>CM025625.2:940661-997051 GCA_014621495.2 Entosphenus tridentatus
CGTGGTGGTGGTGCGTGGTGGTGGTGCGTGGTGGTGGTGCGTGGTGGGTGTTGGTGCGTGGTGGTGTGAGGAGGATATGGAGGTATGAGGAGTCCACCTCGCGCTGCTCGTTGATGATGTCGAGCGTTGCCGTCTGGTTGTGCCGCTGGGAGCCGAACTGGTTGCAGAGCGAGCAGCTTGGGCGTGCGGCACCAGGAGGAGGATCAGTTCACGTTTCTCCTCCTCCTGCTCCTCCTCACCGTGCTCCAAGCAGCGCGACTCCGCGTCCTTGCGGCCGCCGGGGCCTCTGGGGGCACCGCCACCACAACAACTACGACGACGACGACACTAGGACAACAACAATGACACTGGCACAAAAACAACACGTGGAGGACGATAACACAGAGATAACAATAAACAACGACACTGGGGCAACAGCGATTTCAACAACGACGATGCTGCGTGGAGAACCGCAACAGTGACGATGACGGTGACAGCGATGACAGTCAACACTGATCACAACCACTACAATAACAACGTGCCCATTAGCACCACCACCAACAACACAACTAGCCATAGCACTACAACCACACCCCACAACAACAACCACCATCACCAACAACGCAACTACCAGACAGAGTAACAAGGTGACTATGACTAGCCCTGCCCTCTCCTGCTGTGCTGCCTTGCCCATCGTGCCCTGAGACTGCCCTACCCCTGCCCATCCCCAGCTTTGGCCTCCTCTGCACTACCCCACCCAGCCATACGCTTCTAACCCAATGCTCTGCCCTACCCAGCCTTGCCCTCCCCGCCTCCTACCCTCCTCTAAACCCTGCCCTTCCCTCCTCTCCTTCACTGCCCCCTACACTGCCCCCTACACCTGCCCCCTGCCCATCCCCCTGGCCCAGTCGTGTCCTGCCCTTTGCCACTGCCCTGCTCCGTGCCCCCTGCTCTCACGCTGCTGCTGCTGGGTGTAGCTGTAGATGATGTTGTAGAGGAGGAGGCTGTGTTGGAGCCCGTAGCACACCATGGCGGTGCAGCACCACTTCCTGGCGGCACCACAGGCAGCGCATCCACCCGTACAATGGGACTGGGAGGGGGGCGAGGGGACAGTGAACAGGTGAGCATGCAGGCCAGTCACTACATAGGTGAGTACGGTACAGGCAAGTGAGCGTACAGGCGAGTAAACAGGTGAGCATGCAGGAGAGTGCACAGGCGAACGAGTATACAGGTGAGTGTGCAAGAGAATGTACAGGTGAGTGAGCGTTCATGCGCATGTACAGGTGAGTATACAGGTGAGTGTCACAGGCGAGCATGCGGGCGAGCACCTGGAATGTGTCGTTGCCGCACTTGCAGCCCAGGTTGTGCTGGCAGGGCAGGATGACCACGGGCTTGGAGAACATCTCCAGGCAGAGGGGGCACAGCTGCTGACGTGCTCCAGGTAGTCGTAGCGTGCCTGGGACTCGCGCATCAGCAACGACGTTCGGCCCCGCGCCGTTCCTCTGCACGCTCATCGCTAAAGCTGTCACGCACAGGCGGACACCCTCGTCTCTACAGCTGTCACGCACAGGCGGACAGTCTCGTACCTACAGCTGTCACGCACAGGCGGACAGCCTCGTCCCTACAGCTGTCACGCATAGGCAGACAACCTCGTACCTACAGCTGTCACGCATAGGCAGACAGCCTCGTACCTACAGCTGTCACGCATAGGCAGACAGCCTCGTCTCTACAGCTGCCAAAAAGGTGGATAGCCTGGCCAATATGGCCTCCCCTAGGTCAACTCAGCCTTAAATGAGTACCTGGTGCAGTCTGTAAACACCAGCACTGGGGATACAAAGGCGGCCAAGTATTGTGCTTGTCACACCACCCCCTCTCGTAAGCGCAACGTGCCGGCATCCATAGGTGCTGCTCGCTCACAGCACTTGCACCAACAGTCTTACGAAGGCTACAGGGGGGAGCTGTGTGTACGCGTTGTCTGTGTCAGTACTGCACGTGTGGCACGCCTGAAGAGAAAGGGGGAGGGCCTTAATAGGAGGGGGTGTAACCAAAAGAAAGAGGATGGCGTGGAACCTAAAGAGGAAAGGGCAGGGCTTAAAGAGGAAGCTCAAGAAAGTGACATTAAAATACGGTAAATAAAACCTGAAAATCTTCAACCATGAACATTTTTTATCCTTACTCTGTGGTTCTTTCGGTAAAGTCACGTAGGTATAAAATATAATACAAATTAAATCACGACGTTTCGATTGCAACACAAGCAATCATTATCAGGTGTGAAAACTACGGCAATATTTTTTTTAGCTGAAGTGGGAGAGGTGCTGTGGTAAGAGGTTATATAAGAGAGGGGGGAGGGGCAAGGGAGGGGGGAGTAGGGCGAGGGTAGTGTTGCGTGGATGCTGCTGCTGGACGTGGGCAGGGCTAGAAACGTGCTAAAAAAGCAATGTCAACGCGGCAAAGCCGATGAAAGACAACAAAGCCACAGCAGCAGCACTGTTAAACGTTAGGGATGCAATTAACTCGGCAGAATAGACTAGTATTGGAGAAGCGCGGGGAGGATAGTACAACAAACCCAACACCACTACGGCACAGCCAAAGAAAGACAGTGGAGCCACAGTAGCAGCACTGCCAAACGCTGGGGATACAATTAACTCGGCCAAATAGATTAGTGCCCAGGAAATATGATGGAACAACTATAAACAGTTAACGTTTTACCTGGTTAATAACATCCTTCCAATGATTGCTCAATTTGTATCCATCCTCTCGGTTGAAGTTACGTCTATGTTTATAAATCTGGATGGCTTCATGAACAAACCTCTGATGGTAGCCTGAAGGTTTGCAGAGCACCTTGGTCTCGGAAAAAACAATATCATGAGAGCCTACAGCATTATACCAATGTTAAGCAACAGCGGATGAATTAGTTCTGCCGTCTTCTTGGTTCTTTCGGTAAAGTCACGTGACTTTACCGAAAGAACCAAGAAGATGAATCCCTGCAGTCACGAAAGCTTTAAATCGAAATTTAGTTCTGCCGTGTTTCAGATCTAATTTATGCTCGCGGATACGGTCAGAGAAATGTCGTTTCGTTTCCCCAATGTAACAATCACCACAGATGCAGCTTAGTTTGTAGACTCCAGGGTATTGCAAGTCAGGAATGACATCATTCACAGATAGGATTAGATCACGGATTTTGTGTACTGTACTGAATCGGACCTGGATCTTGTGTTTGTTTAAGACTTTGGAAATCCTTTTGGTAATGCCTGCTATGTATTGTAACGTGATGGTTTAATCGGCGTCTCAGGGGGTTGTCTCTCCATGGTTGGAGAAACAGCTTTGCGGATAATACGGTCCGAGTATCCATTCATCTTAAGGGCCTGGTGTACGTGTTCCAGTTTACTGGTTAGGTGGTGTTGGTCAGAAATGCAGTGGGCCCTATGGTGTAGTGTTTTGATGAGGGAATTATTCTGTGCCGGATGGTGGTGGGAATCAGGTTTCAGATAGGAATCTGTGGGTGGCTTTCCTGTAGACAGAATGTCCCAGAGAGCCATCAGGTCTCTTCTTAAACAAAACATCAAGGAATGGTAGTTTGCCATCCTTCTCCACTTCCATGGTGAATTTGATGGATGGGTGTTTGGAATTGATGTGGTCCAGGAAATGGTTCAATGCTGGGAGGACATGTGGCCAAATGACGAAAGTGTCATCCACATATCTATTCCACAAGGAAGGACGTAGGGTGGATGTCTGGATTGCATCAGTTTAAAATTTATACATGAAAACGTTTGCTATCACTGGTGATAAGGGGGAACCCATAGGGGTACCTTCATTTTGTTTGTAGAAACTACCATTCCATGTGAAGTAAGTGTTGGTAAGGCAGTGCTTAACCAGGGTAGGAACATCAGGGTTCAATCCATGTTGGACTAAATCTTCAATTATTGCTAAGGTGTCAGGCACAGGAACCTTGGTGAACAGAGAAACAACAAAAACTGACGGGAAAATCATCTGGGGATAGTGAAATGCCCTTGAAATTCCCTTGCCCGTCATCAAAAGTCCCGTAATATTGTATTCAAAATATCACGCATAAATGTGAACACCTGTCTTCAAATGCAAGATTATAAATCATAAACAAAACTCCTCATAACGGTGCAATTGACTTACTTCGTATTAAGCTGCACAAAAAACTGCAATAAAGTCACCTCTGTGCGCATTGTAACACAAATAAGCAGACAATGTCTCCTTCACGTAGCCGTCTCGCCACGTAAATAAAAACAAAACCTATGTATGACACAACCCCCATCAACCGCACGGCTCGCTCAGCCATCATCTTCCCCACGAATCCCACTCAGTGTTTGCTGTCGTGTCCCAAGTTGCATCTCATCTCATTTCACTGCCAAGGAGCAGGAGAGGCAGTGAGCTGCTCAACACAACAACACCACGACAACACAACAACACCGCTGTCTCGCTGGGCCAAGCAAGGACGCTCACTAGACCTTTGCTCGCTAACATGGAACCTATCCAATGTACTTCTTGTATTCGACAACACTTTCCCTCATGGTGCAACATGAATTGTAAAAGCTATGAGCTAACTTCGTATGCCCATCAGAAAACCTGGTGATCTTAAAACTTGTTTTAAATATTATTCTCGTTAGGCCCCATGGTGCCAAGTGCAGTCTCCGACACTGGTTATTAACTCCATTGCTGTGGCCTCTTTCTGCGCTACGAAGGGCCATTGCACAACATATCATCTGACTGTAGACAATAGTGTTGCGTTTGTCAATTGTGCACCACTGCCAATGCAGCATCGCACCATAATGTCCTGATCGTCACGAGCCATGATCGATCCACTGCTGGATGAAGGCCTCCCCCAAAACACAACTCCTTTTGCTCACGATCCTGCGACGCACTAAACCCATCTGAGACACAACACACAAGCTGATTTGTAGTCTTGTAGTGATCATCTTCGTAGCAAAAGTAGCTACAAATGTATCGAGAAATGCTACGGACCCGCACTTTCAGGGGCCCCGCGCTAAATGCCTTCGAGCTATCAATTCCGGTTCAGTGATTCTGCACTCGCTATATTACTATAGTACTATACCGCCTTCAACTTTTATGAACGACGGGTGTTTAAGGTTAGCGATTTGTCGTATTATCTGGCTGAATAGTAAATGAAAACATCCAATAACCTTACTGTGCAAGTAAAAATTAGTGTTTTAATATTTGTGTTTTTATATTTATAACAGCTACAGGTCCCGCACTAGCTTCATCCAGCACTGGTCCCCATAGGTTTTCGATAATGGTGATCTTACCGCTTTTTTTCGATGCAGCGGAGGATTATTTAATGCACAAACAAATGTCGGCATGTCAAATCAATACTTGTTTATATTTATTTTACGACACTTTTGTTCACTTGACTTTTTTTTTAAAACGTTTTTACCACGTCTTTGTGGTGCCACGACCACGGAGCAACTCCGCAAACGGCCCCCACACTAAACACACACCCACACACAGTGCACCCACGTATTGTCCTGACGGAGGGTTGCCTGGCATATCGGGTTTTAATCCGAAGGGCCCCTAGAGGTAGAGTTCCACGGTTTCCCGTTGCCAGGAGATTGGCCGACCCTCACAGGACAGGTTACATTGCGGTGCCCCTAAATTGGCTTAAGATTGTATGGGCGCAGAACGAAAAGGTTCACTGGGCCAACCGCAATGAGTTACTCATGACACTGGGACAGGCGGAGGGTGGAATATTAGGCCAGAAGAGCAGCAGCAGACCCCGTGGCCCTCCATGTAGACAGCGCAGGTGAGCACGCGATTGGCTGCGCAGTACAATGCCACCATGAGCTTTTGAAGTGAGGGGATTAGGCCACGGTAGAGAGGGACAATGACAGGGAGCATGGGTAAGCGCCCGATTGGCTGCGCGGTATGACATCATCCTGGGCCTTTGACGTTTAGAGAATAAAGATAGGTGCCCCGGGACGGTAAAGTCAGTTGTCTTCAACCTCATCCAGACCCCTCCCTGCCCTCCAACCTCCTTGAGCCACTCGCAGCATCCGTGTGTGATGCCCGCGAGTGCAGCTACGAGGCAGTGATAAGCGAGGGTTTCGCTTGTCCTTCTCCCTCCAACTCTCAAAGCGTCCGTGCAACGCCGTGAGTACAGCTATGAGGTACGCGGTAGAATGTTTGTGTAAATGGGGTCCTAGGAGAGCCTAGCCTAACTCTGTGTATTGGCGCCATTAATAAACTTTAGCACAGAGGATCCGTGTGGTATGATTTCTGTGTGTGTGGGGAAAGCGTAAGTGTCATGCAAATGCGTGCGGGCATGTGAAGCGCGCGTGTATTCCATCATAAACAATCGCTGACGCTCGTGTTAGTGTTTACACAGCGCCTTTTATGCAGTGTGTTTACGTAGCGACGATCGCATTAACGGTGGGGGCGCACGTACATTATTGTCAACCCGGCCGTCGTTTTACCCGTGTGCCCATGCCTGCGTGCTTGCACAGTGGATTAAAGCCGATCCCACGGGAGGGGGGAGGGGCACGTGCTTATTCATACGGATGTTTTTAGCGTGAACCGTGTTGAGCAGCATGCACCAGTACGGGCATACGCGCGCACGCAGCCACCTCCGCATTAGTGGTGGTGTACGTGGGGAGTGTGTGGGATAACTCCAGGCGATGGGGAGCCAGCCACTAGCCATGTCCCTCAGAGAGGACGCTGGTGCGGGGAGGCCGATCACCTGATCGGCGGCAGCCCGGCGAGAAGGGGCGGAGGAGGACGGGGGAGAGGAGGAGGGGGGCATCAGCCCCCGCATCTTTTGCCGTGCACACACAAAAACACAAATCAGTTTTTATTTCCTTCCAGCTTCTCTACAAAATGTGCACCGCTGCCGCGTATGTGCGAAGTCTCCCACGGCGACGCGGAGTTGACAGCCTCTCGCTTGGTCCTCATGGCGACGCAGAGTCGACAGCCACTCGCTCGGTACCCATGGCGAAGCGCGGAGTCGGCAGCTGCTTTCTCGGTCCCCATGGCGACGCGTGGAGTCAACAGCCGCCCGCTCAGTCCCCATGGCGATGCGGAGTCGACAGCCGCCCACTCGGTCCCCTTGGCGATGCTGAGTCCTCCATGGCGACTCCTCGCACAATGGGCGAGGTGGTGACAAAACGTTTACTCATTGTAACGTGAAGGTGGCGTTTAAAGATGTTTAGAGCTTGACGTTGATACGTGTGTAGTGCCTGAAAATATCGCCACACGCGAGAGTGGGTGTACACGTGCGGGGAGTACAGTGGGAGCAAACGAGGTCGAGGGTGTTGTTGTCGTTAGGCGTAGGGAGAAGGTCAGAGACGAGTATGGAAAAACTAAGGACACAGGGCGCTGATTGGCTGGGAGTTGTTGTTGTCCAAAGGTGGTGCCGGGCTGTCTGAGGACAGTTGCAGGTGTTAAGGGGTGATTAAGGACGCAGGGCGCTGATTGGCCGAGAAGTTGTTGTTGTCGCTAAGTGGCGCGCATTGTCTGGAAAAACATGGCAGGTGCCAGTGGGGGCTGGGGACGAGTGGCATCGCGGGGGATGCCTCAGATTAATTGAAGATTAATTGGCTGGGGGATAAAGAGAGGGGGTTTTGGAGCAGACGGGAGTTCGCGCCTGGGAGGAGACCGAGGATGTTGGAGTTGAAGCAGCGGAGCTAGTAGCAGTGGAGAAGTGTAGGGTAACAGTGGAGAAGTGTAGGGTAGCAGTGGAAAAGTGTAGGGTAGCAGTGGAGAAGTATCGGGTAGCAGTGGTAAGGTATAAGGTAAGGTAGCAACTGAGAAGCCAGCAGAAGCGGCTGGAGTGTGACGGCGAAGCCAGCAGAAAGCAGCTGGGGTGTGGCGGAGAAGCTGATAGAGATACGGCTGAGTGTGACGGTGGAGCCGATAAAGAGCGGCTGAACTGTGACGGGAGAGTGGAGAGGAGAGTCGACGGAGAGACGCGGAGTGAGCGAGGCCGGCGGAACGTGGCGAGCGAGCGGAGAGCACGGAGGAGCAATGTTGATCGGTGTTACCTGGAGGAATGTTGATTGGTGCTAGCTGGAGGAATGTTCATCGGTATAAGCGAAATAAAGTGAGAGAGAAAAGCAAAAAGCTGTCGTGTCAAGTCGAGCACTACAACTGGCGTCAGAAGTGATTAAAGAACCGCGCCGACATGTCAAAGAAAGTCGCTAAGAAGAAGAACGTACTGGCGGGCTCGTCGGCATGCAGACATGATACCCCCATCGGGGCTGGAGGCTGTCGCTCCCCCGATGGACCTGGATGGTTGGGCGCCTCCACGGGAGGACGACGACCCGGACAACGATGACGAACCAGGCCCGCCTCACGTATGGAGGGCTGCGATGGCTGAGTGGGAGGCCAGGATGACGGCGCTTGCAAAGGAGTTCGAACGATTCATGCTAACAATACGGGAGGCGCCGACGGGATCGGAGCAGCCGCCGCACGAGCTCGCGACACCAGCGGTGGCCGACGGCACAGCTATGTCTCCCGCTATGCCAGGAGCAGAGCCGGACACCAATGAGGCACCGGGGTCGCCGACTCCTGGCTCACGACGCCGGCTGCACGTGGGACGTTTTTAGGCGAAAGTTGGCGACTGGATGGCATTTACACGACAGTTTCGTGCAGCGTATGATTCCCTCGGGTGGACAGAAGGTGACGCGTTACGGGCCCTACTGACGGCCCTGGATGACGATGCGCTGGCAGCATTCTACGGCTTCTCTGTGGAAGTTCGCTCATCATTGACGGAGGCATTCACGGCAATGCAAGACATTTACAAGCCGCGATCGGTCGCCAGGAGCAAGTTTCAGTTAAGGAAGCGGGCGGAGACGAAATCTCCCCTCGCGTACCACAATGCACTGTTGACCCTCAGCCAAGCGGCTTACCCGGCGATGGACCATGCCGCCCTTGACTCCTTGGCCCAGGAGAAGATGTTGCTGATGGCGAAGGAGCTACGGGTCGTCCTTTCACTTCCCAGCAACAGGGATGACGACGGATCGTCTTTGCAGATCGCCAGGAACATCCAGACCAACCTGGATCTTCGCGACAAACCAGCGGCGGTGACGGGACAGCCTCTGGTGGTGTGCGCTGGCACGGCCGGGGGCCCGTCGGAGTCGGAGGAACTGGGGTCACTGGCAGCAGCGGCCGCACAGCCACTCACGAGCCTGCCTCGCCGCCCCAAGACGTACGGGGGTGGCGCCCCGCGGACGTGCTACGAGTGCGGGCATCGAGGACACTTCACACGGGACTGCTGGAGACGGAGAGGCGTCTTCCCGAGGACGTCAGGAGACGACAACCGCGGATTCTCCCCATTCCAGGACCCACAGGCGAGTTGTGACACATTTAATGTACGGCCATATCCTTCACATCACCCATCCGTGACACCACACACTGTAAATCCCCCTTCGTACGATTCTCACGGTAATGCTGTATGGGGTGCGTTGGCTCATTGTGTTTTGGGTGCCGCGCCGGGTTCGTCGAATGTGATGGTGCTTGTTCAAGAGGTACAGATTAGAGTAATTGTCGATACGGGGGCTTCAGTGACCCTCATTTCTTTGCAAACTTTTCGTTCATTGCCAACCTCGCCCCAGGCTTTGGAACCAGTGGATGGCCCGTGTATAGTGGCAAATGGGGGCAGTTTGGGAATTTTGGGTCGTGTGCTTGCAATAATTCAAGTTGGGGAGGTGTGTGTAATGGGATATATTTTAGTTTCGACTGTTCTGGCCGTGCCATGTTTGTTGGGCACAGATTTTTTGTGAAGAATGCTGATTAAGATCTTAATAGAGAGGGGACGTTTGGAATTTCCATCGGGGAAATGCCTTAAATTTTTGGGAACTCCATCTAAATTTGCTCGTAAATGCCGTGGTGCAGGCAGTGGTTAGTCGCACAGTGCGTGTTCCGCCTGCAACGCAGATGCTCGTGCCGTTGCGCTTGAAAAGAGCCTGCCATTGGATAACCTGGGGTACGGTATATTGTTGACGCCGTCAAACGCCGTGGCACGGACGCCCTCCTTAGTCGGACCTTTTACGATGGTGCCGGCAATTTGCGAACCATTTATTCAGATTGTTAATACGGGGCATGATTCGGTTGTTATTCAGGAAGGGACTACGTTAGCGCACGCGTCGGCTGCGCAGAACTCGGATGGGGATGCGTGCTTGGCAGCGGGGGAAGGAAATGCGCTGCCACAGAGTGGTGAGGAACCGGGCTGGTTCCGGGATTTGTACGAATGTAATGATGATTTGACACCTGAGCAGTGGTCGCGTCTTCATAATCTGCTTTTGAAATTTAAGGAGGTATTTAGCTCTGGGGGAAATATGATGTTGGTCGCATGTCCCTATTGAGACATCACATTGATACTAGAGATGCATCTCCGATTCGCTTAAATTCTCACCATGTGAGCCCGCTGGAGAAAGATTGTGTTCGGAAAACGGTGGACGAAATGTTGCAACAGAATATCGTGGGGGGCTCCAATTGTACTGGTTAAAAAACGTGATGGTTCCCTGCGATTTTGTGTCGATTATCGTAAACTAAAGATTTTCGACTCATGATCTCTTGTCTGGCTTTTGGCAATTGCCCCTGGACGAAGAATCTAAGCCAAAGACGGCCTTTCGAACGCCGCAGGGATTCTTCCATTTTAACGTGCTTCCGATGGGGCTGAACTCCGCGCCAGCCACCTTTCAACGATTAATGGAACTCGTATTGTCCGGATTGCAGTGGGAGTCATGTTTGATATACCTTGACGACGTCATTATGTTCAGTAAGGATTTTGAGGGGCATTTGCAACGGTTGCGAGCTGTGTTTGGCCGGGTACGGGACGCCAATTTGAAATTTAAACCCCAAAAATGCCATTTGGTGAGAACGTCTGTCAAGTATTTGGGTCAGGTTGTCAGCGCGGCGGGAGTCGCCACTGACCCGGAGAAAACGAGTTGTGTACGCACGTGGCCAGTGCCGAAAAATGGTGTCGGAGGTGCGTAGCTTCGTGGGATTTGCGTCATACTACTGTCGATTTGTCAAGGATTTTGCCACAATTGCGAGGCCACTGCATACACTGACCGCAAAGGGTAAAAAGATCCTATGGGGTGACGAGGAACAGCGTTCATTTGAAATGCTGCGGGACGCTTTAGCAGACGTACTGCCGCTCGGATATCCGAATTTTGGAGAAATGTTTATTCTGGACACCGATGCCAGTGATACGGGCATAGGCACTGTTTTGTCGCAGAAAATTGATGGAGTGGAAAGAGTCATTGCATACGGCAGCTACGTGCTCTATCCCCGGCAGAGCAAAAGTAGGGCGAGGGGGTTTAGAGGCTGAAGGGAGAAGCGTAAATGTAGATAGATTATAAAGTGTTTGGCGATCACCTTTTTGAGAATTAACGGGTGGAATGTATCCAAGTACTCTTTGGTTCTTTCGGTAAAGTCACGTAGATGAAAAATTTATAAAAAATTTAAATGAGAATAACTAAATTAAATCATGACGTTTCGGAGGCAACACAAGCTTCCGTCATCAGGTGGAACAGCCACAGCAAAATTACTGTAGTGAGTAGAGAGCTATTTGTGACAAGCGATTATATAGGGTACTAGCGGTAAGTACCCAGCATTTCCCGGGCGAAAAAGGCAGACCCACACATGTAGTTAGACACACAAATGGACCGACACACACAGAGTTACACACACAAATGCACTGACACATACATAGACTGAACAACAACCGCCATTCACCACTAAGTGGCGGTGACGTCACGACAATGCTTGTGCCAGGCTATGTGCACCCTGAGGCCACGTGAAGTGTCGAAGGCCCGCTGGCAGGAGGTCACGGGGCAAACCCAGATGGCACAGGTCGACTGACTGAGATGACTGGCTGATGCACCACCTGTGGCCCCTACTGTGGCAACTTGCTGTGCTTTAGCCACCCGGCACTCCGCTCATTGTTGTGAGCATCGCTCCTCCGCCCTCCCTTGTTGTTGGAGGGCGATTGCCTCCAACTGTCCAATAGCGTCCTTCAGGAGCCTCCTCCACAGAGGCCGATATTGACATGGCTGGTACCAGTCATCGGCAAGTCCACTCAGCTCCTCGTCCTCCTGTACCACATCACTCCATCTCTTCTCCAGCCCGTGCCACGACCACACCCGGGCATCGATCAGCTTCCCATTGTATCTGTACGAGATGGTACCGGAAGAATTCTCATTGAAGGCTTCACGAACTACGTGCTCCAAATATATGTAAAACTAGTGGTAAGTACCCGGCATTGCTCGGGCGAAAAAGGCAGACACACACATGGACTTACACACAGACATTGCCCCACACACATAGAAACACATCGACTTAGACGCACACACACACACACATATGGTTAAACCCAGGATGGATCGTTAGCAGGCCAGCCTAAATGTTTCTAACCGGCGAAGATGTTCCATTAGGGGGATGCACGTTTCGCAAGCGTATAGAAGGGAGGGAATTACCGTGGCTGAGAAGACCTGGAACTTCATGCAGAGCGAGATACCAGGTAGCTTCCACACAGCGTAACGCAGCCGATGAAAAGATAATGGCGCTCGACTGATTTGATGTGAGACCTCTGCTGTTAAACCGGATCCGGTTATGAGCACACTGGCCAGGTATGGGAATCTCGGCAATCTCTCCACAACTGCTGCATCACGAATTGTGAGCTGTGGGGGTGGATTGTTCGATGGTACAAAATACCCAGGCAGGTGCTTAGTTTTGATGGGGCTGATGGTAAGGCCCCACCTCTTAGTGGCAAGCTCCAGATTCAGCAGCAGTGAGCAGCAATCACCAGAGCATCGGCATACATAACATGGTTGAGCAATAGGGAGGCATCCGTTGACCGCACCCGGGCATCGATCAGCCTCCCATTGTATCTGCAGCATATGGTCATTCATCGGGTATAGCCATTGAAGGCTTCACGAACTACGTGGTCAAAAGATATGTTAAATAATGTGGAGCCAGAGGATATCCCTGTTGCACCTCAAGATGTACAGGGAATGGCTTTGACTGACGGCCACGTAGTTTGACGCGGGGCCGCTCACCATCATGAAGGTCCTTAAGGATGGTGAGCAGTGGGTGAGGGACTCGGAAAGTACGAAGAACAACCCAGAAGCCAGGCCTACTGATGGTAAAATAGGCCTTGAGCAGGTCAATAAAGCACACACATGGACTAAGACGCACACATGGGCCTACAGACACGCAAAGAAATGGACTTACACCGACTAACATGGAGGCATGCACACACAGCAACTAACACACACGCACATGGACTCAGACACACACACACATATGGACTCACACACACAAACACATCGCCTTACACACACACATATGGATTGACACACACATAGACATCCACTTGAGATACACACACATGGAGTTACACACACATATGGACGTACACACATACCGAGACTCTCACACACACCAACTCACACACAGACATACGTGGACTCACACACACATATTGACGTAAACACACATATGTACTTACACACACATATGGACTAAGACACACACACACACATGGACTTCGACACACAGACTGACACACACATAGCCCTACACACACATATGGACTGTGACACACAGACATCTACTTTAGATACACAGACATGGATGAACACAGATATCGACTCGCACACACGCATTGACTTACACACACACATCGAGTGACACACACATGTATAGACTTACACACACACATGTGGACTAACACACACATATGGAGTGACACACACATACACATCGACGTACACGCACACATCGACTGATACACAGACACACAAACGCACATTGACTTACACTCAGATGGAGCCATGCACACACATCGACTAACACACACACATGACTAACACACAGACACAGCGACTGATACGCGCACAAATGGACTGACACGCACACTTGGACTGACACACACACACATAAACACTTTCACGTACGCACACACATGGGGCGTTGTCCGTTCGAAAAAGACAGACACACACATTGACTTAAAGACACGCATGGCTCTACAACTCACACACATATGAACTCAAAGACACACATCGACTCACACACACATCGACGGGCACAGCAATCCCCGATGATGGCACAGCTATCAGTATCGCAGTACTACGTATGAGTAAATAGCGTGACATGAGCGATGGAAACGATAGAAATGCATTGAAGAAATAAGCAGAAATAATTAATAATATAGATTTTTGGGTCAGATCGCGTTATTTATAAATGTGTCGTAACCCTCCACCACCCGACACGGCCAAACAGTAAAAAATGTGTCACGTTTTTAAAAGGACTAAATAATTCACTTTAGCCCACCCGTGTGTTGAAGAAAGAATCAACAGCATTTTAAAATTTGAGTACGACGTTTCACTGGCAATTACAATCAGCTTCATCGGGCAAGAATGGTGAAGCTCTCCTGTTGCTCCCGGTCTTAAATAGAGCAGCAGAAGGGTTACGTCATCATTTAATTCAATCTGGTGCAGTGATTCGATGCAAAGAGAGGGAGTGTATTGTAATCATATAGATTGGTAATCATTCAATTGTTATTCATTGGTATTTGTTTCCCTTATAAGGAATTGTAATTGTATTTATTTAATAATACGCTTCCAGGCCGCACTAAGCCTGTATCTGTCAGAGCAATTGAAGTCATTTCTGTTTCTCTCAATTTCAATGGATTCTCTAATTAGTCTTGGCCACTAATAATTAGTTTTACACAATACTTCAACGTTATCAAAATCAATTCAGTGTCCTTGTTGACAAGCATGCTCTGCCACTGCCGACAGTTGTGTTTCAGATAATTTAATGTTTCTTTGGTGTTCTTTACGTCTTACGCTGATGTTGCGTCCCGTCTGTCCAATATAGCATCTGCCACATAAACAATTAATCCGATATACACCTTCTGTTGATAATTTAGGCAATTCGTCTTTAGTGCCAGATACCAGTTTTAGAATTTTGTGTACTGTACCAAATCTTACTTTAATGTTTTGCTTTTGCAAAACCCGGGCTAATTTGTCAGTTACTCCTGAGATGTATGGTATTTTAATAGTTTGAACAATGTTATCGCTTTCAGCAGTGTTGCTTTGCGTTCGTGATTAGGCCTTCAGTGATCTGTTAATTTGAGCATTATTGTAGCCATTCTGTCTTAGTGCTTCTTTAACATGTTTAATCTCTCTCACTAGACTCTCACCATCTGACACTGTTTTTGCCCGATGTATGAGTGTTTTGATAAGAGGCGATTTCTGAGCTGGGTGATGATGTGAATCTGCATTCAGATAGGCATCATTGTGCGTTTGCTTTCGGTAAATGCTGTGTTTTGCCATTAAGACCATGTCCCAGCAAAATATCTAGGAACGGGAGTCTGTTATTCACCTCCATTTCAATGGTGAACTGGATAGCCGGGTTTTGTGCATTGAGTTGATTTAGAAAATCATTAAGTACATCTTTACCATGTGGCCAGACAACCAAAGTGTCATCAACATATATAAGCCAAAAGTATTGTTTTAATGTTCTCGAGGCAAGTGCTCTTGTTTCAAAGTTCTCCATGTACAGATTTGCTATAGCAGGAGATAAAGGAGAGCCCATTGCGGCTCCTTTCTTTTGTTTAAATAAATCACCTCTCCATAAGAAGTGTTATTTAAACAATGATCAGCTAGTTTCGGAATATCTTTTGGTAAACCTGTAGTGGTGTGCAGCTCTAGGTTGGGAGGCAGCAGTTGCTCGGTGAAGATGCCCAGTCATTGACAATGCACGGCCTTCACCAATGACTCCAGCAAGATCTTCGTCTCTTGCCCCTCCAGCTGGCCCCGGACCAGCGATGTCACCCCTGATACCGCAGCCACCAGCTCTCCCAACCTTGCCCTCTGCACTTCCATCAACAGCTGACACCCGCTGGTCACCATCTTCTGGCATCCTTGTCCTCCAGCTCTCCACCCTCTGTGTGTGCCAAACACCTTCCTCCCCTTGAATGACACACTCACTGAGGGTGACCGATGTTTAACATCGGTTCATCAGAGACAGAACACAGTTTCGAGCAAAGTGTCCATCTTAACACGAAGCAGGAACCCTGTAGCCCCATTCTCTGGTGGCACTTCCTGGTGGAAAGAGCCCAGACCGTCACTAAGGTTCTCCACCATCGCAATGATCCCCGTTGTCGCTGTAGCCTGGGCATCATTTGTAGCACACCTGGCGTGCGCCCACCAGACAGTGCAGGTGTAGTGTTTTGAATTACGGAAAAATAAACTCTTTTGAGGCACACACTGTTTGTTTATTGTCTTTTCTTCGACACGGTCCCTAACACACAAGGGGTATGCGGTCCCCTTACCCGTTAACCTAAGGAGGTACAGCCTCCGGACTTGGCGGGAACTACACACAAGTCTACCCGCTAACCTAGCATCCTCCGGCTGGGACCTAAGGGAGGCTAACTGACCCACCGCTGGCTCGGTGGGTCCCCGACCACTGGTCACGCTGCAAGGCTGGGTTCCAGGGTCCTGCCTATCCAGGGCCTATTCTCCCCTGACCACTGGTAACTCTGAGCCTCAGCCCTTAGAAGGGCTGCAAGGCCTGGTCCAGGGTCCTAGCTATCTTCAGCCCGGGCGAATTGCCTCGCGCTCTTAGCGCTTGCCCTTTTATACCGGTTCATGGCTGGCTCCGTCCAATCCCATGCTCCCTCGTGGAACCCTCTGATTGGTTCTTCCCAATCTGTCGTTTTGATTCTCTTTTACCTCGTCTGACCCCGGTCGTTTGTCTGGCGGGAATCTGCGTTTTTGATCCGCTCTCACCTCTCCTTGACCCCGGCCGTTTTCCCCAGAGAGGTAACGCTGCAGCGCCCCTTTGATACACAGTGGCACTGCAGGTTACCGAATAGTGAGTAGCTATCATCTCTACATCACCCCCCCCCCCCTTCGGTAGCTTCAGCCGTCCCGGCTGTAAAGATGGGAAAACCACAGCAACATGCAAACCAAATGTGTGTGCCTCGCTAACAGAACAAGAACAAGAACACCCAATATAAATACCCCCCCTTAATAACACAACGTATGTACAAGGTAAGTTGCATAATAATTGAACAACATGCGCAATGCGACAAAAGCAGCCAACGGGTACTGCAAAAACTATTTAGAAACGGGACCATGTCGTGCGAAGTAAGGTGGTTATTATGAAAACCGTTGGGATTTAGCGGGCATGTTTTTTGCGGGGCCATCGTAGGGGACAGGTGGCTTCTTCGGCGACGCAGGTGGAACAGGGAAATCGACAAGAGCGTCAGGTGGGTCAGGAGGCATCTCCGTGGAGACCCCTGATGACTCGTGGTCCACCGTGGCCGATCGTGGCCTGCATAGCCCCATCATTCCCGCATCATCTGCAGGAGGAAGGAAATGTCTGCGCTGTAGGTTAGGCACCAATGGGGCAACCTCTGGCTCGTCGGACGCATTGCATGCTCGGCCCCCGTGATGTGTGTGTGATGCAGGAACGCGTGGCGCGACGAAGGGCTTCAACCGAGAAGGGTGGACGAACCAAGCGACGCCGTCCCCAACAGATTTTAATGCATTGTGGTTGCACAACCTCGATCACTTCTACCGGACCCCGCTATGGTTTGAGGAGTTTCGCCGATGTAGATACCGGCACCTGGGGACAACGAAGCCATGCTCTGTCTCCCGGCACCCACTCATGTGTGGACGTCCGAGGGGCATGCAGCCTCGAATTCGCCCGCTGGCGGGAGGCCAATATTTCAATGGCAGCCTCACGCGCCTTAGCCAGCTTATGGAGGTTGAATCGCAAGTGATCAGTAAGCTTAGATTTCTGAGGTGGCTGCGCTATATCCAACCAAACGTCGGTGGGGGGAATGGCATCCCTGCCGTACATTAGAAAGAACGGGGAAAACCCCGTCGCCGCATGTGGCGCCATGCGGTATGCGGCGAGGACTCCCGGAACCTGCAAGTCCCAATCGAGGTGGGATTCGTTAACCTGATGGCATAGCATAGAGGTGAGGGTTCTAGGCAGGCGCTCTACCATGCCATCGGTTTGAGGATGATAGTGCGAAGTGCGCACCTTCTTTGTTCCCAACAGGCGGCACATATCGTTCAACAGGGCACCTAATAAATTTATTTCCTGATCGGTCAGCAGCCGTTCTGGAGCGCCCTTGTCCAGGACGTAGCCCTGAACAAAGGCGTCCACGACGGCTGCCGCCGACTGGTTGGGGAGGGCCCAGGCCATAGGCCACCACGTAAAATACTCCACCCCAACCAGACGGTACTTGTTACCACGCGGCATAGTAGGAAAATGACCCAAAATATCGAGAGCCACCAGCTCGTTTACACGGGACACTGAAATGGGCTGCAGGGGTGGGCATGCAGATTTCGCTGGTGGCTTCTGTCGTGCGCATTGGGTGCAACCCAGCCAGAAAAATTGCAACCGTAACAACCCAATGGTTTTGTGAACGCCCAGGTGCAACAACCGCTTGTGTGCCGCCCACACGGCCTTACACCTCAATGCTGAGGGCACGACGATTTTGTCTTGACATGAGTCAGCATACCAGTGCATGAGTAAACCGCGCCGCATAACGAATGAATTGAATTTCCCGTGATGTGAAGCCGTATTATTTGTGCGACAACGTAGAGCCAACAATGATACGTCGTTTATCTGGTGCCGACCCCAGTCGGCCAACGTTAGCCCCAGTAAGTCGTCGCTGGCCGTTGGATCTGCATGGACCAACATCGGCGCTGAGTCAGAGGAAAACGCGGCGGACACTGTCGCGAAAGGCGTGATTGGCTCAGTCAGTGGCGGCTTGCAACGGCCAGAACCCAAGACACACGCGCATTTTTGCACCGGCGGGAGGCGAGACAATGCATCGGCATTAGTGTGTTGTGTACCCTTGCGATAAGTAACATTTAAATTATAGTCCTGAAGGACTTCGAGCCACCGAGAAAGCTGGCCGGATGGTTGATCAACACGCAGAGCATACTGTAATGCTGAATGATCAGACCGCACGGTAAAATGCTGACCGTACAGGTACGGCCTGTATTGGCTAGCAGCTCGCATCGGGTTACACAATAACGTTGTTCAGCAGGAGACAAAACCCTGCTACCGTAGGCAACGACCCTTTCGACGCCACCGATAGTTTGGAACAGCACCCGGCCAATCCCAGTGTTGCTAGCGTCGGTGTCCAGTATAAATGGTTCAGAAACATCGTGGTAAGCCAGGGGCGGTGCCGTCACGAAAGCGTTTCGCAGGGAGTCAAACGCGGCCTGTTCTGTGTCCCCACAGTGGAACTTCACCCCTTTCGACGTGAGGGCATGAAGCGGCTTGGCGATCGTCGTGAAGCCAGCAACAAAACGTCAGTTATCAGTAATACAGTGGAACTACAGGTTACTGAATAGTGAGTAGCTATCATCTCTACACAGAGAAGATCTCCCTCATCCACATCACGACACGAATAATCAATCCTGTCTTTGTGGATAATGTAAATAACAAAATAAATAATCAAGACATTGTGTTTCACAACGATGCTAATTACTATTCGGAGTTAAGAGTTATATCAGTTTGCGTCGAACTGGGACCTCAAAGCATAAAGAGAGGGTTCTTGTCTGCTGACCCTGCTGATGAGACGCTGCATGTCAAAACCGGTCCCAAAGTTTGTCTTGGATTAATACTGCTGAAATTATGCACTCCCAGAAGGTCGTGCAGCTGATGGGTTGGTCAAGAAACACTTTTATATGTATTATGTAGAGACGGAAATGTGAAGGAAACATTGCTCATTTATGTTATCTTTACATATATTGTTTCTCTTTAACGAAATAATCATGTGCTTTTAATATATTATCAACAGTATGATACGCTTTGTATCATTACAGCATGAGTTCTGGATTCGCCAAATTCTAATATTCACGAGTTCCTAAATGTGTATTAATTCGCAATTCACGACCCGCCAGACTCCAGTGTACACGGGTGTATGTAGTGCCAGACCACCGATACAGGGGAGGTGCGCGCAGAATGTTGTTACATTTGAAACTGTCTCAGAAGATGAGACATGTAACCTTGGCTACCTACTTCGTACAGGGTGTCACCTGCTGGCCAGAAAGGGAATCACGGGTATGGGCACGGTTAAGTACCAACCAATCAGAGAAGGAGGTGTATCTGGGGCAAAGGTAACAGGTGAGGTTAGCTGGGATACTCCGGGAACCTGCTCGAAGAGTTCCACGAGAGGGCATGGCCGGAGGTGGGGCCTAGCCACGCCTGGGGGGATATACAGTGAGGGAAAAAAGTATTTGATCCCCTACTGATTTTGTACGTTTGCCCACTGACAAAGAAATGATCAGTCAATAATTTTAATGGTAGGTTTATTTGAACAGTGAGAGACAGAATAACAACAACAAAATCCAGAAAAACGCATGTTAAAAATGTTATACATTTATTTGCATTTTAATGAGGGAAATAAGTATTTGACCCCCTCTCAATCAGAAAGATTTCTGGCTCCCAGGTGTCTTTTATACAGGTAACGAGCTGAGATTAGGAGCACACTCTTATAGGGAATGCCCCTAATCTCAGCTTGTTACCTGTGTAAAAGACACCTGTTCACAGAAGCAATCAATATATCAGATTCCAAACTCTCCACCATGGCCAAAACCAAAGAGCTCTCCAAGGATGTCAGGGACAAGATTGTAGACCTACACAAGGCTGGAATGGGCTACAAGATCATCGCCAAGCAGCTTGGTCAGAAGGTGGCAACAGTTGGTGCGATTATTCGCAAATGGAAGAAACACAAAAGAACTGTCAATCTCCCTCGGCCTGGGCTCCATGCAAGATCTCACCTCGTGGAGTTGCAATTATCATGAGAACTATGAGGAATCAGCCCAGAACAACACGGGAGGATCTTGTAAATGATCTGAAGGCAGCTGGGACCATAGTCACCAAGAAAAGAGTTGGTAACACACTACGCCGTGAAGGACTGAAATCCTGCAGCACCCGCAAGGTCCCCCTACTCAAGAAAGCACGTATACATGCCCGTCTGAAGTTTGCTAATGAACATCTGAATGATTCAGAGGACAACTGGGTGAAAGTGTTGTGGTCAGATGAGACCAAAATGGAGCTCTTTGGCATCAACTCAACTCGCCGTGTTTGGAGGAGGAGGAATGCTGCCTATGACCCCAAGAACACCATCCCCACCGTCAAACATGGAGGTGGAAACATTATGCTTTGGGGGTGTTTTTCTGCTAAGGGGACAGGACAACTTCACCGCATCAAAGAGACGATGGACGGGGCCATGTACCGTCAAATCTTGGGTGAGAACCTCCTTCCCTCAGCCAGGGCATTGAAAATGGGTCGTGGATGGGTATTCCAACATGACAATGACCCGCAACACACGGCCAAGGCAACAAAGGAGTGGCTCAAGAAGAATCACATTAAGTTCCTGGAGTGGCCTAGCCAGTCTCCAGACCTTAATCCAATAGAAAATCTGTGGAGGGAGCTGAAGGTTCGAGTTGCCAAACGTCAGCCTCGAAACCTTAATGACTTGGAGAAGATCTGCAAAGAGGAGTGGGACAAAATCCCTCCTGAGATGTGTGCAAACCTGGTGGCCAACTACAAGAAACGTCTGACCTCTGTGATTGCCAACAAGGGTTTTGCCGCCAAGTACAAAGTCATGTTTTGCAGAGGGGTCAAATACTTATCTCCCTCATTAAAATGCAAATCAATTTATAACATTTTTGACATGCGATTTTCTGGATTTAGTTGTTGTTATTCTGTCTCTCACTGTTCAAATAAACCTACCATTAAAATTATAGACTGATCATTTCTTTGTCAGTGGGCAAACGTACAAAATCAGCAGGGGATCAAATACTTTTTTCGCTCACTGTAAGGGGGAGCGGACCCAGGGCTCGGGGTTCGTGTGCGGGGTCCTGGGTCCTGACTGCGTCTCTGCTCGCTGACATCTCTCTCCGTCGTCCGGTCACGTGGAAGATCTCCTGCGTGGTTTCCATCGCGGTCAACGTCACGCCGCCAGCGAGCGGCGTGACCGAGTGAGGGCAATGGGACGATGCCGAGTGATCGGCTATGTGTGTAGCCAGTAGAGGTGTTAATACCTAGAGTTATACTCACTGTGAGGAAGATCAAGTGTTGGCCTGTTGTGCCCACTGTCAGAAATAAAGAAGTACCCTCTACACGACGTGTCGCGGAAGTCGCTCATTACACGTTTACTTTATATGTTCTCGTTTATACCAAACGAGTCGACTGTGGGATCATTAAAAAGCACGCAAATGCAATCAGGGAAAGTTTTACGGCTCATACTCGCCAGAGTGCTAAAATAACTGTGTTGTTATCAACACCTGCATCTCCCGAGGAATTATCCTCACCACCATGACCACCTCCATCGTTGTCAAATCATGATAATCAAAGGTAATAAAACACATTGTTCTTCATCATTATTTATTGTAGTCATTAATAAATATTTACCATTTTCCCCCTATGTTTACTCGTACAAGGAACATAACTCTACATTTCTCATTGAAACAAAGTTTCTGCATTCGCGAATTCTGCATTAGCGAGGATTTTCAAGAACATAAACCCCGCAGATTGAGACGGGTTGACTGTACGATTATTTCCAATTAATTGTATCAGTTTTTACCGCACTTGTGAATTTAACCCAAAATATATTTACGATATCAAACCATTTTTTACACTCTATCCTGCATGCTTAAACTCAAATTATACGTCATTACAAATGCATATTGTGTCGGAGAGGTGACCAGTCGAGGGCAGACACGTTGGTTTTTGTCTTGATTGTACGAAGATATTTGCGCAATACATTTTCACAGGAATCCAACTAAAATATATTTCATGAATACACGTCTCATATTTTTTTGTTGAGGTCAATTAAAATAAAGGTAATGCAAGTGAAGTCCAAGAAATTCCTTTATTTCAAAACCACAAACATACCAACAAGTATGATATGCTAAATTATGACACCTGGAAAATTCCCATTCCACGTAAAAGTGTGTATAATTCTCGAAATAATAAGCAAATCAGTATTGGAACATGCAAACAATTATATTGTAATATAAACGCCAAATGGCAGATCTGTTATGTAAAATGGTTTGTTTAAGAATGATAGTATGTGCTGATGAATGCGACTAGCTTAGTTTATGAGGGCCATCGGTGTAAAATTTACCACCTCGGCTACATTTACACTCACACATTAGGTTTGACAAGGCGTGAACTCACGTGGTCAGAAATAACCATATATTGTTTACATTAACGAAAAGATAACCAAGTGGAATTTTTTTCTTAAGAAGTCCTATCCAATGTCATTTGGGAAAATTGACGACAGAATTCAATTCAGTTTATTTATCCTTTAAGCTTGGTCCAATAAAGGACAACCAGCAAACTGGCTATACCTTTGGACATGTCCACTTGCATCTAAAATAGGTTGTTTTGACCACGTGTTCAGTACTTAACCTGTGCAAATAAAATTCATTTAGCTCGTTATTGAGGTGGCCGGGTGGCTCAAGAGGTGAGAACAATGCCAGAGCACCGAGTCAGTAGTAATGCTGAAATTCTGGGTTCAAAATCCAAGCAGCCTCCCACGACTTAACCAGGTTGAGTAGCGTGTTAATGGTCTTAGCCTGGCCTCCAATAACTGCACAATGAAACTTCGTGAGATTACATTTGGAATATACCAGCTCTGTAAAAAAGCTGAATTGACCTTTGTGGGCAAATCAATGGTTTTCAATTCGTGGGTACAAGAGGCTTATTGAGGTGAAGTAGTGCCATGACATCTTGGGCTGCTCTCTGACAGCGAGAGTTGTAAATGGAACTTGGAATGTAATTGTTGTTACACAAAGCGCTGTCATCAATAACTGCAAACCAATGTTGTGGTACAGTAGCTATATTGTACGTGTTTGATATGCAGGAGACTTTAGATCCAATCACTGGATTATCATATTTCCACCATTGGTCATAAGCGGAGGTTCAGCATGACTTGACTCCTACTAATTCAAGGTGCAGTCGAAGCTTATAAAAGCACAGTTCTGATACAAGAAACACATTTTTACATTACTTTTGTTGGGCAGAAGGTATACTTTGGTTATAAGCCCACCAGGATTAGGTTGTGCTTATATCCAGCATCTGTTTTGGCACTGGAATTGCCGTGCATCAACTATAACTTTTTAAAATGAATATGTATTAGAAAACAATCAATGTTATTTAGTCTTCAATTGTAAAAAAATTTACAATGCTTATATCAGAAACTCTGTGCAGATGCGACACGTGACTATATGTTATTTTTGAGTCATTTTATTAGAACCGGAGGTGCAGCGGTATGTGGTGGTTCCCGCTGTAACAGGCTAAAATAACCCCTGCCCCGATTAAACCCGGGCATAGTTTGGGCCAGAGGGGACAAAGTGTCCTAGGCTAAACTATACCCGGGGGTTTAAACTAGACTGGGCCAGACCATACCCCTCCAGGCCAGAATATGCCCCATGTGAAAGTTCAAAAGCACTTCAATCGATATCTAAAAAGCGTATACATGGAAATAAGAATCTCAATTTGATCAATTGAAGCATTTTTAGGGTTAGGGATAGGGTTAGGGTTATGGATAGGGTTAGGGTTATTATGAAAGTTTTTTTCTGGTTGAAGCAATCAAAGTCTATGTGTTTACAGTTTTCAAATAAAATGTTGGAAAAAATGTGTAATTAATGTGTATATCGCTCAACAATATTAATCTCATGGGGGTATGATTTGGCCTAGAGGGGTATAATTTGGCCTAGGCCATAATATACCTGGGTATAATCTCGCCTAGACCATTTTAACCCCGGGGGCCTGTTACACCGCAATGCGCTATGATACCAGCATTCGGACTTCGCTTCCAACAATGTCTCACAATCAGCGGTGATTGGTACCCGAAAATGCCTTGGTCCTGATTTCACCAACCGTACTAGCCAGGGTGTTACTTCTGACTGTGCATGGGAGGTGTGTTAATTGTGATACTTAGCACTTGAAAAAAGGAGATAACAATTCCAGCCCTTACAGATTGGTAGAAGATTTGTATGACAAAGTATTGTGTGAGTGTAATTTTTCGATTTAAAGCTTTCGTGACTGCAGGAATTCATCTTCTTGGTTCTTTCGGTAAAGTCACGTCAGACGCTGTCGCCTCGACAGACCTGGTTTCACCTGAAGACGGCTGCTTGCGTTGTGGCCGAAACGTCGTGAGAATTATTTTATTATGTTTTATTATTTTTATTATTTTATTACTTCCCTTCTACGTGACTTTACCGAAAGAACCAAGAAGATATTGTGTGAGTGATTAAAATATGCATAAAAGGTCAAAATCATAGAAAAACTACATGCCCTTTAATATCACATTGTAGGTGACCATATATCCCTGATTATACATGTACAGATTGCGGTCAACTGCGTTATAGCTGAGGCTGCTCATCTTTTCCATGGGCTTGTCCATCATGATGCTCAAAGACCTCTCCTGGTTAGTTTTGGTGTCAAATGCAAAGTAGATCTCTTCAGTTTTAAGACTATAGGTGCGCGTGAGGTACAGGACACCACACACCATGAAGCCATTGCTGACTGCGGGTTTGTACTGCGTGGTAGTCCAGCTGTTGATAACAGCAAGGGAAGTATCATTAAGTAAAGCAAGGGACACCTTCCCATCGGCAGAGTAAATGACCCATAGACCTTGTTCATCCACAGAGAAATCCATATCAGAATATGTAGAGCCCAGGTAAGGATACGAATTGACTCCTGACGCTTGGGGGAGATTTGCTCTGGTAATAGTTGAGGCTGTCAGGTTATATTTGCAAACAGCGACACCAGTATAGCATCTGTAAAACATGTGATTTTTGTACATCACTGCATCCATTCCATAACCACAATCTATGCCACAAGAAAGGCTCTTTTGTTCCAACAGCATAGAGGTCTGCAGTGCCCGGTGGTTGGCAAACATCTGAATCACAGTAAAGTAAACCTGACTGCTGCTTATCACCCAGTACACATCCTCACGTCCCTTCAGTGGGAGTGGGTCTTTCCCAAACGCGCCATATGGGTACCCTGAACCTTGCATGTTCAGAATGTGAATATATGGTGCGCTGACGTTCTGCAAGCCACCGTGCGCACATGACCCTGCAAAGAGACAATACAGCACTTTAGAAAATGCTCTTGATATTTTAATTCGTAGAAAAACGTTCATTTATGAAATGATCCAACACCTAAAAAGTGTTTCTCGTATTAATGTACATATAAAACTTAAATGTTAGCCACCACCATAGGAATACTCCTTTCAGAATGAACACAAACCAACTTTATAATTTGACTTGTTAATATACAGAGCAATGCACAAATAGACAATCCTCTAATCTATAAGAGATACATTATAGAGAAGACAACATAGTCCAGTGGTCCATCGATTTACGATCTTTCGATTAACAGTCCATCTCCCATAGGGTTCAGTTGTTTCTATTAACGATACATTTTCGATTAACAATGTTTACAATATCACGCAGCTGCTAATTTCGGTCAATCGGAGTGCTCCTAAGAGGACTCAGCAGCAGACCTCATTCAATCAGCGACGCCATTGTATGAGCGATTTGAGAGCAACTGGCTGATAGCTTTACAATGTTTGATGTGCGTTGCTTATGGAAACAAATCTCTTGATTAATTAGTGTTTTTTTACTTAAAAGTTAAATAAAATCAATAACAATGTCCTTTAAAATGACCATGAAAAAAATAACAAAGTCAGGAAATAATTAGTGTGCAAATTAAGCAGGAAAATATTGAAAATATTATATATTAAAATATATATCTTCTTAGCCGAAGGTAATAATTTTTATTTTAGCTCTATTCATTGCATCTTTTGATTCTCAATGTATTTATTATTTATACATATTTGTATTAATATAAAAGTTTGAATATGCACTTTTAACGTGTATTATAATTGCATGTTTAAATATAATAAACTATGTAATTAGGGTGAAAGGTAAAATTCGGATCGTCTTGGAACAAATTAAGCCTTTAACATGTATTTTCTTTATTCGATTAACAATAATTTCAATTAATCATGTTTTTCGTGGAACCAATTAATATCGTTAACCGAGGGACCACTGCATTTGAAAGCCTTTACATATATCCCACCAATCTCAATAAACTTAATTTTATCACACAGTCTTTTATGTGACCCCACAAGAGAAACCCTGTTGGTGCTATGTAAAGCATGACACGTGGCTAATTATAAATAAGTGCCCTACTCTGAAGTGAGCATTGGGCAGGGCTCATGCAAAATCATAGTCCTGAGTAATTTACTGAAATTCCATGGTAATGTTGCATGGACAAGTGTCTCCAACAGCCATTACTAAAATGCCTGTATCTTTCAACTGGTGGTACTCGTTTTACCAAGGCCCCGAAGATTGATGGTTATCTCCATTCTGGCGCCAATTTGAATGTATGAGCTCATAACTTGTGATTTTGATAACCTGTCAACTGTATTGAACACATTTTTCATATATAATATAATACTGTATGAATTACAAAATGCCCCCTATTTGAGGGGAATAGCAGGAAATCATCAGAGACCTTGTCTTTATAATTAATTTAGAGGCATTTTTCAACCCATCACTAGATGTTTCAGCTGTGGGGTTTTTTTGAGCAGACCTCAAAACGCTGGTCAGCGTGAGTTGGTGAGGGGGCAGAGTGGGGGACAGGAATCCCTTCAGATTTAATTAATCACTGATATTGGCCATAGCCGGGGAATTAGACTCAGGTAGCCGGAGTTCAAAGCGATAACCGCTGCACTGAGCTGCTCCTCTTTTCCCCAATTTGAGCATTTCCCACCTCCGATTAGTGCAGTTGGCTACGTATGGTGCCAAAGAAGCTCAGCATACATACATGCATACATTATATTGAATTTTAGTTGCGCTTGTAATTGTAATACTAACCCATGCTAATGTAATGGATGGACCCTACGGAAATAACTCCTGATATAAGTAGCTTACCAATTGGGGGCTGGTAAGCATTGTTGCCGGGGGGCTGGTCAGCATTGTTGCTGGGGGGCTCGCCAGCATTGGAGGCCTCATTTTGGCAGTCCTGCAGCTGCTTGCGCAAAGTGTCCACCTGGTGCCGGATGAGCAGCACGTTGTTCCTGTCGTAGCTGTCCAGCGTGTTCACCACCACGCTGATGTTCTGGATCTGTTGGCCAGGACAGTTATGAACACGGTGCGGTAATCCACTTGAGTTGATTAACCAGGCCCGGGCAGTCACAGTTTTCATGGCAAACACCAGGTTATTTTCTGCAATTATGTATTGAATAACATATCAGTGATATTACTATTTACAGTGTGTGTGCACTTCCATCAACAAACTAATTACAAACTTCTTATAAATACAACTCAACCCCTAATTTTGCCTCTGTTCTTTCTGCGATGCTCGCGTAACTGCTCCCGTGATATTTTCTCGCCAAAACTTGCCGCTCCTCCACTCTGCTTCCAATCTCGTCCCCTGGGACTCTGCCTCCTTCTCCCTTCGTGCTTCACCATCATGGCCACCTCCACTCTCACCACTCTACCGACCCTTCGGCCTCCTTCCCGCCCCCCTCTGGCAGTCCCTGATTCACTGTTATTTTGCTTCACCTCACATCCTCCCAAGTCGCCATTTTCAACCCTCCCATTTAGGAGTCACAACAATGGTATTATTTGTATTTCAAATAGATGTGATATTTATTATTTACCCAGGCAATATTTAAGTGGTAAGCGTGTTTTTGTTGAAACTGTTTGGGATGTTGAGGCAATCTGCTTTTATATTCTTGCATGGGAGGTTCAACTAGGACATGGTGAGCTGGTAGCCCCTCCATCTGTCCTGCCTACTTTTACATATCCATGTCCACTCATTCACTAGCCTCACCACACACTGAGTCGTCATGAGAATTAACTGGAGTGGCAAGAGAAAACCCACACAAAGTAATAACAACAGCAATATATATCTGTGTATTTCATTACATATTTTTGGAAGACGCACCCAACTATAATTTAATTCCAGTTTGTATTAAGCCATCTGCAAGATGAATGCAGTTTTCTATGAGAAGATATAAAAGGCAGCCCTGCAATTGTGTAAAACAAATGCTGCCTTCACATACCAGTTACTCAAGGTACTCGATTTAAAATGTCATCTGAAAGAGGAAAACCTGAAAGTTTGCATATCGTCCCAATGGAAAGCTGTGGCCAATGCAAAGCTGTGGCCAATGCAGCACTTCTGACGCAGACAATTACGTGCCTTTGCAACAATCGTGACTGACCGAGAGGTGGAGACGATCGAGCGTGGCGCTGGAGACCTCCAGCTTCAGCTGCTGCACCAGCTGCTCCATCTCCCTGATCTCCACCCGCAGCAGCTCAAAGTCCAGCTCTGTGTAGCGGTCATGGCCCTGCTCCATTCGCTCCACGCGCACCGTCAGGTTCTGCAGCAGCCCAGTATAGCGCACCAGCGTAGCGTAGTTCTCTGCCACCTGCAGGCATAATTTCAATATTATCTCCTTGAAATGCAATTCACTTGAACATTTTCACATCTTGTGTTAATAAACAACCTTTTATATTTCGATTTAAAGCTTTCGTGACTGCAGGGATTCATGTTCTTGGTTCTTTTGGTAAAGTCACGTGACTTTACCGAAATAACCAAGAAGAACCTTTTATATAACATATAATGGGACATGTAATGAACTGTATTGTTATCAGGGATGTAGTGATACATAAAGTAGTACGATCTATACCAGAGTAGTTGGAAGGTTGCATCCTTAAACCCACCTTGAGGTCAGGAGCACAGGCTGATTTAGCAGGGGCTCTAACAATATAGAAATCTATATATTGGTTGAAACGCAATATTATGCATTTTATAAATTAGTAATGAAAACCATATAATCACTATGTAGATTATTACCAGTTAAGTGCCAAATAAAAACTGTTGATCACTTTAATCTTATTTAGCTTATCAGTTTGTATATATTTAAAAACGGAAATAACCAAGGTAAATAACAATAGCGTATTGGGCATTGAGCATGGGTAAGGTTGCCAACTCTGACGGAACCTTTTACATTATTTTTATTTATTCAATTATTTTCTTCAAATATCACGAATTGCTTTCAACAGTCACCAGGAGATCGATTCCAATTCCGGATGAGACTCATGGCCAATTTGGAATGGTTGGCAACCCTTTAAGCATGGGTGGTGATACAATAGTCAATGAAAGAAGGAACCCCAAAACTAAAACGGCCCCAGCGCCCCCATCATGAAAAAAAGCTGACCCTGTTTGTGGAAACACAGTAATCCCTCGCCAACCACGGGGGTTAGGTTCCTGAAAACCCCCATGGGTTGGCAGTAACGTGGTTGGCGAGGGACTGCTGTACTGCAGTGCCCTCTGCTGCGTGAAATGGCTGACAGATAAATTCCAACAAGTGAGGAGACACATGGGTGTACGGTATTTTTAGACTTGCAATGATGATCTCCTGCGAGGATTCCAGGAACTGTCATTATTGGATATCACGACTCAATTCAATAATACATTATTTTAGCATTGTTGTGCATGGGGAATCACTCATGGTTGCATAAAAAGGCTGTCACGGTGTTCAGAAACATTTGTAAAGAGCAGAACATAGCAGAAAATAGTGGGGTTCCCTGAGCAGTGGGTGGGGTTGGCGGAGGAGGCTGTGTAGGTGGGGATAGTGATTGAAGTGGGCGTGCCAATTTAAAAGTGGTTGAGGCTTATTGAAGGAGGGTCTGCCAATTCAGCAGGTACCATGCAGTGAACTCCCAGAATGCAATAAACAGAAAAACGAAGCAGAAATGAATCTACACATTGTCTTGTTTCTCTATAAAATTTCACTTAACTTCTAATTTAGCAATCAACCAGGCTATGCGTTCATTGTGTGTTGACCAACTCTCTGTGTTGCATTGCATTACATTTCCAAATTTTACTAAGTTTGTTTGACTAAATGTGTTTTCTCTCTCTATCTCTGTGTGCTCGTATTGTAGCTCTAGTATTTATTGCAGTCGGCACGAAAGCTCCAAATCTCTCATTGACATGCTCATTTCTATACCCCCCCCCCTCTCTCTGCCCCCCTCTCTCTCTATTTAAGGCCTCGACACAGAGGCGTTGTTTCTCTGTGTGCCTATTTGTGTGTCTCTTTCTGTGTGTCTGTGTTATCTCTCTCTGCTTATGTGTCTGTCTATGTGTCTCTGTGTCTGTGTTTTGTCTCTCTCTCAAATTTAGTAATCTTTGGAAGAACGTAATCAACCAGGTAAGGTGTTGACTTATGTTAGCCGACTCTCTGTGTTGTATTGCGTTATATTTCTAAGATTACTAGGTTTGTGTTCTCATTCATTCGTACCTGATGATGATTGCTTGTGATGCAATCGAAACGTCGTATGCTATTATTTATTTTATTTTTCTTTCTACGTGACTTTACCGACAGAACCAAAGAGTAAAACATTATACTCAACAACAAAGTGAAAAAATAATGTATCGTTCACAACAATGGAGCGAAGCAAAGCAACACAATCCAGAGTAAAATGACGCAATGAACACGAAACCGGAGTAAAACAACGCAATATGAACAACAATGGAGTAAAGAAAATGGACACAAACAACGGAGTGGAATAAAGACCTGAGCAGGAGATGGAGTGAAATAACACAGATCGGGGGTTATGTCCGGGTTTGCACCCGCAGCCCCCCGTGGGATTTGTCATACTCCTACTGATACTCCTGCTGTTATGGAGTGACTTATGCTGCCAGCTATGGCTGCAAAGTTTGGTCGTACATGTTATGTACAGTGAGGGAAAAAAAGTATTTGATCCCCTGCTGATTTTGTACGTTTGCCCACTGACAAAGAAATTATCAGTCTATAATTTTAATGGTAGGTTTATTTGAACAGTGAGAGACAGAATAACAACAACAAAATCCAGAAAGACGCATGTCAAAAATGTTATAAATTGATTTGCATTTTAATGAGGGAAATAAGTATTTGACCCCCTCTCAATCAGAAATATTTCTGGCTCCCAGGTGTCTTTTGTACAGGTAACGAGCTGAGATTAGGAGCACACTCTTAAAGGGAGTGCTCAATCTCAGCTTGTTACCTGTATAAAAGACATCTGTTCACAGAAGCAATCAATCAATCAGATTCCAAACTCTCCACCATGGCCAAGACCAAAGAGCTCTCCAAAGATGTCAGGGACAAGATTGCAGACCTACACAAGGCTGGAATTGGCTACAAGACCATCGCCAAGCAGCTTGGTGAGAAGGTGACAACAGTTGGTGCGATTTTTCGCAAATGGAAGAAACACAAAAGAACTGTCAATCTCCCTCGGCCTGGGGCTCCATGCAAGATCTCACCTCGGGGAGTTACAATGATCATGAGAACGGTGAGGAATCAGCCCAGAACTACACGCGAGGATCTTGTCAATGATCTGAAGGCAGCTGGGACCATAGTCACCAAGAAAAGAGTTGGTAACACACTACGCCGTGAAGAACTGAAATCCTGCAGCACCCGCAAGGTCCCCCTGCTCAAGAAAGCACATATACATGCCCGTCTGAAGTTTGCCAATGAACATCTGAATGATTCAGAGGACAACTGGGTGAAAGTGTTGTGGTCAGATGAGACCAAAATGGAGCTCTTTGGCATCAACTCAACTCGCCGTGTTTGGAGGAGGAGGAATGCTGCCTATGACCCCAAGAACACCATCCCTACCGTCAAACATGGAGGTGGAAGCATTATGCTTTGGGGGTGTTTTTCTGCTAAGGGGACAGGACAACTTCACCGCATCAAAGGGACGATGGACGGGGCCATGTACCGTCAAATCTTGGGTGAGAACCTCCTTCCCTCAGCCAGGGCATTGAAAATGGGTCGTGGATGGGTATTCCAACATGACAATGACCCAAAACACACGGCCAAGGCAACAAAGGAGTGGCTCAAGAAGAAGCACATTAAGGTCCTGGAGTGGCCTAGCCAGTCTCCAGACCTTAATCCCATAGAAAATCTGTGGAGGGAGCTGAAGGTTCGAGTTGCCAAACCTTAATGACTTGGAGAAGATCTGCAAAGAGGAGTGGGACAAAATCCCTCCTGAGATGTGTTCAAACCTGGTGGCCAACTACAAGAAACGTCTGACCTCTGTGATTGCCAACAAGGGTTTTGCCACCAAGTACTAAGTCATGTTTTGCAGAGGGGTCAATTACGTATTTCCCTCATTAAATTGGTTTGAACATGTCTGCACGTCGGGTTGACAAAGATGTTAGGCAAATCTATCACCGTATGCTAATTTGAAAACTGGTCATGAGAAAATTGTATTTAATTGTCATCAGGCCCCATTGTGTAAAGTGAAGTCTTCAACTCTTATGCTCCACTCTATCTCTCTGGCATGTGCTGTGTAAAAGGACCGTTGCTAAAAAAAGTGTCACCTATTACATACTCTATACTCTTTGGTTCTTTCGGTAAAGTCACGTAGGTAGAAAATAAAATAAATCACGACGTTTCGGGCGCAGCTTTCCCACCTGATGACGAACATGGTCTGCTGCTGAGGCAGACCATGCTTTCCCACCTGATGACGGACGCTTGTGTTGCGCCCGAAACGTGATTTATTTTATTTTATACCTACGTGACTTGATTATTTCTGAAGTCACGAAAGCTTCAAATTAAGATTTTACCTATTACATATTTCTCGTTTTAAAGCGGTGCTTTTGACGAATGTGTTGAGTTCCTTTGGTTTTCGCATTCGCGCACCACTGCCAATGCAGCATCACCAAATAATTTGTTTTCATAACAGAATCATAAAGAACGTTGAAAAAAACATGTTTCAAATAAGACACGAAAGTACATAAAAGGCAGCCATTGTGCGTATGCAAAAACATTATCATTTCCTGAAGTGCGTTGTGCGCCACTTGTCTTATATCACCATCAAAATAAATTTGAGCAAAAAACTGACAGCACCACAAGCAACTACTTGCTAATGCTCGTTTGCACACCCACAATGCCTGTGTGCTGTTTAAAAATACATTTTTGTATCTTGTTTGAAACTCATGGTTTTCCAGCCTGCACTATTATTCTGTTATAATGTTTTTTTCATAATTTACATATGAGACTATTGTTTGCAATCGAGATGCAAATGGGTCCCATAGTGTGGATGTAGGAACCCCACATATGTGGTTCCCAGAAGCAGACCAGTGAGCAATGGTGAGTATACTGTGCTGATGAGTCCTAATAATGATGACATTGGTCAAAAATTGTCCGTGACTGCTGCTTACTGTCCGCGTTTGCTCGCGCGTATTTTTCTGGTCACATAAGCCAAGGGGACTAACATGCACTTAAATGTTGATTTAAAACTTTCGTGACTGCAGGAATTCATATTCTTTGGTTCTTTCGGTAAAGTCACGTAGATAGAAAAAGCAAAATAAATAATGAAATAAACTCTTTTTTTATATATATAAAAAATAAAAACTCAAGACGACCACTTGTGTTGCGATCGAAACGTCGTGAGGTTTTTAAAAAAACATTTATATATTTTTTAAATTGTTTATAATTGTATTATTTACTATCTACGTGACTTTACCGAAAGAACCAAAGAATACAAAATGCACTTAATTCAGAAAATGTTTTTTTGCATACACACGATGGCTATGGGGCTTTTTACACATGGTTGTGTCTTGTCTAAGATGTTTCACAAAATTATAATGTTCTGTGCCAAGAGTAAATGACAGGATGTTAAGAATCCTGTTTCTCATAACTTAGATTGCTCTTGGAATAACTGCATCCCAGTTGTATCTTGTGACAATTACATTTGCGAAGATGATTTAGATTTTAAATTACTATTTAATTAATATCTGCCCCTCCAATAAGTACGGTTGGCTACGTACGGTGGAAAAAAAGTTCAGTGTACATACATTATTGTAGATGCATCTGCTTTTACATTTTTACATTTACTGTATGTTTTTGCATTTGTGACTACAATTATATATTTTTAAATACTTTATTCATGAATTGGAATAATACTTGATTTTGATTTGTATTTGTTTTGAATTTAAAGTACAATTTAGAATTTGTATTACAGATACCTTGTTTTTCATGTACAAGTCATGCTTTAAATCTAAAACTCATGCTTTAACCCAGCACAAGTTAAATCTTGATGAAACTCTTAACATGTGGAGTAAAACGTCAGACATTATGCGGCACAACACGTGGCACAGCCCCGAAACACATCGGAGAGCTATGCAAGCACCACCGTGAAAACCTACACAGTCATGTTTCATGTTGGCTTTATGGGCAATGTTTAAGCTCCTGGTGAAATAAGAAGAGGTCACCTTCTTTGATTCCACCGTGACGGCCGTGGCAATCGTCTTAGTGCTGAGCTGCAACTGCTCCACCGTGTCGGCCGGGAAGATGGGATCCGGCAGATAGACGTTACACACGCACTGGCCCTCCGCATCCCGGGAGCTGTTAGTGTAGGCGCCAGGAGCCAGCTTTCAAGAGAAGACCACAACGTGAAAGCACATCACACTCACACTCGCTTACTTTAAACATAACAATTGCATATCCAGCACAATAATTGTAAATATATTCTTCCGAAAATGTATCTTAGCGTTTACAACGTTTTGTTGGTAGACTTTGTGGAGGAATCACATGCGCATTAAAGACGGCTGATGAGAATTATCCATGTAGAATTTAAAAAATGTCATCATAAGCTATTAGCTATTCTTTATTCTCATAGTCTTAGGGAAACCACAGCACAGCCTGCAACCAGGGTTTAATTTCAGCCAGATCTGTCCGGTCAGGAACACGGGAAAAAAAATAACACACAGTACACCACATCCAGTATACCTCTCGTTATGGCTTTGACTACTAGTAACATGGGTAGTCCAGTCTGCCAGCGACCCAGTAAATATTCAGTAAGAAATTGAGCCTGGCCTGCAACAGACAGTGTAGCTTACATAAATGGCGCAAGCGAGCTCCTGGAAGAGAAGACCGAGGACGATGCTGAGCAGTGCCTTCATCGTGACTGCTAGATGACCATCAGCTGTAGTAGTGTGTCCAGCTGCCCTGGTCTTGTATTTATAGGAGTGCCACTCCCGTATCGCACAAACACTTTTTGTCCTTTTTTGTCACAGACATCTCAGGGTATTTCCCAATATTTAAATTGTATACATTATTTTTATTATTATTGCTATTATGAATGCTTCCGTGAGCACTGATGAATTTGGAAATATACAAAATGGAAATACTGTTGTTGATAAGTTTTCGGCGTTCATTTGTTTTCCATTTTGCTGGTCTCGACATCAGGGGTTCCAGACTTGTAGTTCGTGGTCCACTGGTAGTATGCAAGGTCATGGAAAGGTGGGTTCTGAATGCCAAAAAATAAAGTGTTTTATTTCTCTCCAGGAAGAAGACAACCAGCAATTTTGCGTAAGCTATGCACGCTGGACAACAAACTAATTGAATAACTTGATAAAACAAATTACCTTAGGTCATCATATACTCTAAACTCGCTTTCCGAGAACACATTGAACGCACTGGGAGGAATGCAAAATAAAAAACTAGCTTTCTCTACAGACATAAACATTGCTTAACAGCTACGTTTCGGTTATAATTGGTAAGGGCTACCTTACTCCCATTATTTGATTACTGTAATGTTGTGTAACAATTCGCTTCTAATACAACATTTAATAAGTTCATTTCAACATCATTCCGCTCTAAGATTTGCTCTGGATGCCCCTTATAAGACCCAGGTGTTCAGGCACGTATTGAAAGCCAATCTTATATAAATTCACATTTATACAGTGCCTTTGCCCAAGGCGCTTAACGTAGTTAAACAAAACACAGCATAATAAAAACCTGCTTTAGATAGCAGGGGCGTGCAAAGAATGAGGAATGGGCGATCACGATAGATGGTAAGCGAGGGAAATGAGAAAATGTGGGTGTCATCGGCAAAATAAATGGCGAGGAAAGCTGAAAAAGGAGAGAATAGAGTCTAGAGGCAAAATATAGAGACAAGAATTAGGGACCGAGAACCGAACCCTGTGGAACACCGACACTGTGGGGAGGGGAGTATCTATTTTGAATTTTTTTTATATTTTATTATACTAGGTAAGGCCCACTGAGCTATGTCACTCTTTTTCAGAAGCGCACCTGGCCACAAATGATAGCTCAACAAAGTGGCGTATCACATGGAAATTTATAGAAAATAAATATTCTAAATGCATGTTTCTAAATGTGGAGGGAAAAACCAGAGAACATGCACATCACATCAGATCTCGCCACTGTAGTGCCTCATAGAGTGACTGAAGGAGACTGAGGATGTGCTCGAAGAAATGTAATACTTGAGACAGGAGAGGGGAGTGCCAGAGATACCAACGTCATCCATAGTTTTCCATATATTAAACCATCATCACCATTTTATGCAGGCAAGGCATTGCACATAGTACAAAGTTTATAATCATGAGAATATTTAAACTAAACAACATAATACCAATGGTACAACTCAATATCATTAATGTACCATATTCTTGAACTACAGGTTGAATTTAACAATAGTAGGGGTATGTTGGTTTATTTTAGTAATGCACTAGCTTTCCTACCCGGCTTCGCCCGGGACTTGGATTCACCACGCCCGGCCGCCTTTGTCTCCCCAGTGGCGATGTTCACACACTACACCAGATACTCGTTTGAGGCTGAGTCGACCTAGGGGAGGCCTAGGACTAGTTCAAATAATCATCATTGGTGGTGGCCGTGAGCGGGAATCGAACTCGGGTCGCCAGGTTCGTAGCGCAGCGCGCTAACCGCTACACAACACTGCGTGACGCTTCCACGTGCGCGGGTCACATGGCAGATTTGACGTTACAGCTCACTTGCCGTGCAAAAAATATATGCATTATTGAGCTCCCCCCCCCCCTCAAAAAAGAAATAAAGTGTATTTTTTATAATTTTTGCATGGTGTACAGTCTGGAAAGTACCCACATGGCAAATTTCAAGTTGGTTGCATGTCGGGATGTATGCTAAACATTTTGAACAGACACATAATCACAACTTTGCCTTTTATATATATGGAGTTGAGGACTTCATGTGTGGGGCGCCGCTGTGGTGATATGTTAACTACCTCACCTGGTATACAGGCAATTGTGGGTTCGATCCCGACCCTGACGCTTGCTCTTTATTTGAACTTTGCATGGTAGCGTGGATTTTTTTCAAGGTTTTTCCCTCCAAATTTAGAAAATTCGTTTCGACCACTGTTCTTCATTGCAAGGCCTGCGGGCCACGAGCGGCCCCTGTTGGCCTTTAGTGGGGCCTCCGACAATACACAAATGTAAAAACACCCCATCATGCTGTCAAAAAACAATGGTTTTAAATGTGTGGCTGCCCCCACACACTGATGTCTTATCAGGGCCCCCTTCTGGTCCCCTTGTGATGCACCCATGTCGCTCGCCGCCACCTCGCCCACGCCCTCCATTGTCGGGACCGCCATCGCCGGAGGAAGGTCCTCTTCGTCTTCTGAAGATGGTGCAGGTATATTCTTTTTCTTGAGATGTTTTGACATCTCGTTCCACTTCTGACACCAGTGTAATAAAAGACTCCGTCAGGCGATGCTGGTCTCCGTTTGTCTTTTATTTAGGTTCTTCTCCGCACCCCCCACTGGCCTCCTCTCGGACCAGTGTCGTCTCGCACGCGCCCCGCGCACGCTCCCTCTCGCGTGCCACACACGTTCTCTCTCTCTCGCGTGCCATGCACGCTCTCTCTCGCGTGCCCCGCACGCTCCTCCATTAGCTCCTCTATTCCCGCACTCTGCACACCGCTGGCCGATGGCGTGCAGAGGTCCTTCGGCCACGTGGCCGATGGCGCGGATCTTTTCTCACCACCCAACATGGCTCAGCCTCTTAACTTCCCCGACTGCCCCGATCTCTTCCGGGCTCCCACTTATATACATTCCCCCCACGTGACCCTGACTCCTCCCCTTCCGGATTCTCAGATCCGGCCTTCCCATACTACCCCGCTGGCTCTGCCCCCATTCACCTCGCCTCCCATTGGAGCTGAGGTGAACGGTGGCCCCTCCCACACGCCCCGCAGACCAGGCTCCGCCCCCCAATACCCCGGGCCGTGTGATTGGACCCGAGCCCAGCAATAACCCCATTTACGCTCGCATTACAATTGTAATTGTCAATTGCAGCACTTCTTTAACATTTGTAATGCGAGCATAAACGGGGTTCGCTGCTGGGCTCTGGCCCAATCATACGGCCCGGGGTATTGGGGGGTGGAGCCCAGTATGGGGGCATATGGGAGGGCCCGCCGTTCACCTCGGGTCCAATCGGAAGCGAGATGAACGGGGGTGGACCCAGCAGGGCGCTATGGAATGGCCGGATATGACGGTCCGGAAGGGGAGGAGATAGGATCACGTGGTAAAGGGGATATAGGTGGGAGCCGGGAAGGGTTCCGGGTCAGTTGTTGGAGTGAAGAAGCTGGACCACGTTGGGTGGCCGGAGAGGATCCGCGCCATCAGCCACGTGGCTGGAGGAGCTTCGGCACACAGTCGGCCAGCGGTGTACGGGGTGGGGGTGCGGAAGGACTGACGAGGGAGCACGTGCGGGGCTCATGTGAGAAGACGCTGGTCCGCTGTCAGGACCAGCGGGGTGCGAGCAAGAAGCTAAATAAAGAGCAACGGAGAACAGCAGTGTGTGACGAAGTAATTTATTACACATTTTTTATCTCACTCCCCAGACTGTCACCATCTGACACTTTCTTAGCCTGATGTATGAGTGCGTTAATGAGAGAGGATTTCTGTGTGGGGAAATGGTGTGACTGCATTCTGATATGTGTTAGTGTGCGTTTAATTTGATTAAAAGTTGTGTGTTTTACTTATTGTTGATATTTATACTTGCCGGACTCTAAAACCCCAAGTGTAAGACCAAGGAGTAAAAAAACCTGTTGACATAAGCATACCTTAGGGCGTAACGTGTTCAACTTAAGGGTGGAGAATGTTACAATTTAAGGAGAAAGAAAACGATTGTTCTCACCGAGTTGTTCCACATTTCAGCACTAGAAACTATTTTTAATCGGTCAAAAAAACCTGGGAGGCATATCTATCCAGAGCATGAAAAACAGGGTGGTGCATTGTGGCATACCAGACGTTGAATGACTCAGGCTTTAAAATTTGCATATACTTTGTACACTCATATAAAATAAATGTCAATCACAGTATTAAAACATCACAATGCTTGCAGGGCAGTATTGTAAACCATTTTTTTTAAACCTGGTCTGCATTCCAGCATTTGCCTGGGAAGTCCCTTGAATGTGAATGCAATAACTCCTTCCTTGTCAAGAAGAAGTCAAGCTGCAGTCATCTGTGCTTGCTTGCTACTGCCAACTTCCACTTCATTTTTGTTCAAATTTGAGACTTCATTATTAGCCGAGATTTATAAGTTACTACATGTTGTCGCAAAGTTTTGCCGACCTTGTTTTGTAACAGATTGTCAATTGTGCCAAAACAAAACTCTCCTCAGTCTCGAATGAGCTATGGGTAGTGGTTCATCTCTGTTGGTGAATTTTCCACATTTCTCTAGCAGGTATCAGTCTCAACATATAACATCGTTAATTATGACAATGTCATAAGTTAATCTTACGTGGTTGATACGTTTTCTAGGTTCTATACCTTTGCTTTCCAAATAAATATTTTTACAAACTACTATTGTCAATCTCAATCGCCTCAGTGAGGGCTAAACTCTTTACACGACTATTGTTCTGTTTTTGTATTTCTACATCCAATATAATTGCAGTTGTTCTATCCCCACGCACACATTTGAGAATTTTAATATTGCAAAACTTCGGCGAAAAAATCTTGATAGCAGTGATCCACACTTTAAATGTGTTTAGAGTATAAATATTTTCTGAAACTCACCTCTACCAAAACCGCCATCTGAACAACATTCACTAACGACCACCAACGCCATCAGGACCACAACCACTAATAACCATCACCGCAACTGACACCAGAACCACATGGTAGGGCTTGGCCTCACGTGTGTTCTGAGACCTACTCGACAGGTCCAACCAGCCATCGCAACATCCCATGCATTTTTGATGTTAACTTTGGAAATGTTTTTTTGTCACCGTTAATTTTTTATAATACGTTTGATTTAGTAAATATGTTGTTGGATTATCAAATGCGAGCGTGGGGGTGTAGATATATTTTATTTTCAATACTATGGGTGGTACACGAAACCACATCTTATGGGTGGAGTATTGCATAGCTTATGGACAAAGAAAGGGTTGTTCTCACCAAGTAGTTTCATATTTCAGCACAATAAGCTATATGTAGAAAGATAGAAAACACCTCTGGAGACATTGTTGCACAGATAAAAAAAACTGAATGTTGCAGTGCCATAACAGACTTTGAGCAATTATCAATGTTTTTAAATGCGTATACTACGTACAACGCAGTGTAAATTACTCCAGCATCCTAATTGTTATGTCCTTTGACAACCCCCCCCCCCCCCCATCGCTGCTGTGATTACATTTTATGGGTGGAAGGCACTTCTGGTATAGTCAGTCGAGATATTAAACGATCCTTTAGCATTAATACGTTGATTTCCCATTGTAGACAGAGCAAACCTTTCCAAGAAGCAATCTTCCAGATACGGAGAATATTCCAAGAAAGGCCGTCTTTTCAGAGCACGATTTCCTGTGGGCCGTAACAAAGATTTCCCCCTCTAAGCCACACATGAGTGCACCGTTCCGTTGAAAACCATTGGCAGTACCATGTCTGGCACCGTGTAAGACACCTCGTTAAACATCGCATGATCTTCCTCGTCAAATTACTCTGCAAGCCACCTCTTTCGCGCACCCGTTGATGATATGTCTGAGCCTATGAATATGGCGAATGCCTTGAGAAGCCCCAGTTGTATAGTCTGTTGATACCTGGAGTTTGCCCGTGCAGAGTTTACATTATCAGTGACTAGAGATAGCTGGGAGTCAAGTCTGGAAATCCTGTAGTCCTTGTAAGCTCTGATTTTCATCCTGAGCACAAGCTGTACAACCTTGCCACCTTGTCAGTAATCTGCATTGATCCTTTAACCAAGCACTGAAACCATGCAACGTCTGCAACTCTGCTCAGCCCTGTAGTCCGAGAGCTGTGAGCTTGTTGCCTCTTCAACTTATCTGTTTGTGGTCTGCGAGCTTGCAACGTCTTCGCCTTGTTTCAACCCTGTTGGTCGAGGGCCTGTACATCTGAAAACTTCTACAACTCTGTCTGGATCTTGTAATCCCATATTGTAACCTTCTGTTTTTCACGACTGAAAGTCTGGCAAATAGGAAACAAGTAATTCCTGCGTTGATGTTAAAACTGGAGCACTATGACGATGACCTAAACCTTGCTGTCACTATCAGCACAATCCAAGGGCCACGCATTCAACGATGGAGTTGTGGTGGTTCCCCCATTTACAGCACTCTGCATCTGCGACCTTGTCTCTACCTACTCCTGTTACCTTTGTATGGGAGTGCAAGAAGGAATGGTTCACTGTTCCTGGTCACGGTATTGTGAGAACATTGGATGCACGAGTCCCCTTTGTCCCATAAACCAGTGGCCCAATAACAGCATGCCCCTTTCCCATGATTGGATGTCAATACACTTCCGCAAGCTCTAGTTTGTGCCTTGGGTTCAATGTAATCAGTTTTGGGATTTTTTACAAAAGTACCTTTGCCCTGTTTAGATATTTCCTTTGATTAAATTTGATATGTCCCTTCGTGCCTTGGATTTTCTTTCAAATTTATTTTTAAATCGCTGTGTCATGTTAATTTTTCTACATCCTTTTGAGTACAATCAACCTATATTGTGCATTTATACTTACTTAATGACCCTCTCAAACCATGGAAAATGTTATTGTGTTGTTCCTTGTGAGCCACAGCTACCTGACCTTTCCTTGTGTTGAACCTCTTACCCAGAATCTGGGTATCTTGACAAGTATGTTGCCTGAGAAAAATGCAGACAATACTTTAATTGTATAACTGTTTCTAAATTGTATTTATATCCATGGTGATAATTTAGCAGTTTAAGTTGGTAATTCATAGAAATGTAGTGTTTGCTACAGAGAGGCACACGCACTAATTTGGAGGCAACACGTCTATTAACACAACTCCCTAACCACTTCGGGTTCTACAGCTAGGTGTGGCTACACTGGTCGCTATGTGCGTGCGAGTTAGCTATCGCGAACGGGCCAATCAGCACACACGCTGTCTGACCCACGATCCCGAGTTAAGACTCGACTGAGGGCGAACCAAGGAGTTAAGAGTTCTAGGACGATCCCCACAAACGAGCCCCGATCCCTGTCGGGGCTCCCCCTTTATTTCCCTGGCCATGGCTTCGCCACACCCTCGGCCACGCCCCATGCTGTATCAAGGCAGGGGCTCCCGGCCCCCGGTGACGTGTCCCTCAGCCTCCTAGGGAGGTTCCCGGCGCTCAACAGCACTCCCGAATTAGGGGCTGGTGCTCCAGCATAGTGACAGGATATGTCACTACAGAAAAATAAATTGTGACCAGACTTCATCTCTTAAAGGTGGCTCTTTGTCGGACTGTGCTCATGCACTCTTTTCTGACGAAATTCACTTTGAAGAATGCAGTCACAGTCTTGAAGATCCTCGATGGATTTGGCCCCTGCCTGACTCCTCCCACTCCCTCCTTCATTGAGCTCCAGTACGGAAAGTCCAGCATGTATCTCTCCAGCACCGAGTTCCAGCACTGAGTTCCAGCACTGAGTTCCAGTATGAGTTCCAGTACTGAGCTGCAACACAAATATTCCAGTCTCCTCTTTTCCCTGCCACTGTTAAGATGCCCCTTACTTCTAAATCTGAGGAGTGATTTGTTTATATTTTTTAAATAACATTTTTGTTTAGCCTACGCTGTTAATTTTATTTGCATGAACATATAACACACTTTATATACTAAAGACCCTTGCTTAGTATAAACCCCCTTTTTTACAACACTATCTTTACCAATTTAGTTTGTCGATATTCAGCTGAAGACCACTCGCCAAAGATGTATATATATATCTTTATATTATCAGTACAGATGCAATTAGATTCTTCTACAAGCCTTTACTTAAGTCTTGGTCCTCTTGGTAGTCTTCCAGAATTAAACGTCTTTAGTTTGTTTAACACGTAGGCTTTCTTTAACCATCTAAGGCCCCAGCACATCCAAATGGAAATAGGCATGCAAGATTGTAGTTGATCCGGGTAGAGGAGTAACAGAGGTCAGTGATTCGTGAGCCCCAGGATTTCTAGACCAACTCACTTCACCTCGTGACAGAGAGTCCCAATGAGAAGGCTTCAGGAGAACGCGGCAGGAGAGCCAGGAGTGGAGGAGGATCACGATGAGAGGCGGTGACCGTGAACGAGTGGTGGTGGCACTGTCATGGAATATGGCCTTTTGGAAAGTGAAAACGATCGACGTACGTGAGAGACATTGGAGTCGAGACCCGGAGCGTGGGTTTATCAAAGTTTATTCTATCTTAGGACATTGTTGCACGCACTGCATTTAGCGAGATATTTTCCGTTGGATTCAGAATATTATTGTGAATCACAACGAGATGCACACGTGTGAAAATAAAAGCGAAGTTGTGTCCGATCCAATAACTAGAACTCGGTCAAAATCATCACGGGGTGTGTATACGGTACTCGCACTCACTCAAAGACAAAGATCCCCAGTATATCCTGAACAGACTGTTGGGGCAAGTGCTGTTAGCAAGCAACTTATGACGTCTGGCACGTCACATGAGGGGGGTGGGTGGCCGCCTTTGTCTCCCTAGTGGCAATGTTTTTATGCACTGCACCAGGTACTTATTTGAGGCTGAGTTGACCAAGGGGAGGCCCATGACCACTTTAGGTAATCATGACTGGTGTTGGTCGTGAGCGGGAATCGAACTCGGGTCGCCAGGTTTGTAGCGCAGCGTGCCTAACCACTACACTACCACTCCCTACTCGCCCACAGTCACACAGACTCCAGATACTAAAACTCTTCATGTTCTATCAATAGCTACATGCTGGAGTAACTATAGCATGGGGCATGAATACAGTTTTTTGCATAAACATAGTTCAAATACAATTGATCTGCATTTATGAAATCCCACAGTGAAGGAAATTAACTAATCATCAATAAATAAATAACTTATTGTCGATCCATAAGAGAGCTTTTTGGGTTGGAGCACGTAAATATGTCATTAAACCTGCCACCACCTGACACAGAGACTTAGTAAAGTTTGTCACGTAAACAAAACATGCCAATTAGTTACAAAGTTCAGCACACCGGTGTGTTGGAGAGTAAACCCACATTTAAAATTCGAGTACATTTCGCCAGTAATCACAACCAGCATCATCAGGCGGACAGCGTGAGTTGTGGATAAATCCTCCTGCTTCGAGAGATTAATGTGATGTTGTCACTTGTGAGCCAATCAGGGGCAAAGGCCGATGGGGGAGGGTTAATGTATGCATTTAAATTACAATGGATACTATTACCGCTTGGGTTATTCATAGCGCAATCAACATACATAATTATGCATGCAAGCCATGCCTGTACATTCTTCCGTTTTTGGGTGCAAGAAATAGAAGTACCTGTTGTCTACTCACAGTTAATCACCATCGACGTATATGGTGACTTGTATAGGCATGCAGTTAAAGTGTATTACTTTATAATTCGCTTCCAAGCAGCACTAAGCCTGGCGCTATCAGAACGGTTAAAATTATTTTAATTTATCTCAATATCGACAGATTCTCTACTCAGTCTTGGACAATAGTAACTAGTTTTGCACAGATCTTCAACATCAAAATAATTTGAGTGTCTTTTTGGCACGTGTGTTCTGCCACTGCCGACAGCTTTATTTGGGAGTGTTTCATATTCCTTTGGTGTTCTTTTAGTCTCATGCTGATCATTCGTCCTGTCTGACCAACATAACATTTGACACAGGAGCAATTAATCCGGTACACACCTTCTGTTGATAGCTTCGGTAATATAGCTTTTATGTACGGTGCCAAATCTCACTTGGATGTTTTGTTTTTCCAAAAATATGTCTAGTCTATAAGTTACTCCAACAATGAACGGTATTGTAATCGTTTTAAATGCGTAATCAATTTCAACGCGTGTGCTATTTGGTTTTGGAATTCAGTGCCCTGTTAATTTGTGCATTATTTTACCTGTTCATTTGCAGCGCTTCTTTAACATTTTAAACCCACTCTCCAGACTGTCACCATCTGACACTTCCTTCGCCTGATGAATAAGCGCGTTCATGAGGGAGGATTTCTGCGTGGGGTGATGGTGTGACTGCATTCAGATAGGTGTCAGTGTGCGTTTTATTTCATTAAAAGCTGCGTGTTTTACTTATTGTTGATATTTATACTTGCTGAACTCTAAAACCCCAGATGTAAAACCAAGGAGTAAAAAAACCTGTTGACATAAGCATACCTTAGGGTTTAACGTGTTCAACTTAAGGGTGGAGAATGTTAAAATAAAAGTAGAGAGAAAACGATTGTTCTCACCGAGTAGTTCCACATTTCAGCACATAAAACTATTTTTAATCGGACAAAAAAACTTTGGAGGCATATCTATCCAGAGCATGAAAAACAGGGTGGTGCATTGTGGCATACCAGACGTTGAATGACTCAGGCTTTAAAAGTTGCATATACTTTGTACACTCATATAAAAGAAATGTCAATCACAGTATTAAAACATCACAATGCTTGCAGGGCAGTATTGTAAAAGTAAACCAATTTTAAAATTAAAACCTTTGGTGGTCTGCATTCCAGCACATGCGGGGAAGTCCCATGAATGTGAATGCAATAACTCCATCCTTGTCAAGAAGAAGTCAAGCTGCAGTCATCTGTGCTTGCTTGCGACTGCCAACTTCCACTCCATTTTAGTTAAGATGTGAGACTTCATTATTAACCGAGATTTATCAGTTACTACATGTTGCCGCAAAGTTTTGCCGACGTTGTTTTGTAACAGATTGTCAATTGTGCCAAAACAAAACTCTCCTCAGTCTCGAATCAGCAATGGGTCGTGGTTCATCTCTGTTGGTGAATGTTCCACATTTCTCTGGCAGGTATCAGTCTCAACATATAACATCGTTAGTTATGACAATGTCATCAGTTAATCTTACGTGGTTGATACGTTCTCTAGGTTTATACCTTTTCTTTCCAATTAAATATTTTTACAAACTACTATTGTTAATCTCAATCGCCTCAGTGAGGGCTAATCCCTTTACACTATTCTATTTTTGTATTTCTACATCCAATCCAATTGCAGCTGTTCTATCCCCACGCATACATTTGAGAATTTTTATATAGCAAAACTTCAGCGAGAAAATCTTGACAGCAGTGATCAACACTTTAAATGTGTTTTTTTTTTTTAATCACCCCGACCAGAACCACCATCTGAACAACATCCACTAACGACCACCACCGCCATCAGGACCACGACCACTAATCACCACCATTACCACAACTGACACCAGAACCACATGGTAGGGCTTGGCCTCACGTGTGTTCAGAGACCAATCCATCGCAAAATCCTATGCATTTTTAGACGTTAACTTTGTAAATATATTTTTTTGTCACCGTTCATTTTTTGTAATACGTTTGATTTTGTAAATATGTTGTTGGATTGTCAAATGCGAGCGTGGGGGCGTAGATATGTTTTATTTTCAATACTATGGGTGGTACACGAAACCACATCTTATGGGTGGATTATTGCAAAGCTCATGGACAAACAAAGGGTTGTTCTCACCATGTAGTTTCATATTTCAGAACGATAAGCTCTTTCTAGAAAGATATAAAACACCTCTGTAGAAAATTTTGCACAGTTTAGAAAAACAGGGTGTTGCAGTGCCATAACAGACTTTGAGCAATGATCAATGTTTTTTTTTAATGTGTATATTAAGTACAATAACAAAACATCACAAGTGTAAATTACTCCAGCATCTTACTTGTTCTGTCCTTACATCGCTGCTGTGATTACATTTTATGGGTGGAAGGCACTTCTGGTATAGTCAGTCGAGATATAAAACGATTCCTTAGCATTCAGACGTTGATTTCCCATTATAGACAGAGCAGACCTTCCCAAGAGCCAATCTTCTAGATACAGAGAATATTCCAAGGAAGGCCGTCTTTTCAGAGCACGATGGAGGCGTCTTTAAGGAGGCTGGGGTGTGCTGGTCCCAGCTTCACCTAAGCAACAGTGACCATGCAGTGCCGTCCCACCCCAAAGCTGCCAGGAGAACCAAGGAATCCTGCCTGCAAAACACGAATGTGACCTTATAGCCGCTCGTGAGCCATTTGCGAGCACTGTTACTAACTTTTTTGAGGATTACTAGGCCTGGTGACTTGTGTTCTGCCTCGCTCTTGTCTGGAACTGTCCCGTGAGCCGTGACAAAGATCTCCCCCTGTGGGCCACACATGAGTGCACCGTCCCGTTGAAAACCGTTGGCAATATCTTGTCTGGTAACGTGTAAGACACCTCGTTAAACATCGCATGCTCTTCTTCGTCAAATTACTGTGCAAGCCACCTCTTTCGCGCACCCGGTGATATCATGTCTGAACCAAGGAATATGGCGAATGCCTTGAGAAGCGCGAGTTGTGCAGTCTGTTGATACCTGGAGTTTTCCCGTGCAGAGTTTACATTATTATCAGTGACTGGGAGATAGCTGGGAGTCAACTCTGGAAACCCTGCATATCTTGTAAGCTCTGATTTTCATCCCGAGTCCAAGCCGTGCAACCTTGCCACCTCGTCAGTAATCTGCATTGATCCTTTAATCAAGCCCTGAAACCATGCAACGTCTGCAACTCTGCTCAGCCCTGTAGTCCGAGAGCTGTGAGCTTGCTGCCTCTTCAACTCAGTCTGGTCCTCCATTTGTCTTCTGCGAGCCTGAAACGTCTCCCCCCTTGTCTCTACCCTGTTGGTCGAGGCCCTGTACATCTGAAAACTTCTACAACTCTGTCTGGATCTTGTAATCCCATATTGTAACCTTCTGTTTTTCACGACTGAAATTCTGGCAAATTGTAATCAAGTAATTCCTGCGTTGATGTTAAGACTGGAGCACTATGACTATGACTTAAACCTTGCTGTCACTATCAGGCAATCCAAGGGCCACGCATTCAACGATGTAGTTGTGGTGGTTCCCCCATTTACAGCACTCTGCAACTGCGACCTTGTCTCTACCTACTCCTGTTACCTTTGTATGGGAGTGCAAGAACGAATGGTGAGAACTCGAGTATTGTCCACTTTTCCTGGTCACGCAGTATAGTGAGAACCTTGGATGCATGAGTCCCCTTTGTCCCAAATACCATTCTGGCCCAATATAAGCATGCCCCTTGCCCATAATTAGATGTTAATATACTTCCCCAAGCTCTAGTGTGTGCATTGGGTTCAATGTAATCAGTTTTGGGATTTTTACAGAAGTACCTTTTGCCCTGATTAGATATTTCCTTTGATTAAATTTGATATGTTCCTTCATGCCTTGGATTTCCTTTCAAATTTGTTTTTAAATCATTGTGCCGTGTTCATTTTTCTACAATTAACCTATATTGTGCATTTCTATTTTCTTAACGACCCTCTCAAATCATGGCACATTTCATTGTGTTGTTCCTTGCGAACCCCAGTTACCTGACCTTTCCTTGCGTTGAACCTCTTACCCAGAATTTGGGTATCTTGACAAGTACGTTGCCCGAGACAAATGCAGACAATACTTTAATTGTATAATTGTCTCTACATTGTTTAGGGGTTTCAGGGGAAGGATTCCGACCAATAGGAGGGTTAGTGGGAGGGGTGATGGAGGAGATATAAGGGGAGAACGGACGGGAAGGGGGGGCCTTTGGCGGAAACGAGATTGGAACGGCTGGGGACAGGTGTGGATGGGAGAAAAGGATTAAAAGACGAAACCCCTGCAATCTTGTGTCGGCCTCCTTTACATCTGGTGGCAGCGGTGGGATTAACAATGGCTACAAAGAAGAATCCCCGTGGAAAAGAGCCAAGAGAAGAGGAAGCAGGGGCCGGGGATCCTTCCCATCCCGGTCAACAAGGGGGCCTGCTACCAGAAGCAGCAGCAGGGGGCCTGGGTCGCCTGGAGGACCCCATGGAGGACCGCATGGCCCACACGGAGAGGGCACTCCAGGAGCTACTGCAGAGGCTCCCGATGGGGGGCCCGCCAGCACCGGGACCCCCACCCCCACGCGTACTACGGGAGAAGAGGCCATGGGACCCGGAGGCCGACCAGCCGGCCGGGCAGGAGCCGCAACCAACCTCGTCACGCCAGCCATTGCCGCTCCTGCCAAAACCCCCAGGGCTAAACACCCAACACGGAGAGCAGGTGGCAGGACGGCCGCGTCGGCTGGGGCCCGTCGACAAGTTCGTGGCCGAGGAAGAAGATTGGGAGGGGTTTGTCCGCCGATTCGAGGCTGCCTTCCACGCTCTCGAGTGGACAGACGAAGAGGCATTATGAGCTTTGCCATCCGTTCTGGGCGAAGAGGCACTCTCCTCTTACACCTCGCTTCTCTCGCACAGCAAGACCACGCTACAGGCGGCCTACGAGGCTTTGGGGGAGATCTATTGCCCGGCGGAAGGAGCCTTTAAACGGTGCTAGAAAATCCCCTTTAGCCTACAGGGGTGCGCTGCTCGTGTTGGCGAGGAGGGCTTTCCCTCGCCTGGCTGAAGAAGCGCTCGAGGACCTCGTGGTCGAGCACCTCATCGCCTACGCTTGCCGCGCCGGCGTTGTAATGCCCGTGGTGACGCCGGAGGATTGCACCTCGCTGTGGGCTGCCCGTACCATCCAAGCACATGAGCAGGTCATGGACCGGGTGCCACCCGTGGGCCGGGTGGCTGGCGCGGCGGGGGGGAACAGCCGAGCCGTTGCCGCGGCACTACTGGGTCCAGCGACACCAACCGCCGAACCTGCACCGTCGCCACAGGCTGCCTGTGGAGCAGCTGGGAACGGACCCCCAATGTCTGAGCCGGAGCCATCGCTGCGGGAGGTGTACGCGGCGATCCGGGGACTGGCGGAGCAGAGGGACCAGGGGCGCGAACAGCCGCCGCGTCGCTGGCAGCCACCTCTACAACATCGCGCCGAGCCACCCCGACGGAACGCCCCGTGGGTCTGCCACCATTGTGGTCGAGAGGGGCATGTGGCGAGGGGGTGCCGCACGGAGCCGGACGCCGCCAACGCCACCTGGAACCCGCCAGGGCTGAACGCCGACAGGATCCAGGCGAGTGACGCCATCCCGCCCGGCCTCTCGGTCGGGCCGACCAATTACAACCCCGACACCGCGAACTCACCGGGAGTCTCCTCGGGGTGGGCGCCGTCAGTGTCGTTCCCCGGTCCCCACTGTCCTGGTCGGGGGAAGGGGATCGCGCCGGGGATAGCGCCGGGGCCGGTGATCGCGTTGCGACCAGAAGTGGCGTCACGACCAGAAGTGGCGTCGCGAACGGACGTGACGTTGCATCCAGAAGTGACGTCGCGGCCGAAAGTGGTGTCGCGGATCGCGCCGGGAATTGCGCCGGGGCCGGGGACCGCGCCGGGAATCGTGCCGGGGCCGGGGACCGCGCCGGGGATCACGCCGAGGCCGGGGACCGCTCCGTGAATCGCGCCGAGGCCGGGAGGGATGTCGCGACCGGATGTGGCGTTGCGGGCGGGCGTGACGTCGCGGGCAGAAGTGACGTCACGGGCGGAAGTGAGGTCGCGGGCGGAAGTGAGGTCGCGGCCGGGAGTGAGGTCGCGGCCGGGAGTGAGGTCGCGGCCGGGAGTGACGTCGCGGCCGGGAGTGACGTCGCGACCGGACGTGATGTCGCGACCGGACGTGACGTCGCGACTGGAAGTGACGTCGCGGCCGGATGTGCCGTCGCGGGCGGGCGTGGTTTCACGGGCGGGCGTGAAGTCACAACCGGAAGTGACGTCACTAGTTACCTGTGACACTGGCGAGTTGCCAGGGGCAACGGCCCTTGGGCTGAGGCAGCACACAAAATTGACATTGCGCCCTGGAGCAGTTCCACGGCCCGCCTCACCACCGCTTTGCGACGGAGCGAGACGGAACCAGGGGGACCACGCCCCCGTGACAAAGGAAGGGGAGGGGAGAAGGGAGGGGCTCACGGGAAGGCCCACCCCACAGTCCCCACCGCCCCCTACAATGGGGGCCCCCCCCCCACACCACAAGGGGGGCCCATCCTACGTCACCAAGGGGGGGCAATTTGCACCACATAGAGAGCCCAGCCCGCAACCCAGGGGGAAGCCCACACTATGTAACAAGGGCGCGTTCACCCTGCTGCGACGCACTCCAAAGGGAGGAACCCCATCTTCGGTCCATTCACAACCATCCCCCATCATCTCACCATGCACCACAGGATAACGAGACGCCGCCTGGTCAGTGGCCGGACTCAGTCACACAATGGAGGAAGCTGGCAAGGCGGGTGGTAGCGGCCACGTCAGGAACCTCGGTCCTGGTCGGTGAAATCGCGGGAGTGTTGGCACGTATCTTGGTTAATACGGGGGCATCAGCCACGATCATCTCAAGCACCATGCACGAGATGCTGCTGGATAAAATCCGACCTTTAGTCCCCGTCAAGACGACGTTCATTGCAGCAAATGGAGGCAGCATGGGCTTCCTGGGCCAGGTTCAAGCCCCGATACAGATTGGGCAGCTTTCGGTAGCAGGACCCATCCTTGTCTCCGCAACGTTGCCCGTACCCTGCCTGTTGAGGCGGATGCCAATGAAAATCGATCTGGCCAATGGGCGGGTGGAAGTCCAGGGAACGCATCTCCATTTCCTAAAGGCGGAGGGGGCCAGCCGGGGTGTACCCTACGTGCAGGCTTTGGTCAGTAAGTCTGTCTCCATTCCCCCGGCAGCCCAGATGCTAATTCCGCTGCGATATCGGTCCCCCCTCGTGACAGCCCGACTGGACTCACCCATCCTGGTGTCTCCGGCGTCAGCTGCCTTGGATCGCCATGCGCTGGTGGGAGCTGAAACTATTGTACAGAGGAACCAGCATCTGTTCATTCAGGTGCTGAACACCTCCGATAGAACAGCGACGGTGCAGGAGGGAACAGTTCTGGCCCACGTTAGTCCCTTGTCACTAGGAGCCAAAGGGACAGAGCCCGAGCTTGTAGGCAGCATCAGCCAGTCCGAGGACAGAGGGGCCGAATCGTGGATGGACCAGGTGGCGAGGCCTGAGCCGGGATTGCCGCCCGACCAGAAACACCAGCTGCACTCGTTATTGCATGAGTTCTCGGACGTGTTCAGCCGGGGACCGTTCGACCTAGGGCGCACAAATCTGTCGCAGCACCACATCAACACGGGAGACGCCGCACCCCTGCGCCAAAACACATATAGAATGAGCCCAATGGAAAAAGGGCACATTCAACAAGCGGTGCAGGAGATGCTGCGGGCCAACATAATTTCGCCATCCTCGAGTCCCTGGGGGGCACCGGTGGTCCTAGTCAAGAAGTCAGATGGGTCACTGAAATTCTGTGTGGACTTCCGACGCCTCAATGCCGTCACGCTGGCCCATGCATATCCCCTACCATGTATCGACGACTCATTGGATGCACTGGCGGGAGCAACATTTTTCAGTACGCTGGATTTATTGTCCGGGTTCTGGCAGGTCCTACTAGACGCGGACTCCCGGCCTAAAACAACGTTCCGGACACCACAGGGCCTGTTAGAGTTCAACTGCCTGCCTATGGGCCTCCAGACTGCGCCGGCGACGTTCCAACGCATAATGGAGTTGGCCTTAGCAGGCCTCCAATGGGAAACGTGCCTCATCTACCTGGATGACGTCATTATCTTCAGCCGATCATTCGAGGAACACATTGACCGATTACGTCAGGTATTCCTGCGGTTCCGGAATGCGAACTTGAAGCTCAAGCTGTCGAAGTGCCACCTTATGCAGTCGTCAGTACGCTACTTGGGCCACGTCGTCAGTGAGTCTGGAGTGGCTACAGACCCGGAAAAGACGGCCTGCGTGAGGGCCTGGGCTGTTCCCACAACGGTTCCAGAGGTACGCCGGTTTGTGGGTTTCGTTTCTTATTACAGCTGGTTTGTACCCAACTTCACAACCATTGCCAAGCCCTTGCACGTGTTGACGGCGAAGAACCAGATATTTTATTGGGGCCCCCTAGAGGAAGAGGCATTCCAGCAGCTGCGCTCACGTCTGACAGATGCACCACCATTGGCCTTTCCGGATTTTGGCCTCCCCTTTATCCTGGACACGGACGCCAGTGATGTGGGCATCGGCAGTGTTTTGTCGCAAATCCAGAAGGGTCTGGAGGTGGTTATCGCCTACGGTAGTCGCGTGCTTTCATCAGCGGAGCAGCGCGACTGCGTCACACGTAGGGAACTCCTGGCAGTCGTTCACTTCGTGCAGCAATTCCGACCCTACCTGTATGGTCGCAAATTTACGGTCCGCACTGACCAAGCGGCCTTGCAGTATTCGCTCCGCATCGACCAGCCTTCTGGCCAGCTGGCCAGATGGATAGAGCACCTGCAGGAGTACAGGTACCAAGTGGTGCATCTCAAAGGGACCAAACACGCCAACGCAGACGCATTGTCCCGACTGGTGCCACAGGGCCCTTGTGCATGCACCACAGGCGGGGCACGCTGCAAGGAGGCGAGGTCGGAGGGGACGGTCATCGCTCCCGTATGCACGGTGGAGGGCGCACAGGGTGAGGTCCAGCTGACCGACCACGACCTGGGGCTGACCTTGGACGATTGGAGACGGCTACAGCTGGAGGAAGCCCCACTGCGAATGCTACGCGCCTCAGCAGAGGCAGGGGGGGAGGAGTACATCGTATGGGAGGACCTCCTCATGCGATGGGACCCGACAGGGCGTCGGCGATGCCTGGTAGTTCCGGAGTCGCTGCGTCAACAATTGGTTATGGACGTACACGGCCGCCAGCTGCTGCACCTGGCGGGGCGGAAGACACTGTATACATTACAGGGTCGGTACTTTTGGCCAGGTATGACCGCTGACGTGCATCGATGGGTCTCTACCTGCGTCGAATGTACGCGGCGAAAACTTCCACCCCGGGTAAGCCGGGCGCCCCTACAGCCCATCACGGTGACCAGGGTCAACGAATTGGTTGCGTTGGACATCTTGGAACCATTGCCGCTCACACCACGGGGAAATAAATACCTGTTGGTCGGAGTCGAGTACTGCACGAGGTGGCCGATGGTGTGGGCCCTCCCAGACCAAACGGCACAGACCATCGCCGATGCCTTCGTGGGAGGCTATGTCCTTGATAAGGGGGCACCGGAGTGGTTGCTCACGGATCAGGGCAGGAATTTCTCCTCGTGGCTATTGAAGGACGTCTGCTCTATCCTGGGCACTAAAAAGGTCCGAACATCTCCGTATCATCCCCAGACCGATGGGATGGTAGAGCGGCTTGACCGCACCATAGCGGCCATGTTGTCCCAAGTGGTGGACGAAAACCACTCCGACTGGGACCTCCACATTCCATCGGTCTTAGCGGCGTAGAGGGTGGCCCCGCACGCGGCAACGGGGTTCTCGCCGTTTTTCCTGATGTACGGACGGGATCCCGTTCCGCCTATTGAGGTGCAGCTGACGGACATTCCCGCAAGAGCTGACGCATGGCCGAAGGCACTAAAGACCTCCCTCATTTATTTGAGAGAGGCCCGCCAAGCAGCCGAGGCCGCATCGGCCACGAGCCAAGAGAGTAATGTATGGATACGGGAGAGGACAGTGACAGCCAAGCCCTTTAAAGTCGGGGATCAGGCATGGCTACACTGTCCTCAGGTGCCGGTTGGCCTCTCACCAAAGCTGCACCGACGCTGGAAAGGGCCGGTCGAGGTCATTAAAGCACTCCGACCGCAGTGCGTCCAGGTCCAACTGGGTAAGCGACGATGGTTTGTACACCCCACCCGCCTTAAGCCATACATCTCTCCACCGTCATCTCCACCAACATCACCATCAACATCACTGCCAACATCATCATCATCATCATCATCCCTACCCAGGCCAAGGTCGCCGACCACCACGCGCCGACCGGCAGGGGGGTCGGTGCCCTGTGTTCCCTTGTCACCTACAGCGCCCCATGTGAGGCCTGACGGAGCGGCGGCACGACCGGGGGCCGCGGGGGCCGGAGAGACAGCGGCGCCAGGCAAGGCGACACCGGCACCACCGAACCAGGGACCGCGACGAGAGGGCCTTCGAAGGAGGGGGCCGCCACGGTCATCTGCTGCCTGTGGATGTCCGGGCTGTTACGGGACGCTGGCTGGAGACCTGGGCAGGCCGCACAATTGATTTTGTTGTGTTATATTGCATTGTATGGTTGTGGGGGGGTTAAGGGCTGTCGTCACTGTCAGTGGTGGACGGCATGGGGAGACTTAAATGGTCCATGGGGGAGGCAGAACCGAGGACGTTTTTTTT
>CM025625.2:997451-1013107 GCA_014621495.2 Entosphenus tridentatus
ATTATTTTATTATGTTTTATTATTTTTATTATTTTATTACTTCCCTTCTACGTGACTTTACCGAAAGAACCAAGAAGATGAATTCCTGCAGTCACGAAAGCTTTAAATCGAAAATATGCTAATCAGTTTACTGATCATATTGTATCTAAAAATCTGAGACCTAAAATGAACTCGCTTAAATTATATATATATCGTCTTAACCCACATTTTGTAGCCATCACTAAAACATGGCTCTCTTTAAAGATCCCGGACCAGAATTTCAATTGATGGATTAAACATCTTCGGAACTTATAGACTCACTCCAGATTGTAAATGTTGTGGCTTGGCTCTCCAACACACCGGTGTGCTGTACTAGTTACGAATTGGCCACGTTATTTTTACGTGACAACTCTTACCAGTTGGCTGTGTCGGGTTGTGGTGGGTTTTAATGACATTTATATTTTTACGCGATCTACCGGAAAAAAACTATATTATGGATGACATTAATTTTATTGATTGGTTTTCAATCCTTCATTCGAATATACAGCAATCCATTGCCAACCACGGACTTGCCAACCATGGAATCCACGTACGGTTTTATTATCTGAATACCAATTTACCAAACTCGGCCTGGAAACGTTGAGTTCATATTTTATGGGTCTTTTGGTAAAGTCACATAGATGGGTTCAAAGAAAATAACAAAAAACTACGACGTTTCGATCGCAACGCAATGCAAGCGGTCGTCATCAGGAGGAAAAAAGAGAGGAAAGCTGCTGAGGCAGACTATTTTAAGGTTTGAAATGGGTGTAGCCCAAGGGTCATAAATGGAGTGGGCGGGGCTTTTGATGTTAATGAGAGATATTAGCATGTTAATGGCAGATCCGAGGACGACCTCCGAAAGATTTCCGTCAAGATTTAAACGTTGACTTTCCACGCCTGCCTCCTCGCCTGCCCACTCATCCGTCATTGATGACCCGGAAGAGGAGGGGGAGGGTGGGCTGAGCCTCTCCTAACCACCCCTTCCCCCATCATCTCATTGTCACCTTCATAATCGTGGTCTTCTACCGTCAACAATAAAGGTATGTAAAGTTAATGTAATATCTATTCGTGTTTTATTATTTTATTGCGCAATGTACTGTATTTCATTCGTGTTTAGTGATGAAACAGGTAACTTAGTTAACCTAGGCCCCCTATACTCTACCAACCGCGGATTTGCCTACCGCAGCCTTTTTCAGAAACCTAACCCCCGCGGTTGTCGAGGGATTGCTGTATTAGAAGTCTGCCTCATCCACTCGCTAAAGGCAATTTCTGGATATTAAATGATAATTATCAATTTGCACCCCCTCATAGAACAATGAGTAAAAATAAGGGTAACCTCCTGGTTCACATCTGAACTAAACAATCTCCAATAAAGCTACACAGCATGGGCCATAGCAAGGATATAAAATCCTCCCGAAGGAACAATAAATGTCGGAATACTTTGTAAATACGTGTACAGAACAAAAAAATACTAAAATCTAAATACGTTAAACAATTAAGACAGCCCCAAAGACAATTCCAACACATTTTGGTCTGCATTAAACTTCCCTCAGAATGCCACGACTCATTCTTCTATTCCTTGTCTATTTATAAATGGCAGTGACATTTCTGGTGAAAATAGTATTGTTGATTCTTTCAACCAAGCGTTTTGTTCAAGCAGCGAATATCTTGGAAACAAGTAATCTCTCATCAACTAATTTCACTCAACCCTAATTATTCCACCCCTTTGTCTTGCTTAAAAACATTTGAACTAAGAGAAGTAAAAATAATTATGACTAAACTTAATCCCTGCAATATTGCTGAACCAAATGGCGTTCAAATATTTTAAAAAATGTGACAATGCTCTTTGGGTCCCCAGTACACTATTCGTTAAATGTGTCAGTGCATTCCAACTCAATACCCTGTGAGTGGAAATTTACATTTGTCCGTATTTATATCCCTCACTGGATACTTACCCACCCATCTCTAATCTCTGTATCTTGTCTAAAACAGAAAAAAACAGGCTTGAGTACTCACGCCACTGCCAGGGTCCACTGTTAGCATGGTCGGCTACGTAAGGTGCGAAATAAATTTAACATACGTATCTAGATTTTAAGTTTTCGTGACATACATACTTTATGAAGAGATGAATTCCCACCTCCATGCCAGCGCCATACATCTACAATAAAAAATGTATCATAGAATTCTAGTGCTGGCACAGAGATGGAGTTCATCTCTTCATAACAGTGGAGTCTGGCCGTGGCCACCAGCTGAACAAAAACCGCCTTAGACAACTGACCCGCAACATAGTGTGATGGAAAATAACAAAACATCAATCTGGTTTTAGATCTAAGCATAGCACCATCACTGCATCACTAACAATTTGTATAATATGGTCAGCTGTCTTCATAAGCTTGGCGAAGGGATTTATTTGGATGGTAAAAAACAAAGCGTAAAACTGGGCAATCTTTTCTCTGACTTCGTTCCACTCAGCAAAGGCGTTCCATGGGGTTCTATGCTGGGTCCTATTTTGTTGTCAATCTATATAGATAATATAGTCATCTCATAACATGTATGCTAATGACATGATTCTCTATACCTCAGGATCTTCATTAGTTAATGTACAACAAAAATTACAAGATGACTTTACAATCGTATACCAAATATTAATAAGCACTGAAACTCCACCTGAATGCAAAACCCCCAAAAGGTGTTAATTTTCTGGGTTGCTTCTCTACTATAGCTCAGAGGCATTGCACGTTGTCCATAACCACCCTCTAAGGTTCATTTGAAATTGTATCCTCATACAAGAATATTGGCATCTGGCTTTCAAACCTCAAAACAATTTGAATAAATAATAAAGATCCAGACTTTGTGAAGAAACAAATCCTGTTTCTCATCTTTACACGGAAACATGTGATGGCTACTACCTTTATGCCTATTGTAGAATATGCTGACATCAAATACAAATCAATCTCTAAAACCATTTTACATTTGCTAAATCCTAGCTTTCATTCTGCCTGACATTTTATCTTACAAACTAATTACTGTGATCTTTAGTCCAAGACCAGTCAAGACTGTATTTTAACTTGGAGGGAGATGCAATGGCCAAGTTAATATTGATTGCATACACCTTTTATTTATGTGTGTTTGCGCAGAGCCAGGCAGTAGCTTCATCATTTGTAGAATGCAGTGTCCTCAGACCGCCACCATGCTTGGTTCGCAGACAGTCTTCAACAATGTGTCATCGTCTGTCTTGCACCATAGCTACAGTTCACCAAATCTCAAAACTTAGATGCCCCACAACACTAAAGTGCATTGTAACAAGGGAAAAAAAAATTCACGGTTCTCAGTCATTCCCTGTTAATGCCCCAAATACCTGGAATTCCATCGTTTCAAAATTGTCCATGGTTTCCCTCCCATACAAATCACAATGATGCACTAAGCTGTTGATTTTTTTTTTATAACTCCACTTGAAATTGCATTTCATATATATCAGTCAGTTTACAATAACCCTATATCTATTTAATGTTTCTGTAACTTAAATTGTAATTGATTTATGGTCAGTCTAAAAATAATTTACCCAAGCCAACTTGCAGTATGTAAGACAGTGAATTATGTTTGCGCACTTGAGACATTCGTAAAGGTTGCCTTACAAATAACTATTATTATAACGTTGATGTCTCGTGCGACAGTTGTTTTTTCCGATTTCTACTTGCTTAATTTCTGTATTTTATTCAATTTACCTTTGTCATACTGGTGACCAGGTCACTCTTGCATTGGAACTATCCTTATCTGGAGTTCCCACCTGATTCAAACTAATTCAACTTAAATCGTGGAAACAAACATATGTTGAACATCCCTGATGCACCCACAGGTGCTTAGCGAATGCCTCTGGTGCCTGAATACATCTTTACATGGGTATTCTCACCCAGCAAGAGCCAGAACCCCAAAAGGCACAAAGCACAATACAAAGCCCGTCCTCTTGATGGCCTTGACCAGATTAACCATGTACACGTAAAATAAAATATTTCCATTTACCGTTATAGACCACAGGGGCAAGCGCTGTTAGTGAGTGGGTACTATAGCTGGCAAAGCACGCTATGTTTGATTGTCTTCCCAATGTTATTATTCAATATCCTATCAATTACTCCGAAGTTGACCTAAAAGAAGTATAATACAGGTTTAGATACTGATGTCAGGTATTGAAACTGGGTAGCCAAGATGTGTGCTAACCACTGCACCACCCTGCCCTATTATATACAAACACACACACAACCCACACATATGTAGAACAGACAGTAATGCATACATTCACCCACTATTGTAATCGCCATAACATAGTTTAACGTCTCACTGAAATCCATCACTCATCTTTTTTTAAATACCTCACTGGTTATATATAAAGCAGGATACTATTCGGTAGGTACATTCATAATGCTTGTATCTATTGATATTCATGCTTTGGCAGAAGTAAATACACTATCATATTTGGCTTCTGATACAGGTCTGTCATGTACATTGACACACAGTCAGTACTCTAAATGATACTTAAAGCATTTAATCCCAAGCCTGTGGTGCATAATCTCTGCCTTTGGTTTCTGATACAGCAAGACCAACTGCAAAGCAGCCACCTGTGATACCTGCGGGTCGACTACGGTATTTCAATGGGCTAGGAAGTGCAAAATTAAATCCTTGTACATGAAAGGGCTTAAACACCCGTCAATTGGCAATGGTAATGACTCAACACTCCAATTTAACTTGGAGCAGTAAGGTGCATTTGACAGTCCACTTGGCTTGGATATTAACTTCGTCCACTATAAAAATGACGAGACAGCGGACCACCTGCCTGTGCTCATGGGCGGGTGTCCTTCACACGCCACCTCCATCCGGGTGTGGGCCCTGAGCACAGATGACTGGCCCATCGAGCCCACCCTGGAGGGAGACAACAGAGCCCCATGCCCGCTGCTTTATCTGCAGCCCCTGGGCTCCGTGACCAGCCCGCCAGCCCTGGGGCCTCATTTCTGGGCCCTGCTCAGCCACTTGTCCTGACCAAGCTGGGGCAGCCGAGCCGATCTGTGCCCGACTGTCCCCGATGACAGCCAGCGATGGCTCAGAACAGACCGCCATCCCCGCCATCTCGCTCAACATGGAGCCCGACAGTGTCACTTCAAGCTGCCCTGGCACCATGCCGGCATGGTGCGAGCATGGGGGTGTGGGTGGTGCACATTGTGCAGAGCCTTGGTGGCCTGTCCACTGCCCATGTCCTGCCTTGCTCACCTGTTGCGGAGCCACGCACACACCTGGTGGATCATCCAGAGAGTCCGTTTCTCGCAAGGCGCTGGAAATCGTGGGCATTGAGTGGGCCGTTGTCGGGTAAGGGGGAGGGAGGTCTTGCACGGGGTGGCCGGGAGAGTGTGGTAGCATCGTGAGAGCTGTAAGCCCATTGGCCAGCGTGACCGGAGAAGACGCAGCAGTTGGAGGCGACGTGCGCGCCACGGTGCCCACATTCCCTGTGAATGACACCCTCACACGTGCGGTCACCGCTTCATCTGCCTCGTCTGTGCCCGGGTCTCCAGAGGGACTGGCAGCGAAGACCAAAAACTTCGTGTCACCTGGTGTAGGTGCCCTGGAAGTGGGCTCCTTTTGAACGTAGCCCTCCGCCCGTAACCTTGCCTGGCGGTGCAGCTCAATGATCGCATCCAACTTGTCTTCAATCACTTGCACCTGCAATGTAACCATAGAAAAGGGTCTCTCTTCTTAGCCTGGTGCATTTAATGCAATATGTGCCGTTTGTAGTCATCTGAAGAATGGTGTGGTGGTGCATGCCTGTGATCCAGAACTTTGCAAGCAAGGGTTGGTAGATCATGTAGATCTGAATGGAACTCCCATAACCACAGGGTTATGGGGTGGCTAGATGTCATTATAGTCAAACAGTTAATGAACCCATCTGTGCAGACCAGGAAATTGAGTGAAATATATATTTTTTTATTTTGCTGTTTTTTTTACTTTCTTGATCTGATGCAAACAACTATTCAATGTCATGGGACCTCCTTTGCCAGTATCAAAATATAATAATATTTTACCCTTACTGGCAATAAAACACTTGTGTTGAGATGTTAAAACACCAAACAGGAACCGTTTGCAAGCAATCATGTCTGCATTAACTAATTGTGGTGAACATGCAAAACAAAAAAAATATGCTTGTCTTTGAAAGTGATTGGTCCACACCAAGACAACTTTCTTTATAGCCTCATCTCAAAACATGCTCTGGTAGTATATGCATCAAAGACAATGCATATACTATCAGAGAATGTTTTTTTATTCACATGTCCACAACAATTATATGTGGTTAATGCAGACACGATTTCTTGCAAAAGGTTTCTGTTTGGTGTTTTAACATCTTAATACCTCTTCTTGGTTCTTTCGGTAAAGTCACGTAGAAGGGAAATAATAAAATAATAAAAATAAAACATAATAAAATACAATTCTCACGACGTTTCAGCCACAATGCAAGCAGCCGTCCTCTTTTTTTAAATCGAAATCTTAATACCTGTTTTATTGCCAGAGAGGGTAAAACCTATGCTTATAACTATGCAACGATCACTTTGTTTGTTTCCAAAGATTCCACCAGCAGTGGTTTTTATCTGGGACGTTAAGCAATATTGGGTTTAATGAAACAATTCTTTTCAGCATGTTTTATGTTTGGGCACGTGGGCTCAGAAAATCACGGAAACAAATCAATGATACAAAAACCAGGTAACATGCGTGGTGTAAGTTTTCATAGCTCATTTGTATTTAATTAACCACAGAGAATAATTTCTGAGGATGAAAACAAAATTACTTGCCAAACATCCCAATGCAAGACGCTCATAATAACAAGTTTTTACACTTGATGTTACTTGATGTAACTTCCATGAATGAATGAATTACATAATTTGAATTACAGGAAACCCTCGCTGAATGAAGGGGGTTATATTCCTGGAAAATGCCGTGTTGGGGAAAAACAACGTTCGACAAATAATAGACCAGATGATAAATAAAGGGTTGCATTTCTGGGTAAAAATTTTTACCACTTCCCTCTTTGTTTCTAAAATTCTACGTAGTTTCTGCTCTTGTTTTTGCAATAAATGATGCTGATATTACTTTCCATTTCTTGTGTGTGTGTACACTCTTTCAATTTCAGCTAAACACAAACTCCCTTCTCCATTACTCTTCCCGCACCATGGCACCTGCACCCAACGCTTGCCCACCCATACACAATATCACTTGAACGTTAATGATAGGCCATTTAGGCGTCCGTATGACTGACGTCCTAGATGAGTGGACAACTAGATGCATGCGGCAGTGTGTGAACATCTTCGTTGCGCATGAGCATGTTGAGTACAGTATTTGTTACATCACCAAAAAAAAACATCCATGGCAAATACATCTTTCTCACAGTCGATTAAATCACACCATAGTACCTTCAAACGGATGCAGCACTCTCACCTCTTGCACGCCTATCTAACAACTATCTTAGTGTAGGGGTGTCAGGGGAAGGATTCCCACCAATAGGAGGGTTAGTGGGAGGGGTAATCGAGGAGATATAAGGGGAGAACGGGTGGGAAGAAGGGGCCTTTGGCGGGAACGAGATTGGGATGGCTGGGGACAGGTGTGGATGGGAGAAAAGGATTAAAAGACGAACCCCCTGCAACCTTGTGTCGGCTCTCCTTTACATTAGCAACGTCAAACCACGTACAGCCGAAACCTCACCCACGTGTTCCAGAAAGCACTTCAAGTAAACCGTGCACAGCTTAACCACGTGTTTCATAAAACTGCGTTCGGTGAGGTTTTCCTGTATCATTATTTATGACGGTATCCTAAAGGTTTAAAGCATGAATAGGCTAAATAATGAAATTATTCAAAATCTTGTAGTTATTTAATCGAAAGATTTCTCCACAACTCTGGCTGTCGCCTGATGAGGCTGCTTGTAATTATCGGCAAAACGTCGTACTCAAATGGTAAATGTTGTGGGTTTACTCTCCAACACATCGGTGTTCTGAACTAGTAACGAATTGGCATGTTTTGTTTACGTTACAAACCATACTAATTGACTGTCAGGTGGTGGTGGATATAACGACACATTTATATTTACGCGATATAACCCAAAAACCTCCATTATGGATAATATTGGTCACGAAAGCCTACGTGTTAAACTGAATAATTAAATTCAATGATTCACATTTGAGAAGTTAAATGTTGAAAAATATAGATGGTACTATTTTGGGAGTGGGCCAAAAGCATTAAATGTTTCCTTTGCACTGCTTTAAGTTTTCACATTTTTGGAAGGCTCAATTTGGCTGCATGGTGACCTCGTGACACCGTTTCTACATCAAATTCCCCGCATGTATATAGCCATGCCCACCCAGCAGCAGCAGCTGGAGCAGCACCATCAGGTTGTACATAGTGCATGGCATCAGTTTGTTATTTTGGCCCCATGAAACCCTCGACCGACCCTGCCCACTCCTCAGGTAGCCCCGCATTTTGGCTGTATATTTTATTGAGCTTGGGACACCAGAACATTTAAACTGGGACAAGATCCCAATTTTCTCAAAAGCTTCACAACACTGGGGAAACCTTTTTGGAGGCTCGGAATGTCTTGGCCAAACCAGGACATTCGGCAGCTTTAAAATGGCTGGCACTGTTGTCACTGAAAAGTGCAATGGATAATTGATTAATGGACTCGTTAGAAATGTTAATCGATAACGTTCACCTCTCGCCCCGCACCTGCTTCTCGACACGTGCCACGCGGCCCAGGAGACTGATGTCGTCAGGCGGCTCCCCTCCATCCAGGCTGGACCCCTTCTCCTTCCACGGCCGCTTCTCCCCTTGGCTCTGCCCACGCATGCCCACAATCTGCTCCACCCTTGAGTACATGAGAGGCGGACAGCTCCCGATTAGTCCTCGGAGCGGTACGCGACGATGCATACTGTCAAAGCATCCATTTGAGGCGGCTACTCTTGTCGTTAGCCACTTCTGGAAACTGAACATATGTATCAGTATTTGCTTTAGCTTGAATATTTATTTTAATCAAATTTGCCTATTCACCCTCGTCAGCCGTTTTTCGACTGAGGGCTGGATGAAGGCCGTTTGAGGCAGAGGATCTGGTTGTTTGAAGCTGCAATCTCTTTCCATCCCACCAATGATATATTTTATCATCCAGAGTTCATCACTTTATCTCCTCATCTGTAATGCTTTCATGCATGTGCCCCCTTGATTATTTTGGATCTACTTTGTTTTTGTTCACCGTGATACTTTCTGCAAACATGCCTTGTACAAATGTATTAACTGTGCACTCCACCTGTCCCTAACACACTGCCTGTTGTGCACACTCAGCAATGTCATCAGCCATGGTCAAAATACCGCTAGTTGAAGGCCTCTCCGAGCTACTGCCACCTCTCACAATCCTACAATGTAGTAATCCACTCGGCCCCTGCACATCGGGCCGATTTGGATCGCTCCATTCGGTGGACGACCTCGTGGATGCTTTCCATTCCTTGGCTGCCACAGTGCCTTACTATCAGCCTCACTGTAGGCACAGCTCCTGGGACCATATGTCATGCCTCAGTCCTGTGATACGGTTACATTCTGATGTTTTCCAATCCCAGTTTTCTATACCGTACTCTGTTCATTAAGGGTGTTAATGATCAATTGATTCATTCCTGTTCTTAAGCTTGTGTGACACTTGCATCAGATCGTGCGCGTAATGTGTTTCCGTTCGGATATTTGTGGTATCTAATGGCCCCTCGTGACCCCTACAGCCACAATAGGCTCTTTTATTCATCATGTAAAAAAACATGTAATGGCATGTGCATGGTTATGGCCCTTTTGTCATTTCACTGCAAAAACGAACACCTTCCCATTCAAAAGGATTCATGGGGGTAATGTGACCATACCTCACCTTACTGGGTCAGTGTAGATTAGTGAAGGCATGAGGGAACCTAAATGTTGGGATCATTAAACTACAGTGTAGAGTATATGCATTATGCTGTGCTACCCTCTGCTGACACTGGAGTAGAATACATTGTCTCAATTCATTGATTGTATTTGGGCTAGTGGAGGTGAAGCACTGGGACACCTGTGGTTCATTGTCGTTTCTTAATGGACTTGCGAGGGCCTCGACAGGCACTCCCATGCAAGCTGGCTCAACGGTGATCACGCTTACGCACTCACTGGGCAGTTCACATACCGAGCAAAGAACGGTCTGTTGAAGCCACTCTTCACTGCATTTACACTCATCAATGAAGCTATACTTCCCCCCATACTATGGAAGTTGGGGGTGTCTGACTGAAAATGGTCCCTGGTGACTATTTGTTGGATTACAGACAGGATTCTACTCAACCGCGGGCGACTGAACCGGTACCGAGTCTACTGTTTTTTGCGTAACTGTGTATTTTAAGGTGATGAATGAAAGACTCATAAAGACCGCGATTTTTCATCGAAAAATGTGCGTAGCGTCTCTCGGCGATATCTTTAAATTATTGGGAGTGTCTGATCACCCACGAAACCCTCACAGTGGCTATGTCCTCGACTCTCCCTGCTCCTCCTGTTCCTCCCAGACCAGCGCTGGTTGTATGGGGAGGGCGGTGGCGAACCTTCCCTGCAGGCTCTTGATGCGGCTGAGCATGTCAAGGTGTCCGGCCGAGTACTGCTCGATGACGTCCTTCACGTCATATGGTCGCAGCGTCTCTTTAAACTTCTTCTTGGCGACAAGAAAGTGCATTGCTCTGATGGGGGGTGGGGGGGGGGGTTAGCGGCAAGGAGGAAAGGGTCGTTTTGTGTCACACTCCCACCACACACACGGACACACACACTGACCAAGAAGGTTCACTATTGTGCTGTATAGCTTTCCAATGTGTTTTCTGGTTTTACTGCGTGTTTTTACAGCACGATATATCCGATGTTGAGGGAGGCAGTGAGCTGCTCAATTCAGTTCCTGAATAAGAGCCTAGAAGCAAAATGTCAGACATGCCGAACAATACATGGTACAACCCAAGAACACATCAGAGAGCTATACACACCAAATCTTCATTGAATCACAGTGTATACAGAAAACTATAAATTAGTAAAACTGAGCTGAGGAACTATATTGCATGCTTTTTGGGACCACAGTGTCTGTGCATCAAATGGCAAGTTAAGTCATCTTCCAACATGACAATGCCAGACCACAAACGATCCTAAGAACATCAGAGGCCAATTGCACAGTTTGGCTGGACTGTCCTGCCCCATTCATCATATAGACCAAATCTAGCACCCTTACATTTTCATCTGTTCAGGCCTGTGAAGGATGGCCCACATGAGTAACATATTGAGAACTGCACTGCGGTACGGGATTATGCTTGCAAATGGTTACGGGATACGGATGAATCGTTTCACCATAATGAGGGATTCTTGCTTCGATTCCACGTTGGCCTACATGCATACAAAATTTAAATAAAATGCTAAACAACAATTATGATATGCGCCTGAATTAATGTCAATACGTTATCGAAACGATAAATTATTTTTAAAAAAGTAACACTAATTTTTTGGGGCTTCCTTTTATGCAAATTTTTAGGTTTAAGTTTGAGGATGGGTCGTAAGTGAAGAGTGGCCTTCGGTTCGCTGGAGATTAACTAGCGGTGGGGTAAGATAATCAGAAGAACATGGCTATTTGAAATAATAAATTAAAAAATGAGAATGAACTTTGATGATGGACTGAACAATAATAGAAAGAATTGAGGAATTCAGACTGCTATTGTCTTGTCAGAAGAACGCCACCAAATGGCAATCCAGCAAAGGCAATGGCAAAGCTCATAGAAGAAGAAAGAAGCAGAGGACGACCGAGAAAAATACGTAGTGACATAGGGGAGGAGGAGGCACGAAAATAGAGAAGGATGACTATGGAAACCTCAGCAAGAGGTGGTTTATGATTGCCAACAGTGGAGGACTGCTGCTGATGCCGGAGGTTCGTGGACCCAGCGGCCTCCATAAAGGGGCTGAATAGGGAAAGAGGTATGAGATCAGTCGGAGAGATAATGGTGCATAAAAATGTTCGCTTTATGAAAAGTTTAAATCCTCATGCCTTGGGGCATGGGTGGGGACCGGTAACGCTGCTGTGAGAACATGATACAAGCAATGAATAGCAAGATTTGAGACATTTGCTGTTGATGCTGCCGGGTCAAACTGGAAATACCCCAAAACGTTTCTCAGAGTCTGTAAGCGTCTCTTGAAGTGAGAGAAGTAAGGTAATTGTATAGCCCTATGGCAGTATTTGGTCAGGAAAAGGTTTCCCACACGTATTATATTGTAACTTCTCGTACAAACCCGTAATTGCACGCACCTGATGGCACGAATGACGGCCTTCACCGCGTTCGGTGGCGTTTCTTGTATCATTATTTATGGCAGTATCCTGAAGGTTTAAAGCATCAATAGGCTAAATAATGAAGTTATTCAAAATCTTGTAGTTATTTAACCGAAAGATTTCTCCACAACTATGGCTGTCGCCTGATGAGGCTGCTTGTAATTACCAGCAAAACGTCGTACTCAAATGGTAAATGTTGTGGGTTTACTCTCCAACACATCGGTGTTCTGAACTAGTAACGAATTGGCATGTTTTGTTTACGTTACAAACCGTACTAATTGACTATCAGATGGTGGTGAATATAACGACACATTTATATTTACGCGATATAACCCAAAAACCTCCATTATGGATAATATTGGTCGCGAAAGCCTACGTATTAAACTGAATAATTAAATTCAATGATTCACATTTGAGAAGTTAAATGTTGAAAAATATAGATGGTACTATTTTGGGAGTGGGCCAAAAGCATAAAATGTTTCCTTCGCGCTGCTTACAACAACAAAATATCGTGGCTTTAAGTTTTCACATTTTTGGAAGGCTCAATTTGGCTGCATGGTGACCTAGTGACACCGTTTCTCCATCAAATTTCCCGCATGTATATAGCCATGCCCACCCAGCAGCAGCAGCTGGAGCAGCACCATCAGGTTGTACATAGTGCATGGCATACATTTTTGTTATATTGGCCCCATGAAATCTTCGACCGACCCTACCCACTCCTCAGGTAGACCCGCATTTTGGCTGTATCTTTTATTGAGCTTGGGACACCAGAACATTTAAACTGGGACGAGATCCCAATTTTCTCAAATGCTTCACAACACTGGGGAAACCTTTTTGAGAACATGATACAAGCAATGAATAGCAAGATTTGAGAAGTTTGCTGTTGATGCTGCCGGGTCAAACTGGAAATACCCCAAAACGTTTCTCAGAGTCTGTAAGCGTCTCTTGAAGTGAGAGAAGTAACCGCGTGTTCCGCCAAAAAGTAATTGTATAGCCCTATTGCAGTCTTTGGTCAGGAAAAGGTTTCCCACACTTATTATATTGTAACTGCTCGTACAAACCCTTCATTGCACGCACCTGATGGCACGAATGACGGCCTTCACCGAGGGCTCGAAGTCTTGAGGGGCCTCATCCAAGAAGCAGCCCGATTCCTCAGAGCCACCTTCCAGAAACACTCCAGTCTCTGAATAGATGGGGCAGCCCAAATTCACACAAAAACATGCGGCAAGTCGGGAACGAGGTAAGTTTAGACCACGTAGGCCTTAACGAGGTGTAAGGTGTGCATTTGTGTGCGTGTGTGGCCAATGGGGGCTGTGGATGGGTGCAAGGGGCTGGTAACCCCTCAACCTTAAATGTAATTATCACTTAACTATGTGGAAAAATGTTAAGCTTATGCCGGAAGCCCCCGGAAGGACAGGCATCTATGTCGTCTCCTGGCCAAACCCCATTTGTCGGAGCCAGGAGGCTGAGGCTGAACCCGCACCCTGCATCGGCGAGTCATCTCAGTCAGTCAACCCATGGCATCCGAGTCTGTCCCCTGATCTCCTGGCAGCAGGCGTTCGACACTTCACGTGGCCTTAAAGTGCATATAGCTTTGCACAAGCGTCGTGGTGACGTCACAGTCACTTAGTGGCGAATGGCGGTTGTTGTTGTGTGCGTGTCGGTGATATGAAGCAGTATTGTAGCTATCAGTGTGCAGGCATTGCGACTGCAGCAGATTCCACACGCCAAAGGTGTGAAGACACTGAGCTTTCGAGTGGTGGTGGGCGGGTTCATTCAAACCACGAAGCGATTAATGGTCGGGCCAATGCAATGGGCTACAACCTGAGTAACCCACATTCAATCCACTGACATCCATGTGCTCACTACCAGCAATCGTCAACAGTCTGTAAAGATAAACTGGAAAACTTTGCATTTCCTGAGTGGTGTGTGGATGTGTTTACAAAGATGTGTGTTAGGGAGGGTGCTTGCAAAAATGGACCTTTCTGAAGTAATGCCTGCATCGGCTTTAAAAATTTAGGCTGGCCTGCATATGCTCCATCCTGGGTTTAACCAGGCTGAATTGTGCAAGAGGCTTCCAAATCCTTTTAAAGATCTGGACACATTCCCAACAATGACCTCTTCTCGCAGGCGATGGCTACTTTGGCTGGGTCATGTAGCTGCATGCCGAGCCACCACACAGCCCATACAGCTTCTGTGTGCCGTGCCGGATTCATTAGGTGCTCACTAACAGCACTTGCCCCAACAGCACGTTAAGGCTGTACAGGGGGGGGGGGGAGGTCTTTGTCTTTGTGTGGCAGCATGTTCCGGTCAGCACTCAAAGAGGGTGAGCAAGGCCCCCACCCACTCAGCCCTCACCATGCGCGGAGCGTGCCCCGGGCGCGCGTCCCAGCCGCAGGCTCGTCCGCCTCCGCGCTCGCTCGCCCAGCCCCAAGCTGTGGCTGCGGCCCTTGGTGGTGGCGCGGAGGGGATTGTTGTTGACCACGTCGCTGTGCCCCGGCGTGCCGAGGGGCGGGATGGGAGGGCCCCCCAGTCCCTGCACGGAGGAGTCGGCGCTGAGAGTGCGGCGCGGGGGGCCCTGTGCCCCCCCCGGGCGGCTGCGCATGAGCTGCGTGACGGGGCTGGAGAGGCGCTCTCGGAGTCCGACCTTCTGGCTGGGTGCCCAGGGCAGGAGGAGTCACGCACGGGGAAATAAGGGTAGGTTTCATACGTTGGCGTGGTTTCTTTTTTTTTTGCGAAGTTTTAATAATATGACACACGTAGGGCAAAGACTGGTTTTCCAGTTTCAGTTAAGCGGTGTTTCCAGCTCGGTGTGTAGCTAGACCAAAATAACAAGAAGAGATATTTTTGTTGTTGCAAATTCGGTATTAAAAACGAGAGACGGTGGTCCTGAATAAACAACGTCGTGAAGCAGTCCTTGAAGAGCCGAATGCAGCCCTGGAGACGCAGGTTGCTGACCCCTGAGCACATTTCTACGTAGCTTCACCAGACTGTTGGGGCAAGTGCTGTCAGCGGGTAGCAGCACCTGTGAATCCGGCACGGCGCACCGGGTATTCATTTGAGGCTGAGTCGACCTAGGGGGGAGGCCCCAGGACCGGTTCAGACGATCGTCACCGGGTGTTGACCGTGAGCGGGATTCTAACTCGGGCCACGGGGTTCGTAGAGCGGCGTAGCTGACCGCCACGCCGTCGCTCACCACAGAGAGACGTGGAGACACACGTGGAGACAGACACGTGGAGACAGACACGTGGAGACAGACACGTGGAGACAGAGA
>CM025625.2:1013117-1053945 GCA_014621495.2 Entosphenus tridentatus
AGACACGTGGAGACAGACACGTGGAGACAGACACGTGGAGACAGAGAGAGGGACAGAGATGTGGGGACAGAGACATGGGGACAGACGACAGAGACGTGGAGAGATGCACACAAAGTCATCGGGGGGAAAATAAAAAGAGAAAAGGGACGAAGAAAGAGGCACGGAAAGACAGGGAATCTCCCTTGTCTCTAAGTGGGCTGGGCAGGACACGTCGCTGGCCATAAAACACGCACAGTGCCGCGAGTTGCCCAGTTGGCATGAGAGTAATAAAAAAAATGCCACGGTAATCGATTACTTGAGATTAGCTCACCAAATTCCACGGTAATAGATTACTTGAGATTACCTGACCAAACTCCACGGTAATCGATTACTTGAGATTACCTCATAAAATTCCACGGTAATCGATTACTTGAGATTTCTTCACCAAATTCCACGGAGATAGATTAATTCAGATTACCTCACGAAATCCCACAGTAATCCATTACTGTGTCTGTGTGTCGTGCTCTAGCTGGTGAGTGTATGTGTGTCGTGCTCTGTCTGGTGAGTGTCTGTGTGTCATGCTCTATCTGGTGAGTGTCTGTGTGTCGTGCTCCATCTGGTGAGTGTCTGTGTGTCGTGCTCTATCTGGTGAGTGTCTGTGTGTCATGCTCTATCTGGTGAGTGTCTGTGTGTCGTGCTCAATCTGGTGAGTGTCTGTGTGTTGTGCTCTATCTGGTGAGTGTCTGTGTGTCGTGCTCTATCTGGTGAGTGTCTGTGTGTCGTGCTCTATCTGGTGAGTGTCTGCCGCTGGGTAAGTGCAGCTCCATACACGTCCACTTAAGGGGCCCTGGATTACTCGAAAAATATGAGTGTATAAAATGTCGCTTTAAATAAAAATGCTGATAAAACAGCCATCTAATTAAGCATAATAAGCCGATCAATCTCCCAATTCTCTCTTGTCTGCACCTCCCTTCTCGCATCTCTCGACTCGACGTGCGACAGCGGCTGCTCGGGAGAAGGCGGCACGTACGGAGAGGAAGCAAACGAGGGCTGGCTCCTGTGGTCTCGACTGCCGCTGCCCGTATCGGTCTGCCAAGTCGCGTGGGGATGATGGGATTTGAATAGCTAACCTCCTTCTCGGCGAGTTTTGTCTGCAGCTCTCTCATCTCACCGCATCTTTGTCTCTTGTATATATCCCTGTCTTGACATCACACGAGGATTAAAACAAAATGGAGGGGGGATTCCCCCCCCCCCCAAAAAAAAAAGTTATGCCTAGGGCCACCATGTGGCTAGCACCACCACTGCATCTGCTGCAGGAAGGAGCCTCTGAAGAAGTCATGGCCTATGTGTTAAAATGGTTCGACGTGACCACCGGTGCACATCACTTGAAACAGGAAATCCCAGCCAGAGTTGGCAGCTCAAAAAGAGGTCCTCCCCATATAATAGAACGTCGAACGGGGGTTTCTCAAAATCAATCCATTGCACCCTCTCCACATCGCAGGTTTGTTTTCCTCTTTACCAGTGACGACCTCATTTGCATTTGAAGGGCGAAACATTGGAGGAGGTGGATCAGTGGCCTGCGGAATTGCTTTGAGGAGGAAATGGCGTTTGAGAAGTCCCTGATGAAACGCGAAGCTGAGGTAAAGTGAACGCACACTCAGTAGAATTATTGTTTTGAGAGAGAAAACAAGAATCAAGTACTGTAGACTCTTAAGTCTGGTTCGGTCAACCACACTCATGCACATATAAGCTAAACTCGATTCAGTGTCTCCACATAATATAAATTAAAACACGTTTAGTCTACCAGCCTAATAGCTCTCCAGACCAGTATTATCAAGAGGCAGACTTTTATTTCTTAAACAAATGCGATTTTATAATATTATTCTAAAAAAACAATTGCCTGATGGACTAAAAGTTGCTTTTTGTATGTGGAGACACAAAATGTACTTAATCTTCTATTTGTTTACCCATAGTGCTCCACAGCAAGGCGAAATTAGTTTGTACATGGATTAGTTTGAATGTGGAAAACCAGACGTCTGCATCTCATCCGGTCCTAACCTTAATTAAAGACTGTCGAAGATTGAAATTCTTGAAAACTTTTCATCGACAGTTGTATTTAGGTATTAGTACTCTTTCTACGTCAGGCAAGGGGAATAACTGCTTGGCATGACCGTGGTTTCACAATGGATGACATAAAATGGATGGCACATAGTACACAACCACGCCATGCTCAATCGCGTCAACACAACAAAGAAACCAGCACTGCACAGCAGGGCAACGGCTCTACCTATATCGACGACCTGCGTGCGAGCGAAAGAACCTGTGCAGCTTGCTGTGTGGGAGCGGGGGAAAAGTGGGGTCAAATGTCAGAGGGTGAAGGGGATGTTCATGTCACCATTAGCCTCAGTAGGCTAAATTTGAAAACAATAAAAGTTGCCAGCTCGGAAGCACAACAAACCGGGAAGCAGAATAGATTATTTCACCGTACCAGATAAAGGACAACTCCACGTAAATGCGTTGTCTTGAGTGTGGTGTATTGTTATGCAACCAACCAAAGTAGGGAATTTTAATGTCCTGGAAGACTACAAAATTTACCATGACGGCCTACAAAAAAGAGGATGTTCCTGGGAAAACGAGGTAAGATGGAAATCGCTGGAAACATTTGAGGGAGGAAGAGCATCTCCTTGCTTGCTCCAGGTTCCACGGGATATTTTTTTGTTTTCTCTCACGTTGTACTTCACAGGCTAAAGGTCATCGATGTTTATCAGAGGATCCACGATTGCTCCCTGGCGACTGTATCACGTGTTGCAATTCAAAAATTGATTCCTCTTTAACATTGTGGTAAATATAAATCGGCTACCAGTGGCACCAATGGTCAGATAGATCCAGCACATACAACATATAAATCATCACCAAATGCAAAACTTGAACGTATATTTGCTGAACAGATTAGCAATTAGAGAGCGGTAACTGGGGAGGCTAAAGTGGAGATGAAACAACGTGATCAGAACACTGGTATAAACATTTTATTTTATCAGCTACGGCTCACGGAGCTATATAGCTATTTTTCAGAAGCGACCTGGCTATCACAAATGATAGCTGAACGAAGTGGCTTATCATGTGAAAACCAAGAGTCGCCAATTACTCTAAATGCATGTTTTTTAAATGTGGAGGGAAAAAACCGGAGGACCCGGAGGAAAATGCAGGCAATCACGGGTAGAACATGCAAACAATGAATAAATATGATAGTGGTTATATTCATGCTTTTAACAGCTTTGATGATGATGGTGGTGATCATGGTATTCCTGGTGATGATACTGCAGGGCCTGTTGATTGGTTGTGACAAGTGACGCTGATGTCGATTGATAATGGTGATTGTCACTGCTGGCTAAATGCCATCGTGCGGTGGCGACGATGTCCATTGAGTGAGGTCTCTGCATACCTGAGCGACGGGATGCAGTCGTAGTAGAACCTCCAGGTGGCGATGAGGTGGGGGCGGCTGGCGTCCGTCGAGTGGAGGCGCCACGCTGCCTAGGAGAGCCAAGGAATAGCCACATGATCAGATCACAGGCTCAATAGCCGTGTGCTGGATCAAGTTTCTTCATACAACTCTCACTCTCAATTCCCATGTTATGTCCATCCATCCTCATTGCCGAAAGCATGGTTCCTCAACTATATTTACCAGTGGGCCACGTGACAGCATATGTTAGAGGTGCAAATGAGTGGTTACGTAGAGGCGTTATAATGTCAAACGCCATCATAACGTCTGTATATACGATCACTAACGTTTAGTAACTTTTATCTAAATCTATCTCCTAGTCTAGCTTTCTTTCATCTCACTCATCTATCTTTTTTTGTTTTTGCGAGTTCTTGGTGGGCAATAGCTCGGCGGCCATTTTTGTTTACATAGCTGTTGAACACAGGCCTAAAGCGTCCAAAACTTCATGCGCCGACCAATGTATTTTTTTACATTCCATTAATCTACACATTTTATCTTTAACAATGTATCCACAGATCCAAATAAATGCACCGCAGTCATCATTAGCACTGCTTTATAACAGAGCATGCTCGTGTTGTGGGCAATAGCCCTTTTTATAGGCCTTCACTCTGAAAAGTTCGTTAACTCAAACAGTAGCCTCTTATAATAATTTTTATTACATTGTCAATTGTAATAGTGGTGAGATTTATTTCATGATCATTTTTTGTACTTGCATCATATATTTAGCATTTATATAGCATTGAAACACGACTGTATTACAAGACGTAACATAGAAACAGTTAGCATCTTTATTTTTATAGAGACACAGTTAGCCTTAAGCCGAGGTAATAAAGTCTCTAGCCTGAATTTGAGCAGGGCAAGGAGACAACATCACAGACGACTGAGGTAGGAGAGTTCCAGACTGCGTGGACAGCAGAGGAAAATGAGCGAACACCACTACCAATGCAGTTCTTGGATTTTCCACCGAATTATCAAACTTTTGTTTTTGTCACAGATGCATTTGTGTTCTTCCAACTGTCGGTGCCTCTTTCCCCCACGTGACGGCATCCGCGTCTGTGTGTGTAAGAGCGCGCTCTCTTTGTCTTGTATGGGCACCTCCTACCTGTATGAGCCCTGCAGCCGGGCTGCGTCTCTTCTCAAAGTGTTTCTGACGATGCTGCTCTTGCACCTTGAGGGCAAATCCTGAGCCCAGGATTCCCTTGGGGTTGGTGGAGGGGAAGGCAGAATGGGGCCCGTGCAGCCCCCAACGGCATGGGGAATCGATGAACATTTGGACAGGGGACCAGGGAAAGGAAGAGAGATAGGGGATGGTTAGATATGCGAATTGGTGGGCAAATCCTCAGAGCCACCCTTAGACAGTAGTCCCTCAGTAAAAAAAAAATATTCGTTCCTCGAAAATGTACTGCTAACCGAAATAACTGAATTAAATTAACTTATAAGTTGAAAAATTTTATTTAAAAAATCACTGAGTCTGCAAGAGAGACTGTTTCACTGCCAAATCAATGTAAACAAAGTAAATCGAGGTCTAAACGCTCATAAATGGTCGTAGCTGATTGTCTGAGGGCATGGCTCAGCCTCACTTAACGACTGCTCGGATTGGTCCTAATTGGTGCCCGCGTGCATTATGTAAACATACCGTTACTCAGAATGTTAACGTTAAGTCGAAACTATGGGGCCTTATAGGAGGCGAAACGTTAACATGAACAACCCTTAACCGATGTCACTGTTAACTGAGGAATTACTATATAGTTCACTGGAGATTATCCGTGGGTGAATTATCCGGGTTGCGGATTAACCGTGCTTGCAAAACAAATCAATGCAATATCTTCACGTGCACTCTTATTTAGTTAGCTGCTCATCACGAACCGCGGGTCAGCAGACTCAGTGGCCACGTGTTTGTAAACATATCGGAAAGCAAATTGAAAAATGTAAAACACTTGACACATTCTCTAGACATCACCTCTCGTTCCAAAGTATCCTTCCATCTCACCCTCAGTCTCCATCTACTCCTCTGTCCTGCCTCGGGGTAGCATCTCCATAGCACTTCCAACAGATGTTTGTATTAGTCTATGGGTCCCTGTGTAGCTTTGTAGATCTATGTGAGTCTATGGGTCTCTATATGAGTTTGTGCGAGTCTGTAGGTCTATATATACCTTCTAAATGCATCTTTGTCGTCTCTTCTCAACACTTACCAAACCATCTAAGTCTCATATCGAATACCTTCAAAAACACGAGTAACCTCCGCTAAGTTTCTACTTCATTCTACCTTCGTTCCACGACTAATATTCCCAACATCCATCTCAACATTCTCATATCCGCTCTGTGATGCTCACTTTCTTCTATCTTCCACCGTGTCCACGACTCTGAACTATTATGGCAGCTATATAAATGCAAGTTGGTGTCATTATCATCAACAATGTGGATGGTTGGGAAGCGCAGCGTGCAGCATGCGTGTGGGCCCGTACGGCTGGGAGGGCGAAGAAGGATATCCCGAGCAGCGCAAAGCTGGCCGCCATGAGCCGCCCCACCCACGTCACCGGGCACTTGTCCCCGTAGCCGATGGTGGTGAGCGTGATCTGTGCAGGAGCCATCCAAATTGCACGCAGGCATGGCCCCCCCCACACACACACAGATGTGACCGACAGGTATGCAAACACAAACAAACTATAAACTTTTGTTTTTATCTTACACTGGTAAAGCCCACAGAGCTATCAATATAGCTCGATTTCAGACGCAACCTGGCCACAGATGATATTTGAACGAAGTTGCCTATCATATGGAAATGTATAGCAGCCAAATGCTCTGAACGCATGCTTCTAAATGTGGAGGGAAAAACGGGAGGATCCAGATAAAAATCCAAACGACCACAGGGAGAACATACAAACTCCAAATATACAGGCGTCAGGGTTGGAATCGAACCCACGATCGCCTGCATACCAAACTACGTAGTGAACATCTCACCACCGTGACGTCCCACAAACGCACACGCATTAGGGTCCTTTGGTCCAGGGGTGGGAAACCTTTTTATTACGGAGGGTCGGATAGGTATCTTGAATACCTTTCGCAAGGACATGTATTAACACGCCGCTGTGGTCGCATCTGTTACTGCTGCAGGCCCCTTGTGGTGACATCAATGACCGAGTGCACTAATATTCTAAACTCCGTATTACCAGATAAACAATATTCTCCTCTAGTACCTCATGAATGCAGCTAACACCCTTGTAATGATGGATGAAGATAATTTGTGGGCAGTTTTAATGTGGTGGGTGAGATGTGGCTGCTGGCCGTGTGATATGAAGTCGTGGGGGCGGATTCTCGGCCTGCAGACCGGGGGCTCCCCACCACTACTTTAACTTTACAAACACACGTGAGACACGTATGTAGGATTCAGGAGCACAAGCTGCCACGACAGACTACGAGGATGTAGACCAACAGCCAACATTGGTCACAAATATCTGAAGCAGTCTTGGGCCTCCCCTAAATCTACTCAGCCTTAAGATGAGTACCTAGTGCAGTGTGTAACGTCAGCGTTTGGGAGATAAATGCGGCCGGGCGTGGTGCCGTTCACAGACCCCCCTCGTGCTCTGTCTCGACCTTCATATCGGTGCTCCCTGACGGCACTTTCCCCGACAGCCTGTTGAAGGCTACATGGGGGATCTCTGCCTTTGCCTTCGCAGCCACCTCCACACAGATCGGTTCCTCATCTCACCGTGCCCCACCAGAGTGCGTCAGCGTAGGTGCCGAACTCCTTCTGGTTCTCGTCCTTCTCGGCCAGATAGACGAGGAACGAGGAGAACACCAGCACCAGGAAGCCGATGTACCAAGCCGTGATCAGCTCCTGCACCACCACCACCACCAAGCACAGTCATAAGAGCCGCGTGACTTCATATGCCCAGCTTCTTCAGGAACGAAATTCAATTACTGAAGAGGCGCCGAGCACGCGGAGCAAAGACATCGGGCATCGTGTCGAACAACACACAAGCATGTTGAACTTCTTTCGCACCGTATGTAGCCAACCGTGCTAATCGGTACAACCCAACTGACAGCAGACAGCTGTAGGGTACAACCGTGAAAACCTGTGCAGTCGCGTCACATTACATATTCAAAACACAGTCGGCTCTCAATTATCCGGCGTAATGTTGGGAATATATGGCTTGCATAAAACAAGCACACGTATAAATACAAAACTGATGCAAACTAGGCTTTGAAAATATGTTTACTATTTTCTTATATTCGTTGTAGTCTTTGGTTCTTTCGGTAAAGTCACGTAGATAGAAAAATAATAATAAAAATAAAGTGAATACAATTTTTTTAAAATAAAAATAATAAAAACAAAGAAACACTAATGTAGACTGTAGCCTGGCTCTTAATCGGAGTGAGTGTACTGACAATCTATAATTTATTACATAGAATGTTTTCAATATTTATCAGATAATCGAGAGGATCTGTATTTTCTGCTTTACCTGCCACCCAGCAGAATTATTTTGTTCAGTGACTTGATGACCTATCCTAGACTGTGTTGTTGTAACGTTCTGACCCGCCGCTACTGGACATCTATCAAAAAGAGCTTTATAGCTCATCGGATTCCTCCAGTATAAATAGTGATTCTGATTATTTTGACTGAAGCAAAGTGATTGTTTAACTTCCACTCGTTTACCCAGGAAAGCCTCACCGAGTTTAATTACTCTTTTAGGCGCTACGGTGGTAAGATATTAACTACCTCGCCGGGTATACAGGAGGTCGTCGGTTAGATCCCGACCCTGATGCGTGCTGTATATTTTGAGTTTGTGTGTGTCTCTCTCCCCGTGGTTGCGTGGATTTTCTCCGGATCATCTGGTGTTTCCCTCCACAATTGAATCAACGTGCTTTCAGAGTATTTGGCTCAAATACATTTCCACGTGATAAGCCACTTCGTTGAGTTATCATTTGTAATAGCCAGGTTACCTCTTAAAAAGAGCGATATCGCTAATATTTACTCATATACACAGTATATATAACAGTTGCATGCCTGAGCCACCCAAAACACTTCACACAATCACTTCTTATCGTTTCCCGATTTTCCAAAAAAACAATGTGTTTATTGTGGCCCATTTCATATGGAACAAAAATTGACAACTAAAAAAGCTCTAAATTCAAATTATTCATTCGATATGTGTGTTTATAGTGGATTGATGGCAGGTTGATTGTGACATTTTCATCGTTACAGTAACCATTTAGTTCTTGTGAAATTGACAGCATCCGTGCAATCTCGGTGTTATTGATTGTAAAGTGACACTGATTAAAAGACTTATGGCAGGATTATTTTGTATGAATTTTATTTAAATCATATGTACCCATACACAAAGTACAGCGAAGCACAAAACAATAAAATGCGAAATGCAATTATAAAGTCGTGGGAAACTAATATTACGAGAATCATGCGGCTGTCGAAATATTTATTTATTTTTTACGAATAAAAAAAACTACTCATTTTTTTGGGGTTTCCGACTCCTGAGTTACGCCAAATCACACTGCCCGATTAGACTGCGGTTTCGTGCTGTTGGCCAGCAGAGGGCAGAACAGCCAAGTCATTGTCACACTCCCCACCTCTGCCAACCCGCACTCATTATTTAGATTTGTTTTGCTGCTATAAATGTCCAAATGATAAGCGATTTTGTTGAGCTATCATTGGTGGCCAGGTCGCTTCTGAAACAATACGTTAATACCTCAGTGGGCTTAGCCTGGTTGGATGGAGATGGTTTAGTTTCATTTGTCTCTGGGTGATTTATTTAACTTTCCTGTACTTTGCACTCCTATCATGTTTTTTTTTGTTTGTTGGAACGTTCTTACCCGCCCCGACTGGACATTCCTTCAGTATTAGTAAATATTCTGATTTTGATTCTGATAAAGCCCCACGATCCACACAGCATGAAGAGTAGTCTCATCCAGCAGTGGATTGACAAAAGGGCTGTTACATGCACAATATCCTACCTGCACAAAGCCAAAGGTTGAAATGAGTCCATTCAGCCGCTTGTCAGACGTGATCGATTTTACTGAATGGTTATTTGCCCAACAAAACTCGCCACGACCGAAATGTTGGACACGACCTCTTCTCTATCCAATTGCGTCACGGGCTGCCCACCCATTCATACGATAACTGCACGTGCATAGACCGTGGCCAAGGTAAGTTCCCGCTATTCCCAAGAACTTGCAGCTCTCCAATTTGCTTTCCAGTTGTTACCACGTGCGGTTTGGCAAATCAGAATCCGAATATTTGTTTATACTGCAAGAGGAATCCGATGAGCTATGAAGCTCTTTTTCACAGGTGTCCAGTCGGGGCGGGTAAGAACGTTCCAACAACAAACAGTACAAAAACACGAGAGGAGAAACACGTCCCAACGTTTCGCTTTTCACGTGATGGGAACTCCTGCAGACACTTCCAGCGAGCGGAACAACACTCGGGTTAAATCCGAAAACACATCGGAGAACTCGACAGTGCACAAACCCCGATAACCAACGCCAAAGTGGCATTTGTTGTTGTTGCGGCCGTTTGCGCCAATTGGGGGCCTATCCCTCGCCTTGCTGTGCGCGTAGACCACGGAGCCCAGCAGCTTCCAGGTGCCGCCCCTGCGGTCCATGCGGACCATGCGCAGGATCTGCAGGAAGCGCAGCGAGCGCAGCGCAGACGTCGCGAACACGTTCCCCTGCGTCCCAGCCGCCAGCACGGCCAGCGACGCGATCAGCACGATGATGTCTGGAAACACAGCACCGAGGATAACGGTTAGCATATATATACACAGTATATATAACGGTTACACGCCTGAGCCACCCAAAACATTTCACACAATCACTTCTCATCGTTCTGATTTACCGAAAAAATACATTGTGATTATAGTGGCTCATTTTATATGGGAGGAAAATATGGACACAATTAAAAAGCTCTCAATACAATTACTTATTCGAAATGTGTTTTAGAGTGGATTTATGGCATGTTTATTATGTGAGATTTTCATCGTTACAGTAACCATTTAGTTATTGTGAAACTGACAGCAACCGTGAAATCTCGGTGTTATTGATTGTAAAGTTACACTGATTAAAAGACTTACGGCAGAATTATTTTGTGTGAACTGTATTTAAATCATATTTACTCATACACAAAGTACAGCGAAGCACACGCACAATACAATAAAATTCGAAATGCAATTATAAAGTTGGGGGAAACTAATATTTCGAGAATAATACTGTGAAATGTGTTATTGTATCATGAAAAATTATAGTGTGGCAATTCGAGTATATTCAGTGACCTGGGTTTCATCGCTACAGAGTTGCCACTTCTACAATAAAATAAAAATTAACTACATTTAAAATGTGAAGGATGTGGGAAGACCTACATGAAAAAATGCATTGTCTTGAGTGGCGTTTTAACGAAGCAACTGACAACATTTGGGATTGTCAGTGTCTCAGGAAGATATGATAGGTTGCCGACCCCAGGCCTAGCTGCAGTGCGTTCATTAAGTGCATGGTTCAACTCCAGCGGCTGCCCTGGTTATCACTGTGGGTTCTATAGCATAACAATACACGCCGTCTGCCTGACAATTAACGTTAAAAATCCCGTGACGTATTTAGCAAAAAAAATAGGCTATTCCTCAGCCGGCGTCACGATCCGAATCTGTGATCTAGGACAGCTACCTCAAGGAGAGGATGATCCTGGGACACACAAAAAAAAACGGAGCAAGAGGCAACCCTAAGCCATGCCACGCACGAGAGTTGGTAGGAGCGGATGCATTCACCGATCACGCAGAAGGGCTTCCTGGAGAACTTGAGGCGGCCCCTCCAGCCCCGATAGCGGCAGCAGCAGCCGGCCGCCCAGATGCGCGCAATGTACTCGATGCCAAACACCACGATCATAATGTACTCCTGCACGGGGACGCAGACGGACAAGCAGGGAGGGAACGAGACGCGGTTGAGACTTGCAGCATTACAGTTTGCACGCGTGCGTGTGTTGCAGCGTCGCGGGTTAGCGCTACGCTGCGCTACGAACCTGACCATCCGAGTTCGATTCCCGCTCACGGCCAACGCCAGTGACGATTATCTGAACCGGTCCTGGGCATCCCCTAGGTCGACTTAGCCTCAAATAAGTACCTGGTGCGGTATGTAAATATCGCCACTGGGGGAGCCAAAGGCGGCCGCGCGTGGTGCTGGCCACCTACCCCCTCGTGTGCCGTGCCGGCCTTCACAGGTGCTACTCGCTAACAGCACTTGCCCCAACGGTTTGTTAAGGCTACACGGGGGGATCTTTGTGTGTGTGTGCGAGGGGAAGGGAAATGGCCGGGTAGTTAGCAGACTGCACCGAAGCTCAACAAGAGATTTCTAGACATATAAAAAGTTTCAAGGTTGGTTCAGCATAAAATAAGTAGGACCTGGTATTGTGCGGTCACTATCCATGCTGGGGAGACCGAGATGGATTTGGTGAATTGAGAACCGACAACAGCCTCTCTAATTTTGCATTTCTGAAGTTAATGTACTGTAAGTATCCACACATCTATATGTGTGGATACTTACAGTACATTAACTTCAGATGCAGGTTTGATCCTGACCATGATGCCTGTGTATTTGGAGTTTGCATGTTGTCTCCCCGTGGTCACGTGTATTTTTTTCCGGGTCCTACGGTGTTTTTCCCTCCACGTTTAGAAACGTGTGTTTATTTGGCTATGAATGTCCACATGATAAGTCACTTTGTTGAGCTATCATTTGTGGCCAGGTCACTTCTGAAAAAGAGTGACAGCTCAGTGTGCCTTACCTGATAAAGTAAAATTTAGTTTATACCCACACACACTAAGTATTCGTGCACATACCAATGCATATTTTGCTACTTCTACCAATTCAAGTGGTGGGTTGCTTATCTTGAAATCATTTTACCAAATATGATTTTAACAAAGCTAGTTTGTGCACATCAATTTTTTATGACATAGAATGACTGTATAAGTTTGTACAAATTAAATTTTGAGAAAGTAGATTGATACAAGAAATAAATGGCAGGCGCCAGCTTTCCACATGCCAGACATTGCCATCCTAACTCTTTTTGTTTTCTAAAAATCGAGATGCACACAAACAAAGTGCTTTTTGTTCACATTTTGTATTTGCAATGTTTCAGACTTTCACGTTACATTCTTCAAGGTTGTCTTACGCCACTGCAAAAGCTCTGTTTTGGCTGCGCGGGTGAGTGAAAGCATTGCCTCGTGCCTATCCATCCAATGTGGATGCAGCAGTGGTGCAGAGGTGAGCAAGAGTGCTTCATGGACCCAGCCACCGGTGGTCGGTTCCCGGCCACGGCTTCTATGAATGGCGAGTGATACCTGAACCGGTCCTTGGTACACACCCATTCACGAATATGGACTGACCAGCATGGTAAAATATGGTCAATGACTGACCAGTATGGTGAAATATGGTCAATGACTGACAAGCATGGTGAAATATCCTCCATGAACAATGGCAGTGAGGGGGGGGGAGCTTCATCCAGCAGTGGAATGAACAAAGCTTGACTTGTGCACATGTCTGTATTTATAGACCCAACTGGAATCCTCTAACATGTTTGTGCCTTCCTCTAGTAACCTGCAAGGCTGAGTCCATTGTATTCATGGCACATAAAGGGGACTGGGAGGATTCTAATGTAAGGGTCATCACAATCTGGCTCAGTGCACCAACACAGTGTGGCACGTGCGCTTGCTCTCAAGACAATCCATAAACATTGTACAGCACTTTTGTCAATCAACCTGCCGGATGAGGATCTCTCCACACCTTTATAGGGTGGAGGGGTTATTTAGCTATATTTCACTATGCTGGTTTGCACACGTTTGTGAAGCAGACCACAGAAGCACGTTTGAACAATGTTTTTTCTGCACTGCCCTCTGCTGGCCACCAAGCAACCCAGCCTCAAAAGATGCCTCTGACAACCTAGCATGCGTAACCAAGAGTCCCCCCCCAACCCCTGCATCTCACTCTCTGGCCAGGATCTTCACCGAATCGACTGGGTCGGTGAACAGACTTCGAGAGGGTCCGATGCCTACTCTGCGTTGTGTCTTCTGCCCTCGAGTCACGCAGAAAAGGCCAAGGCTTTGGAGAGTCGACGATGAACCACGGTGGGATCGGTTCAACACAACAAGCCTGCTGCTCGGAGCAACATGCGAATCTCAATTACAACCAACACGCAAGCAACATCATTTGATGCGTGCACCAAGCAGCATAGCTGTAGCTTTTGCTATGCTGCCTGCTACACTTATATTTGATCGTATAATTATTTTATGCCTACGTGACTAAACCGAAAGAACCAAAGAGTATGGATTCCTGCAGTCACGAAAGCTTCAAATCAAGATTCAACAGGAAAGTTCAAGGCCTCAAATGGACTCGCACAGAAATCATCAACAACCAATTTAGCCGAATTAACATTTTAATTTTTAAATCACCACGAGTTCTCCCATGGCATTGCCCATTAAACGTTGCTGTTGCGATCAGTTCGAATGGCGTTACGCTCCAACCGATTTCAGTTCGACCGCAGGAGCGGCCAGGACTGGCTGACAAGCGAGAGCGAAGCCGCTTGGAGCGCACGGCACAAAGCGACCTCACGTTGCGATCTCACGTCGCAACGCGTCGCGTGGACTCGGCACGCAACCCATCACACGCGCCCACAGCGGCGATTCCTCCGTCCCAGCAACTTTATTGCAGGCCTTGAATACCCGCCGAGCTTCCAGACGTTCAAACAAGATCGGGCTCGGGCACAGCCAAGAAGGCTATCCGTTAGCATCGCGGCGATTGGACGATGCCGTTGCATTTATTTTACGCTTCGTAAATCCAAAATTTATTACGCGACCACAATAGGACAACAACCTCCCCACGAAGCCCACATATCATGTTGGGGGCAAGTGCTCCCTTATAAAGGATGACAGGCGAAGAGCAATCAACCACAATAGTGGAGGGTCGATTACAATTTTCAGATGATGCATTGACTTAATTAACTAAGCGCCTCAGCTTTGCTCTAAACGACTGCGCACATGCGATATCCCACTGGACCAGCAATGATTGCACAATGTTGTAGGTACCCAGTAAACCTTCACATTAGTGTGAATTATGTGTTGATGTGACAAGTCTATTAAAAAAAACTGTCTGAAGGCCTGGTGATACATTCCTGGGTACAGATTTCAATCACTATCCAATACACTGTTCAAACGTAGTCGAGTGTCAATCTTACCACAGATAATGCACACACACAACACCGGTTTCAAAAATACTTGAGCCACACGCGCACACACACAACTATAATAACAATCGCCATTCATCAATAAATGGCACCATGACACCTGTGCCAGGCAAGGTGCACTTTGCGGCCACGCGGTGTGATGAAGGTTAGCTGAAGGGAGTTTTGTTGGAACAGGCCCGCAATTTGAAAAGGTAAAATGGCTGGGTTGATTTGAATAGTAAACTTTAAACAAAAAAACGCCTTAAAAAATTCTGGGTCAGACAGCCCAATGTGGGACACTCCTGAAGCACAGCCCTTGACTCCGAGTGACGCTTCATCAATCCACACTGGCCAGCGTGATAACATGTGGTCAAACAAACCCTTGAACCGACACGGGATAGGAACGCCTGTGATCATTATTTATAACTAGCGGGAAGTACCCGGCGTTGCCCGGGTCTTAAAAATATTTCAAAACTACTCTTAAAAATCTAACAGCAGTGCGTAATGACTGTTGTGGTACCTGCAATGATTACAGCAGTGCATACTGTGGTGGTACCTGCTTTCACTGCAGCAATGCACACTGTGGTGGTACCTGCTATGATTACAGCAGTGCATACTGACTGTGGTGGTACCTGCTATGAATACAGCAGTGCATACCGACTGTGGTGGTACCTGCTATCACTACAGTAGTACATGCTGACTCGATAGCAGTATTTATCGACTCTATAGCACAAAGTACTCACCTGACAGAGTGGCGTGGTGAGGCCTAGTCCCGTGCAGAGCCTCCGGCCTCGCTTAGATTGTCCAGCCAGCCGAGGTGGCACCTTGGCAGGCTGGGGCTGGGTTGCTAGCGCTGACACCCCCCCCGCCCTCAGGCACGATGTCCCCGGCCGCTCTGCAGTAATATCTATGGCCTATAGTGGTAGCATCTAGCGACTGTATAGTAATAATAACTGCATGCATCGGGGTGGGGGGGCCATGAGACAGTGAAAAATTTACCTGAGCGTTTAGTGTATTTTTATAGGATTTTTAACGCGAAAAAAAATGTCCCCCTCACTCCCACCGAAGGCATGCGATTTGGCATGGGCCGTCCTCCCCACCAAAGGGGCGTGAGTTGGTATGGTCGTGCACGCGTCATGAATAAATAAATGAATATGAAGAAAGCACGCAGAAATCGCACTAAATCGCTGTTTAAACTAATTTAAAGTTGACGGATGTGAAAAAGGAATAGCACTTGCTCACGGCGGGGCTTACGGCATGGTACCTGGCTATTTTTCTTCTTGCTTAAACTCCACCGTTGGAGAGCCAAGCGCGCGACCACACACAAACCCCGTCACAAACAAACCCTGCCACAAACCCACACACAACTTTTGACTTTAATATATATAGATGCGGGAATGTATTTGGAGCCAGTGAAAGCCAAAAACGAATTAAACATGACCAGGTGAGAATGAGGGCATTTGGCAATTGGACCAACTTGAGTTTGTGGAGGAGCACATTAGTGATACTGTAGAGGAGGGAGTTACAAGTCAAACAATTATGTAAGTGTAATGTTCGCCTGGATGACGACATCTTTATGATGATAAATAGTAAACTTTTGACACGGAAGAAAATAATCTCCTTTGGATATATATTGGGGCGCCACGGTGGCCAGATGTTAACTACCTCGCCTGGTATGCAGGAACTAGTGGTTTCAATCCCGACCCTGACGCTTGCTGTATATTTGGAGTCTGAATTTTCTCACCGTGGTCGCGTGGATTCTTCTCCAGGGCTCTCCGGTTTTGTCCCCCACCCTTTAAAATGCACACACGTTTATAATATTTGTCTGCGATACATTTCCACACGATAAGCCACTTCGTCGAGCTATTATTATTTTTGATAGCCAGGTCGCTTCTGAAAGAGATCTACATATCTCCGTGGGCTTTACCTTGTAAAATAAAAAATTGTTAGTTAGTAATAAAAAAAAAGTATGAATTACGCCTAATGTTTCAAATGCGACGTGAACTTGAGTGGCACAGTTCAAGTTTGTACGACAGATTAATAAACAGGTGTGGGTGTGCAGTAGAGGAGTGGCGTTTATAGGATTTGGCTGCTTTGAAATTTCACGTGATAAGCCACTTCGTTTTGGCTATCATTTGTGGCCAGGTCACATCTGAAAAAGAGCTACGCAGTTCAGTGAGCTTCACCTGGTAAAATAAAAAAAGAGATGTATTTAAATAATTTAGTATAAAAAAAATGAATCAACAGATTTAACCGATGCGCACAAGCTTCCTCAATCGCTGAGGCACACCACGCACCGCAACCACAGCACAGCGACCGCCAACTACGCGACACACACGGAACAGCCACCACCAGCACCACCACAACATCCGAGTTATTAGCGCAACAACAATTCTGCTGCCGACCTCGCATCGGACAATGAGACTTCTTCACACAAAGTCCGTGCGAGGTTTATTATGGGGCTAAATTCGATGTTGCTTTATAGCTCAATTCTTCACACACTAGTGACTTACTCCGTCATGAACTCCCTCGCCGTTCTTTAGACCCCCGACTCGGGGTCCATTTTGAACGTGTTCACCCTTTGTCACCCGTCGTCACAAAATCACGCTCTATATTCCTGCCCAAGCTCTACTAATTTATTTATTCTGCTTTTTTATGTAATGCATTTTTTCCTCCATAATGTATGATTCGTCATTATTTATGAATTCCAATTAAACTTTGTTCCATAGGCACCGATTGTTGTTGCGTTTCATTTTCTCCAGGAAACGTTTTAGCTCTTTATGGTAGGCATTTTTCCTCGAAGGTTTGTTTGCAGATTTAATCGGTCCCGACGGACAATGTCCCACGTGGAAGCCTCTGCCCGGGACCCTTCAAGGGCTGTGCGAACGCTCCACTTTGACTCGCGAGAAGTGCTGGGCAGTGCAGCCAAGCTCTGCTTCATATAGTTAAATTCTAATTTCCGTCCATTTGTACATGATTTATAGCACTCTGTGTCTGGCACAAAGCTGTATTTTAATTGCCCGTTCTTTCACACCCCTAAGGCATTCGATCTCATCATTTAACGATGTGTTTTAGCATGGGCTCATTCGAAGCAAGCTGAATGTCAATACTCGGCCTGGCACCTCTCCCACACATGAGCATTGCAACTGAATGAGGGGTGGTTCTGTATGCAGACAGTTGTGTTGGTCCCAGTCATTGTGATTAGAATTAACGACATGAGACAGCATTCCTTGCAAATGTTTTTGCGACATCTCTCGACCATTTAATCTAACAAACGTAGATTTGGAGATATTCCCTGTTTTTCACATCTATCAGTATTCGATGTAAAATTTGCCCCTCGGTCTGTAAACAATGTCTTGGGTGATCCCTCATCCAAAAAATATTTTTTTCGAGCCCGTGCCTCGTAAGGTATTCTACAGCCAACAATACGTTCGTGTAACCCTCCCCAGCGATGGGTAATGGTCTCAGTATATTCACTGCCACTCATTTGTTCGATAGTGACAGATATATGTTGTAGTGGTGTTTGCTATCACATTCGGCTATCCATTTGGTTCGCCTCTCATACTGACCCATGTATGCAGTTGTCGCGTGTAAATGTGCACGTGTCTTCAGGACACGAGTGTAACGCATACAGATGATGATGATGATAGTGCTGGAGAACACTTTCTTGAAGATGTTTTGGTACGATGATCATTTACGAGAAAAAACATATTTTATTTATTAAAATATCGTTGCTAAGAAAATGTACGTTTTGCTTTTTCAAGATTTTGATTTTGAGCCTATCGTTCCTTTGTCAATCGTCAATCAATCTCCATGAATTATCACGTTGAATTGCATTTATCGTCAGAGCGGGTGGAATATGTATCTCACCCACCCGAAGCAACAGACGTGGACTTGAATAAAGATACTTTACAGCGTCTGTAAAATCTGTAAGATGCTGCAATGTAAATCACTTTTTGACCTACTGTAAAATGTTGTGTTGCTACAAATGTGAAACCCATTGAGAAATGTGCCCAGTGTGTTAATCTAGCCTCAGCAGGCTAATCAGATATGGGTTAACAGATAACGACTTGTCTGAATGTATGACATTTACAGTTTACAGATTGTTTTTTTTTTACACTCGTGTGCAATTCAACTTTGTCCATCTCTCAGCCCAGCCTTGTAGCTGCTCTGCCACCTTTCTTCTCCCCATCACAGCCTCTGCCACCTCCTGGACATCTCGTATTTAGGCGCGCGTGCAACAGCCATCACCGCACACACTTTTGCCGTCAACTTCACAAATGCGTGCATTCATAGAACGCAACATTGCGTTTAGGGCTTTCGATATAGCGGCCAAGAAAAGCATATTGAGCACGTGAACGAATCACGAACCCCCTCTCCCCATACTCAATGGTTGTATTAATTAGGCCCAATCTCAGCACTTGACCATCTGAGCTATGAGCTCAGAGACAAGGAAGAAGAATGCAGCACGTGCATGGGGAGCATTCCTAAACCTTCAATACCTGAGCCCAGAATGGCAATGACTGCCCCCCCCCCTTCCTCAAATAAAATCCCTCTTCCCCGCCCACTGCCTGCTCTGATGAGTCTGCTGTGCCTGATACCGTCGATGTCACTGGTAATGCCGTCCAGAACGTCAGGATGTTGCGAGGGAGGATGTGAAATAAAACATATTTCAGAATTATTATTTTTTAAATGCGCGCATTCACGTCCACAGATTTCATGACGGGCATACAAAACCCGTCCCACGCATCCCCAACAGTCGCCCACACGCGCACAACTAGACGCACAGGTGGGTGTCAACAGCCACTCCGACAAGAGCCACCGCACGTGGGCTGATGCGGTCGTTGTCTCTGGGCACTTTTGCAGACACGCGAATTATCTCTGGAAGAACAAATTTGAAACGAAGAGCCACTTGGGTTCCGGGAAAGCTGTTTGGCGACCTCCGATTACAGCGGTTGGCTACATACGGTGTGAAAGAAGTTCAACACACATACGTACATCTCTACCAGTCATGGAATAAAGAGAGGGGACAAGAAGACTACGCAACTTAACATCATAATTCTACCTGAATGTTTTTTTTTATATCTCGCCTGTCCTCTCGTTGCGATCATAGGAGATAGACAGGACGGGGCGGTTTTAGCTGCATCAGATAAACTACAAACGTGACGTCTAGTACAAGCTACATAGCTTCACTACATCACAGTTGTGTGAAATCATTCGGTTAATAGAATAATTAAATTTTAAAGTATTTAATAACCATACTATTTGGTTCTTTCGATAAAGTCACGTAGGTATAAAATAAAATAAATCACGACATTTAGATCGCAACACAAGCGGTCGTCCTCAGGCGGAAAAAATATAATCCAGCAGTGGAACCGCTGAATCATTAGAATTATGAGTTTGTTTGGCTGTGTAGGGATCTGAGTGTTAGCCGATTATCCAGGGCCTCTTGAGTTACTTGGGGCCCGAACGTTTCGCTTACTCTGCTTACGCCACGTGCCGCAAAAGAGCCAAGGACACGCGGAGACGTTGTGAGGTTTGACCGAGAGCCCCGGGCCGGGCGAGTTGGTACCCACCAGGATGAGCAGGCCCTCGGAGGCGAGGTCCTGGTACTGGGGCACCGTGGAGAAGACAGACAGCACCAGGCAGCTGAACACCAATGTGAACCTGCAGAGCGCGCACACGCACACGGCGCGCAATTTATCCCCTCCAAGTAGATGTTTACCAGACTTTTGAGGCAACGACTGTTACCGGGCGCCTTTTAGGACCAGCACAGTGCATGCATTAAGAGCTAAGGATAAGGTTTTGCCTATACTATTTGGTTCTTTCGGTAAAGTCACGTAGGTGACTTTACCGAAAGAACCAGAGAGTATGGATCCTTGCAGTCACGAAAATTTCAAATCTAGAATGAAGTTTTGCCTCTTTTGGGCACTTACGTGCCTCAAAGAACTCATAGCAACTTAAGTCTCATATTAACCATTCCAATGTCCTGCTGCAGTCTAGGAAAAGGAGAACCCCAGTGGCAGCTATGCCTGTGTGGTCACAGGGTGAACGCAGCATCGACTTGCAGTTGGGTATTTGTCTGCCCTTAGGGGGTGATGTCCCAACAGTGATTTGGCGTGGCTCGTACAACACCTGGCCAGCTTTGTCTGCCCACTGCTGGTGTGTACACACTGCACAGGAAACTCGTTATAGGCCAAGTCGACCTAAAGGAGGCCCGGCACCAGTGGCGGTTCGTGACATTTCCACGAGGTGGGGCTGTTGTGAGTGACCTCTGAAAATATGGTGTCTTAATTAAGAAAAACCTCTTCATGTTATTGGCCTTCCCGTGAAAGTGATACAACTGTCGTATCTACCAACGGGTAGGCATTATGAACGATACGAAACAAAACAACAACGCAATCCAATGCTGTCCCTATGACCCTCAAGTCCACACTACACAACCCCTTTGACACTGCCAAAAGCCTAGAGCGTGTAGGCCGTGACCTGCTCTATTGGCACAATGCCACCTCGTGTCGTGACGTCGTCTCATTACAGCCATGGGCACCTTTTTCACTACCCCGAATTGGTCTCAAACGGCGTGGCTAAAACGCGAAGCTGATCGCAATTGAACGAAGGGGAAATCTCTCGCTCGGACGCCTCCGCAGCCGCCCCGAGACCTCCCCGAGGCACAAATCAACACTGTGGTGTTGCAGCGGTTTCTCATACGAACAACTATTAATTTTAGCTTCATTCGGCAATTCACGTTGAAGGAAGCATTATATTTATAATAAAAAAATCAACACGACAAAACTATTTATAGAAACACATTCTATGGGTCTTTCGGTAAAGCCACGTAGATAGAAAATTCTAAAAAATATCACGACGTTCTGATCACAACACAAGCAATCGTCTTCAGGTGAGAAAACAATTGCTTGTGTTGCGATTGAAACGTCGTGATATTTTTTTATTATTTTTCTATCTACGTGGCGTTACCGAAAGACCCATAGAATATGTATTCCTGCAGTTACGAAAGCTTTAGGTCATGATTTAATTTGTAGAAAAGTATTTTTTATTGCAGAAATAATTTCCCATCTCCAGCTGCTGAGTGGGGCTGCCCCCCCCACTCCCCACGAAAGCTTCAAATCAACACGGAGAGAACATTCAGACTCCACTGTGCTGCGAGGGTGGTGCGCGCTGTGTATTTTACACCGAGCAGGCCTCCATCACGCATCCATTAGCCACGTGGCTGGTGTGCATTAAAGGTCACTCGAGATTCACCTCGTGGCCAGAGCGATATTGACCAGTCGTGGATATACACGTACCGTTGAAACTGACCTTATAAACCAACACAGACGACTCTTTTGCTCATAGAGGGAAATCATTGGGATGCGCCCATTTATATTGTGCCACAAACACACCCAGACAAATACAGATCCAGCTGTTAGCCTTACCAAACAGCCGTTAGTGCCCGTTCAAGCTGGCACCTTCGGTTAGCACGGTTGGCTACGTACGGGGCGAAAGAAGTTCAACACACTACAATCATGACGCACTCTAGAGGTGTCGTGACCAGTAGCACACACGCGTGACCACCTTTGTCTCGCCCTTTGCTGCCAGTGATGTGCCGCAATAAATACTCGTTTTAGATTCGGTTGACCCAAGGGAGTCCCCCCTACCCTCCCCCCCACTGACTCGTTTTCATTTTTCCACTGCCACTGCCTGTTGCGCACCGCGACCGGCGATGGAATGGCAAAATAACCGTTCTCTTTAGTTCTTTCGGTAAAGTCACGTAGGTATAAAATAAATAAAATAAATCACGACGTTTCGGGCGCAACACAAGCATCCGTCATCACCTGATGACGGACGCTTGTCGTGATTTATTTTATTTTATACCTACGTGACTTTACCGAAAGAACCAAAGAGTATGGATTCCTGCAGTCACGAAAGCTTCAAATCAAGAAACGACCGTTCGTTACAAGCAGAGGGGCAGTGCGCGAAAAACTACCACCTTTTGTAGCACCGCAACGTCCTCTCCGCACTCCCCGCGTCTGCTCCGACCTCACCTTCACCAACCGCGTTGACTAAGCGGGCGGGCAAAGTCTTCCCCCGACAACGCAAGCGGCGTGCATCGGGAGGCACTCGTCCAACCCAGTGGATTGATTGACAAGGCTCTGCTGTTTGTCCATCACGAGGCTCACAACAGTCGCCGGCATTCCAACACCCCGACCGCATGCGCATAGGCACGTGTCGAAATTCTGACTTTCACTGTATAAACCGCTTACGTATAAAAAAAACTAAACGCACGCTCGCACGCACGCAACGAGGCTTATTTTCATGAAATCTTAGACCCGCTCTCCATTCTGGGCTATCAAATGCCCGCCCGTCTCGGCAACTAAATAAAGAAGGGAAATCCCAGCGCTAATTGACCAGAGGACAAATGCGTGCGATCGCGGGGTTCTATGGTGCCCTGCTTCAGTCGTGTGGGCTCTATCAATAGGGGGGGGGGGGGGGCCAAAAAAAAAAAACCCCCGTGTTGTCTTAACAGACTGTTGGGGGCAAGTGCTGTTAGCGAGCACCTGTGAAGGCCGGAACGCCTCACGAGGGGGTGGGTGGGTTGGCCAGCAACCATGCCCGGCCGCCTTTGTCTCTCGACCTAGGGGAGGCCCAGGACCGGTGCGGGGAATTGAACTCGGGTCGTCGGGTTCGTAGCGCAGCACGAATCTGAAACTCATCCCGAATGTGAACACACCTCCAGTGCAGAGAAGTCACAAAGGGAAAAGACAACAGGTTTGGCCTCATTGCTGTGCTCACCGTGACCTGCAGAGCACCCGCGAATTGTGATGAGGAATCGAATGCCCATGGAAAATCAGGGCATGTAAAGTTACACGCATACACATAGGCACGCACGCGCGCACACACTTGGCACACGCGTGTGCAGTCATGCGCTGCGCGGACTTACAAAACACGCTGCCACGTATGCTGCGAATAATAATCCAAGTGCAACTCTGGCAGTATTCATCCGGAAGTCTACAACTACCAAGACAAACAATATCCGATCCCATGGTGGCCGCTTGGCTTGAGGTGGGGGGCGCAGCAGGGGACCTCCTAAGTGTCCGAATCGAAGCATTGAGCAGAGCAGCGCCGAAGTCAGGAGTTCCAATTGGTGTGTCCACCCATGAAGATGTCAACTTGTCAAATGTGGCGAGTCGATGGTGTCAGGACGGGGCACTAATGTACACCGCGTGCAGCCCCTTCGTCAATCCACCGCTAGAGTCAGGGCCTCCCCGCGCCTCTTGCAGGTCACGTGTGTTACTTTTGCCACTCGTTCCACCGCGATCGGCCAGTGCCTTGTTTAAGGTGTGGCAACATAGACGTGGGGATCACAGAAGTACGGGACAACAATGGATGTCGCTTTGCGGTGCACCTCTGCTGCCCCGACACACGCAGCCCGCGCAAGCGTCGCTTGTGCCCTGGCGGTCGGTCCATCCCAGCACGATCCGTGGGAGAGCCCCACTCAGCTCCGGAGATCGGGATGAGATCGGGATGAGATGAGACCGAATCTAACCTGGGTGGTGGTGGCTGCTGCTCGTGTCGCATTTCTGCGAAACAATTCTCGAACGCCGGGCAACACGCGAAGGCCTTTTCCCCGTGTGGCCTTCAACAGGCAATCGCCGTGAGCAACTATCCGTGAAGGCTGACGCGGTGTACGTGGGGGTGGCGTGGCCGAATCAATGGGGGCCATCCATTGAGTATGTACGCCAAAAATCTGTCAAAACTTGACACTTCCCCAACCTCCCTGTACGCACGCGGACTTTTTACACCACCACCACCCCCACCTGCGTACGTACGCCTGACGCACCCCCCCCCCCCGAATCCTATAGAACGGCCGATATTTAATCCACGCAGAAACGATCAAGGATTAATAATATTAACGTGTTTAAGCAAACAGATAGTCCACCGCCGGACTATCTAACTCATTTTAAGGCCAATGTAGATAAATTATTATCGAGGCTTTTACCCCCCCCCCCCGTTTCCTATGCCGTACGTAACATTGTCAGTAGACCCCCCCCCCCCCATACGCAAGCGGTACGGATTTGGGTTAACCCCCCCTCCCCCCTCATTGCGTACGCACTTAATGTATGGTCCCATACCCACCTGCCGCGTTTGTCCCCCACGTTCTAGCGTTTAAATGTGCCGTTTAAGGCCCAGTCGACTTAGGGGAGGCCCAAATCCGGTTCATTGATGTCGGCCTGCGAGGGAACCGAACTCAGCTTGCCAGGTTTGCAGCGCGGCGAGTTAGCCACGAACACACCACCGCTCCCCAATAACACATTCACAAAATTAACTCGTGCCCTCACAGCACCACAGCGATTAATTCACAAACACCGGTACGTAACTACAACAAAGACACAAGACAAAGATCCCCTGTATAGCCTGAGCAGACTATTCAGGCAAGTGCTGTTGGCGAGCACCTATGAAGGCCGGCGCAGCACATGGGGAGGTGGGTGGCCAACACCACGCCCGGCCACCTTTGTCTCCCCAGTGTCGATGTTTACACACCGCACCAGGTACTCATTTGAGGCTGAGTCGACCTAGGGGGAGGCCCATGACCGCTTCAGATAACCGTCGCTGGTGTTGGCCGTGTGCGGGAATCTAACTCGCCTTGCCGGGTTTGCAGCGCAGCGCGCTTAACCACCACACCACCACTCCCCAACAACAAATTCACAAGATTAACTCGTGCCCTCACAGCACCACAGCTATGAATTCACAAACACCGGCGCATAACAACACACACACACAACACCACCAAGCTCTCAAGCCAAGCGCGCGTGATGGAAACTCATAAGTTCGTCGGGACAAACGCGCGCACACGCGCCCTTCGATTACGCAACCCTTGCAAGCTTGCGCTCATTGCAGGATAAAACTTAGTTTTTAAAATCCAATACGCGCGCTAATTACTTTCAAAGCGTATGTCCCCACACGCAGGGTGATTAGAGTGTAACATAAATACGTTGTTTTTTCCACTCCCTTTCTTCAGATGAAGTTTAAGAGCTCATTAACACGCAATGCCTCTTTCACAAGAGGCGGGGGGGGGACCCGGGAGAAAACACTTGCAGGGAGTCTCTTACAACCGCGCGTGTGAATTAGACACCTGCACGACTATTTGCACACCGGTAAAGGGGGGGGGACCTATTACATGGCAACTTCTCATTTCTACACCGCATACTTTTACTCTGATCGGGATGTAAGGACGTCAGAGCACAAGAAAGTTTGCTGCGGTCCAATGTTTGTGCAGACACGGAAAGGCCCCCCCCCCAAAATATATATGTTTATTAAAAGTCCAGAAGGCGACGAGATTAGTGACAACCCCAAATGTCGTTCTCGAAAACAGAATCGCAAGTCGAGAATAAACAGGGGAGGAAACAGCGAGATCGTAACTCACCGTTTCGTAAGAGCCGCTACTTGGGATAACGTCACTCCTCCACTATATAGGGAAATAAAACCAAAACGTGGGGGGGGGGGGGGTCGTTGTCAAAAGGAAGGAATACGCCGGAGAGGAGCTATGAAATCGGCTCATACGCAGGTGCCGGATGGAATGTCACACGGCGGGAGGGGTGCGAGACGTGGCGCTCGCTTTGCTCGTGGAAATCTTCATCACGTAGTGGATTGTTGGATCGTGGCGAATAGTTCGGACTAATTCCGTCCCCCCGCCTATTAGACCAACTGTGCGTCAAACGAGTTAAGTGCCGTCAACATAAATCCGCCACTGGTGCCGGTCACGAGTAAAGTTTATGAAGCACATTTAATATACTCGTGGCGTGTAATCGCTTCGAGCGTGTTAACGCATCGGCTCTAATTACGAGCAGCTCACCCTGCCATTAAGCGCCTCTTGTTGTGAATGAATTCTGTAACCAGTGGGGTACGCGGAACCCTGAGAGGGCCGTCTGGCCAATGATTGTAACCGAGGTGGGGGTGGGTGAGTTGGTTTGGAGTTGGTGGTAACACCACACCTCGGGCAATCTGGAAAACGTTGGTGCAATTTGGCTGCGCGTAATTAAAATGTGTAACGGGTTTAATAATGCCACAGAAAAAAAAAACCCACCGTGTTTTCGCTAAGTCTGTAATTCTCTGTTCATTATCTTAATGGACTTGTTAGTTTCGAAAGGTCCGCGTGTATAACTTAATCCAACAAACGGACACAAAGACATTGCTCATGCGTGCACAACACACACGCACGGGGTGGGTGTGGATCACATTTCACACACGTACATGTGTGGGGCCCGTTTTTGTCAATTCACTGCTCGATTCGGACCTCCATAGGCCCCGTGCAGGCAAGTGGGGGTGGGGTGGGAGGGTTCCGTGGCTATGGCTTCACCACGCTCGTCAGTTGCAGGTTGTTGACACTGGGAGCATTGGGCGCCACGGTGGCTAGGAGATGTTAACTACCTCGCCTGGTATGCAGGAGGTCGTGGGTTCGATCCCGACCCTGTGACGCCTATTGTATATTTGGAGTTTGCGTGTCTCTCTCTCTCCCCGTGGTCGCGTGGATTTATATGCGGGTCCTCCTGTTTTTCCCTCCACATTTAGAATCAACGTGCGTTTAGAGTCTTTGGCTGCGATACATTTCCATGTGATAAGCCACTTCTTTGAGCTATCATTTGTGGCTAGGTCGCTTCTGAAAAAGAGCTATATAGCTCAGTGGTCATTCATTACCTAGTAAAAATTAAAGAAGTAGTTTACACAGCCCCACAACTGAATGACTCCCGTTTGATGGTGGTCACCTATCCCAACAATACCCAGGCTCAAAACCCGATTAAGCTTCCAAGATCTAACGTGATTGGGCAACTGTACATTTTCACTCGTATAACCACGGCAAACATGTACACGTCCAAAATCTACATACACACACGACCACGCACAACATCGCCCGTTGACCTGTTGGCATAGTCGCACCGCAAAGATATCTGCCGTTAGCGGGCACCTATTAAGACCGTTGTTGCTCGCAAGAAAGTGCGGCGCTTGAAGCGAAACTGGCACGGCATCCGTTGGCTTCTGTCGCTTGCAACATCCATCCAAACGCATAGCCTCCAAATCCGCATTTAAATTACAGTACATCCCACTTGCACCACAGGAGTCACGTGACGAGGTGTAGAAAAAAAATACATTTCGCTCGGATCTGCACAACCAAAAGACGAAGAGACACTTGCTTCACGCTCTGCAAAGATGCCACCCAATTCATTTCATTCCATTTATATATCTGGCGGGGAATGCACAGCTTATAATGAGCGGGTCTGTGAGTTCAATTTCCCGGTTGAGGGTCAGCTATGCCCATCCACCGCCACCCCCCCCCTTTGCGGTGGATATAAACACAAATGAGTGCGTGCGAAGCTTTGTGTCGAGTCGAACGGGACACGGTTGTCGATGCCTTCCACTCTCAAGACTCGCGGAACAAAGTTCGATCGTCGCGACAGCAGTTTAGAGGTGCTGATGAACGAGGAATAAAAAAAAACCACCCGCGTCGACAAAACAGAAAAACGCTGGAATTGATGATTTTAAAAGAGTCAGGAAAAACTGTGCGCACTGGTGGATTGTGATGTCCACCACGCGGTTCGTCTTCGCAGGTATTTCATGAACACGGGGGTGGGCAACACGCATTTGAGTATTTTGAAGAAAGAGTCGTGCGCGTGTTGTCGCCGTTAAGGCAACCCTCTGATCAACTTTATCCAATTTTAAACAGGGCTAGTCCTGAACAGCGAGCCGACGTTTAGGCTGACGTTTCCTCCAAATTGGACCAGTGTTAACAGACCGATGGACAGAGAGGCAGAGCGAATGCATAAACGTTCTCAAATCTTCGCTTAAAATGTAAAAAATAAATACATGCACTCTTCTCCGTTGGGCAACGATATTTTCCTACAGGGCAATCCCCACAGCGTCAAAACCGCCTGCCACAAGGCACAATTCCACATTCCATACCACACTTTTCACATTTCACCCGCAGAGCCCGTTTACTGGCCCCACTGCACACAACACAGCTGTTCTCAGGCCTCTGCTTCTTGGCCACTGGAATGACTGTCATTGCAGCGGCCGTAGGGGTGGGGCAAACCAATTCTCCGCAGGCCCCAGCCGCCAATATAAACAACATAGAAACAGAGTCCAGCAGAATTCATGACCGCACCGGTTACATTGACGCGGCTATTTTATGACTGCCGGAGAACGAGTCAACTCAGAAAAAGCGCAGACCTCATCCACCCCTCCCCCAAATTTCGGAAGCTAAGCGGGGTTGAGACCGGAATGGTGATAGGGATGGGCAACCGCCACGCGCATTTTTTTTCACGAGAAAAAATAGCAAATTGTGGACTTTATAGAGCGTCAGGGCAAGTACCGTGGAGTCTTCTTCTGTACAGCTGCTGATGTATCGATGCAAAACAACAGCTACAATTCCACATGCAGGTGGTCAAGCCACATTGCCGGCGTCAGGAGCAACGGAGCAGTGGACCGGGGCATTGTGCAATGGACCGGGGCATTTCACAATGGATCGGGGCATTGCGTCGTTATACGTTGTACGGTCTGTTCAGGATGGCCACGGTGGGACACTCTCAGCTCAGCGATATACAAACGCAGCTCAGTAAGCCTCACCCGGTAATATAAAAAATGCACTTCTATACTCCTGCATATACACGTCCGACCTTCACAAACCCACGCTGACAGCCGAGTGAAGGATGTTCAAATAACTCCCAAAGCCTGCACAGTGCAGGGGAGGCATTTTCCATACGCATCTAGCAGATGATGACTTCAGCGAAATCTTAATATTTTAAGGAGTCAATTGTATGCGATAGCCGTGGCTCCTCATTTGACTGACAATGGTGATGACGGGACATTGCGCAAACTAGCCTGTTGCTATTTTAGGCCGAGTTGACCTTGGGGAGTCCCATTTCATTTACAAATACTCTGTGCCAATTGCCATTGAGTGCTCACGGCTACCATTGGCATCGTAGTGCAAGCAGTGAGCGCACCACGTAGTGATGCTTATGCTCCGCGACAGATACTCATTTAAGGCTGGGTCGCCCTAGAGGAGGCCCAGGACCGGCGCAGATAATCGTCACTGATATTGGCCGTGAGCGGGAATCGAACTTGGGTCGCCGGGTTCGTAGCGCAGCGCGTCAACACGCTGCGTCACGGCTCCCCACGGACACAAACGCACACGCGCTCGCAAACAAAACAAGCACACACACGCGCACACACACCTACTCGGACACACGCGTGCATACACACACGCACATGCCCGGGTCAAAACACATGCGCACGGGCACACAAGTCGGATATCTCACACAGTCACGCACTTACACGCACAAGGATATACCACGGCGTACTCTCAGGCGCATTGTCTACTTTGGCTGCAGCTCCACTGTTCGTCTCGACCGGCAGTCGTCAAACCAAGTAGCAACACGTCTCGCCAAGCCCAATTACTTGCTCAAGTCAAAAATCCACGCGTTCCGAGACGCGAGCCATCAATGACGCTTGGGCACAGCAGCGATAAAGACTTAAGGGGCGAAGCAGTGGGGAGATGTTAACTCCCTCGCCTGGTATACAGATCGTGGGTTCGATCTCGGCCCTGCCGCCTGTATTTTTGGAGTTTGCACGTCTCTCTCTCTCTCTCTCACCCCGTGGTTGCATGGATTTTTCTCCGGTTCCTCCTGTTTTCCCCTCCACGTTTAGAAACGTGCGTTTAGAGTTTTTGGCTGCTATAAATGTCCACGTAAGCCACACGATACGTCCAATGATAATTGGACTATCATTTGCGGCCAGGTCGCAAATGATAGTCCACTTATCATTTGTGGTCCGGTCGCTTCTGAAAAAGAGCTACGCGGCTCAGTGGGCCTTACCTGGTAAAATAAACAAAGTAATAGTTTAAATAGTAAGTATTATATATCACAGGACAGTGCGAGGTGGTGATGGCATGGGAATGTCTTCATCAAGCAGTGGATAGATCACTGCTGTGGATGCTGCTGCTGCTGCTGATATACAATGGCAACATATAATGAATAAACACGGTCGCACACAAAATGTGCGACCACGCACGCGCATTTTTTTCATGAGAAAATAGCAAATTGTGGACTTTATGGAGCGTCAGGGCAAGTACCGTGGAGTCTTCTTCTTCTTCCGTACAGCTGCTGATGTATAGGTGAAGAACAACAGCTACAATTTTACATGCAGGTGGTCAAGCCAGATAACTGTCAACCCAGAATGCGCAGATCTGGCATTGCGTCGTTTTCCGTTGTACGGTCTGTTCAGGACGACCACGGTGGCACACCACTGTCCATTTGCGCATCAGGTAGCAGCGTCTGCCATGGTTTGTGCAGTTTGATGCGATTTAGGATGGACCCATGAGCTTCGTGGAAGATGAAACGCCAAGGGATCGTCGGCTTTGGATATTTCACGAGGTGTTTGCTTTGTGAGGTTTTTTTGAACTCCATTCCGCCCTCCAGGCTTCATAGGGACTTTAACTGGCACTGCTGAGCGCATGGCTCCAAAAGGGCTTGGGCGTGACTTCGAGCGAGTGAGAACCTAGGATGAGGTCGCGCCAACTTTGCCTTCTCAGTGTTGACTCCGATCGTACGGCACCGGATTTCAGGACGGTACGGATGTGCGTTGAGTTGACGTATGGGCGGCCCAGAACACTTGTGTGTGTGTGTGGGTGTCAGATACCAATTGTCACTTTGTGTGCACTGCCAACAAGAATAGCGGATAGTCGCGTCCACCAATTGCGGAGCCAGAATTTTCAGGTAGAGGGGGGGCAACCCCTCCAGCAATGAAAAATGATATAGGAGTTGTTAGTAAGTAAGGACTTGTCCCTTGCTTTTTATTCGACGCGTGTGCGGCGATGGCGCAGCCATCAATTGAGGGTCGAATTCGAACCGTGTGTGATCGGCATCGCGCTCGCTGAAGGTGAATGCCTTCAGGGAAGTCGTGTACTGTACACGCAACTGCGCACAATTCTGTGAGTCACTTATAACCGCTTTGCCATGACTTATTGCCAATTATGGACTCAGACTATTGTCCTATCATCTCATAGAGTCCCTGACACGTAATAATATGCTACACAGTGGCAGTGAGGGTCGCAAAATTCCGATTTATTACTAATAAACCCCAATGATCCGATCGAAATTAGGGATTTCGATCGGATCGTTGGGGGGGCACGTGTCACCCAACCCCCCCCCCCGCCACTGACTCCGCCGGTGGTGTCCACGAAATGCTCGGGAAAATTGCGGGGCTGATGGCGGTGCCACAGTCTCCCCACGTTTATGAACAATTAACAAAACCCCTGTTATTTCCACGAAAATACCAAAACACTAGTGATTTCTAAAGCTTGCAACGTGATTTCATTCGACTTTTTAAACGACTACAAAAAAACGGGAAAAGTGATCTCAACGCCGCGGAAATCTCCGCAAAACCTCCCACGTGGCGAGCTGCCGCAGCGTCCGTGCAGCATTTGGACCGAACTTGTGCGTGCAGTCTCGGCGCACGCTTTTTTTAGTTGTTTTGAGTATTGCGAGTGCAACGTTCAAATTATTTCAAGTTTATTTTATTGCAGCGGTACACTCTATCTATATATATGTACCCACGTTGTGGTCCAGGTTACTACCCACTATGCCACTGCTATGTGTGCGTGCGGATCTGTGTGTGTGTGCATGGCTAAGGCCATTGACATTGATCTGAACCGGCCCTGGGCCTCGCCTAGGTAGACTCAGCCTCAAACGAGTACCTGGTGTGGTGCGTAAACATCGCCACTAAGGAGACAAACGCGGCCGGTGCTGGTGCTGGCCACACGCCTCCCTGGTGTGCCGTGCCGACCTTCGTAGGTGCTCACTCAGAACACTTCCCCAATAAGTCTGTTAAGACTACACGGGGGATCTTTGTTATTGTATGCGGAGGGCGCGGTGGTGTTGCCGTGGCTACAGCCCTGCGCTACGATCACTGACCCTCGATTCCCGGCCAAACAAAAGAATCGGTGGAAATAATTGACACTTGAAGCAGTCTTGTACCCCCTCTGGGTCTACTCAGCCTAAAATGAGAAGCTCGTATGGTGGGACCACGATCAGTGCCCCCATGCGCTGTGCTGACCTTAATAGTTGCTCACCAACACCACTTGGCCCAATAGCCAGTCAAATGGGGAATCTTTATTGTTGGTCTTTATACACACGCACACATACATAACACGAACTTATACCAAAGACAAAGATCCCCCGTGTAGAATTAACAGACGGTTGGGGCAAGTGCTGTTAGTGAGCACCTATGAAGGCCGGCACGGCACAGGAGCGGGTGGGAGGCCAGCACCACGCCCGGCCGCCTTTATCTCCCCAATGGTGATGTGGACGAGTCGACCTAGGCGCGGCCCAGGACCGTGTGAGATCTTCATCGCTGATGTATTTGGCTACTCGGTTCACGGCAGACTCGCAGTGCAGTGCCACGTACCACTCCAGCACCGCTTTACACAGCCCCCCCACACACACTCACACCACGGAACCCCGCGTGAGTGATGCGTGGATCGGCTGGCAGTGCCCAGCTCGAGAGAACAGCGCCGCTTGGCTCATGACGCTGCGTCTTGAGCAACAACACAGAAGTATTAGAATATTAGAACGGCGCATGCCCGAGGTCACCCTGCGCGGGCCACGCCTGACTTTCCAAGTCGATACCCGCTGGGTTTCTTACCTACAGCCACGAGGAGGCACAGAATTCAAGTGCACAAAGGGGGACATTCAGCGGTGTTTTTTATGCGTGTGTGTGTGTGTCTTTAACCATCGACACGATTTACCGCTCGCCTGGATAGCGCTCGCACAAGTGACCGCCATGCACAACAGGTCGCTATAGGTATTATTTGGGTCTTTCGGTAAAGTCACGTAGATAGGTTGAAAGAAAATAACAAAAAAAACTATGACGTTTCGATCGCGACACAAGCGATCGACACAAGCGATCGTCATCAGGATGACGCCCGCTTGTTTCGTGATCGAAACGTCGTAGTTTTTTTAATTTTCTTTCAACCTATCTACGTGACTTTACCGAAGAACCCAAAGAATATGAATTCCTGCAGTCACGAAAGCTTTAAGTCAAGATTTAGGTCGCTACAGGCTGCTGCAGGGCTACATGCTGGGCAGCAGAGGTCGGTGCGGACAATTCGTTGTTGTTCTGTACCTCCATGCCGACGCCTACATTCTGCGACCTTGCGCTCGCCAGCGCAGCGAAGTCTGGTCAAGTTAAACCTCACGAGCTTGCAACGGGGAGGCCCCTCACCCGACAGTGTCATCTTGTTGCCCTTGACGCGCGCCTCCCACGAGCACGGTTGGCGACGCGAGACGTGAAAACAACGCGACACACACGGGGTGGGGGGGGGCGCGCATTGACCACGATGCAGCAAAGTGCGAGGGGGGTGTTCATCGACTGGTGAGCTGCACGCGGAGCAAAGGAGCGCTTTATTTGTTGTTGTTGGTGGTGTTGTTGTTGGTGGTGTTGTTGGTGGTGTTGTTGGTGGTGGTGTTGTTGGTGTGTTGTTGTGGTTGGTGGTGGTGTTGGTAGTGTTGTTGTTGTTGGTGTGTTGTTGTTGGTGTGTTGTTGTTGTTGTTGGTGGTGGTGTGGCCCACAGCCGTTGGTGGCCGAGTTTATCGCCGGCACGGCTCCATCATCGGTCCCGGCGTGCGCGGAGAGCCCGGCGTGGGGCCGGGGGCAGTGGGGAGATTTTGGCCCGGCGGGGTAAGTGGACAAGAGGGTCTACTCCCCTGGCCATCACGCCATTCCGCCGTGAGAGAATTGTTTAGAACCTTCTATGCTCCCACGGCGAGAACCCCGCCCCCCCCCCCCCAACACGCTCACACGAGCGGCTCCAGCCAGAGCAGCGATGGTTAAAAGCATTCCTGTGGCAGGGTCGGTCTTTCCATCGGACACGCGCTGCGGACACCGTCGACGCACATTAACGTGGTCGAGGGGGGTGCGTGTGCTCGATTTACAGGCATCGTAGAATGAATGATGAGCCGAAACTGATTTTTTAAATAAGAAAGAAAAACTATCCCTTTCCGTGCAAAATCCTATCCGCCTTAACGACTGAAATCGCCCAGGCTGAGCCCGGGGCCAGCGCACGAAGCAAACAAACGCCGCCGTCTGCTGTCGGGGGCTACAATGTCAGCAACAATGGAAGTCGCCGAACAATTTTTTTACTTGAAATGAACGCGGAGCGAGTAAACGTGGGCTTGCCCATGTCGATTCGACATCGGCAACCCACAACGGGAAACGTCCACCGCAAAGGTTGCCTCGTACTCAATTTGCAGGGTTTCATTCCCACTGTGAGTTGGAGTGGCCTTGGGTTTGACCTTTGCACTCCCTCGCTGCAATATCATTTTTCACGATACGACGTTAAGTTTCACAACATGACGATTACTGCGATCAGTTCCCATAGCTTTGCAATTTGTAATTAGCATCATATTATCTTGTTTTGGCTGTACTGTACAACCACAAATATGGATCACTTAAATATTATTCCACTGTAGCAGACTGCGATAACTTTATTAGTTTTAATATTAAAACATACACTCTTATAAAACGAGACTCATCTTGGTCTCTCAAGTTATCACCTGGTTAAAACAAAATAAGCCTGGAACATATCATTGTGCAGCAGCAGCAGCAGCAGCAGCAAAAAATCTTTAAACAAATTTCATAATAAGCCACAATTGATCCCACTGGTGGATGATGGCCTTTGAGAGGTCGCAATTTCACTGTTGCCCGTTGCTTAAATCCGCCCAACGTCAGCATTATGAGCCGATCCCATTGCCCATTCTCCACGGCGGACGTAATAAAATATATGCAACGCATTAAAATCACGAGGGGAAACCTACATCTCTTACAAAACATTCTTTGGCAAAACTGCATTGTCCCAACAACACTGCCGTAAAAGGAAAAAATATAGAACCGGTTACACTTCAGACATTGACTCTTCATAGCGCGTAGATGTGCTGTGCTTCGAATGGCCATTGCCAGAAGCGTGACGTAAAAGTCACGCGAGTGACATCACTCGAGTTCGCGAGAATGTACGTTGCCACTGTCACGGTCGCCGCTCCTCCTGATGTAGGTCGGCGTAATTGAGGGCGGAGATCGTGCACCCACACGCTTTTGAAACCCAGCGTTGACACGTGGCGCAAAGGGAAAAGAGAAAAACAAAACCTCTAACTCAGCGTTGGCAAACAGCGTCACAGGTGCACCAGAGGTCACCGAGGTGGCGTTTCCAGGGCGCGGTCCGTTCTCAAAAAGCCTTCCACCAGAAGTTCGTGACTCCCGAATGCGAACCGCCGAGAGCTGATTTACTCGGAAGGTCTTACGACGCAGGGCGCAAAAAATCTCGAGAGCGTGACGGGACTTACGCGGCACCCGACGGGAAGATTATCCACCCAAGAATGTGCCTAACGAGTAAAAATGTCGCAAGGGATTGTCTCAAATGGCTGTTTCGTCAGAGTAGTCAGGCAGCTTAGGGCCGGATTTATGATTAAATGGGAACAGAGTGGATGAAAGCATAATATTTTTTTAGATGATCTTCAAAGGAAATACTTTACGTTTTTGCTTGGATCCACAAAAAACAACGTCATTGCGACAGTTTTTACAAGCCAAAATGTGATTTTGTTCATTCCGCACTGTGAAAATCGCTAAAAACACGTGTTTTGGTCAAAAACATTAACTGTGAAACCGGATGAAAGGAGCAACCTTCACAGAGTGTTGAAAATATTACCAAAATATGGTCATGGCCACAGATGTAAACAAAATATTGCCAAAATATGATTTTGTCTCTATAAAATTACTGCAATACCTGGCATTGTACTCCCAGACCATAGTAAGAAAAAGGCTCCCACTGTTGACAAATCTCGACACTGAGTCGACTATTCACCACCACTACCTCTGTACATTGAACTGAATGTTCATACCCGTGTAGTGACTGACTCAAAGAGACTAAGAGTAGGAGGCACTCTGTTTATTAACAGCCTTAACAGTTCACCCTATAGTAACTACAGCTCCCAGTCAGGACAATTGGCAGACTGCCTGACTGACGACGCCGAGATGATGAAGGTGGTGACGGTGACGAAGACCTCAGCAGCACGACGGGGATCCCACTCCAAGCGACAGCCCCAAGGTCCCCTCCCGGGGCCCCTCTTATACTGTCAGCGTGGCCTGGCCACGCCCCCCTTTCTGGAACCTACCAGCGGGTTCTCGATGTGACCCTTCCGTGACCTTTCCCCTACATCCCTCTCTCTGGTCTATCACGTGACCCGCTGTCAGTCAGGGCTGCCGTAGATGCAGATCCCCTTCCCTGCCAGCAACCATCGCTATGCTTCTAAGTGACCGATTCTGTGTCACTACACACGTACTGATCACAGCGGATCGAACGACTCTACGATGTGGGTCTCGGTGTCAGCTATGACCGAATCTTGCAGCCTGAGAATCAGTTGGCAGCTGCAGCCTGTCTTTATACTGAGAAAGAAGGGGACGAGGGTGCGGCGGGCAGAGGCATTGAACGCTGCAGGGCTCGAGGGGGTCGATGGACATCAAGCTCAGCAGCGAGAAGCTCTGTAGGTCACAGCAGAGCAGGGGGGCATTTCTTATGCGAGAAAAATTGCGTGATCTCTACGGCCTGAGAGACACCCACAGGTGTCCAATGCAGTAGCCACGACAATATGAAATGGTAATGCTCATCGTGGATTGTGATATAAGCCTGCAATCTTAGAAGTGTAACAATATAATAATTGTATATATATACCAGTTCATGAAGCCTTTCTTTGCCAGGCAAATTTTTTTTTTCAATAAATATAATAATGAACCTGATTTTTTACAATTTGCATCTACGATCAGACAGGAACAACTATTCCAAGACATTCATATTTTGCCGCAAAACTAAAATTGTTGACGACTTGATTCAACTTCTTATATTTGAAGACGTACCCATCGGAAACCGCTCAATTTAAAGATTCCATTAATTTTTTATCATTATAAAAAAGATATAAATTAACGAACTTAATCCTCTGTGAGGGGAAGCTCCTATCTTTTATCGTTTACGAATTATTCACATTTGAACATCATAAAATGCGTATTTTTTTCATTCAACCCCGCTTTCATCCTAAATATCTCTTAAACAATAAAAGATAGAACAATGGTTCTCGCTTAAATTGTATTTGCCGTTTAACGCTCTATCAAACGAAAAACGCCGCAATCTTATATTTTGAACGATTTCTGAATGACACACACACATGTTAATGGCGCACTTAAAATCGAGATTTGGGGGCCTTAACATGAAAATGTTCCGATGATAAGAGTTTTCCTGTTGTTCTGTTCTAAAAGTTACCTGGGTAACACATTTCAGTTTTCTACCTTGTCGGCAAGTGCCCTAGAGGTTGTTTGAGACATGCCGATAAAGGTGTTTATTTATGTAGATAGGACAAGAGGTCATTATTGTCAATTCCACCAGTCCTCGCCGTTGCTTCCTTTCCTCTGGCAAATCCTTCAGCTGTTCTCCAGTCAACACCAAACCTCCCACTTTCTGCTCTTGCAGAAAAACACGGCATCCCAGCAGCAGCTGCCTCTAGCTCTTCCCCTTGGTCACCAACCTCCGGTTGCCACTCCAATGCCCGTGTTTAAGCTGCCCTGCTCCATAACCGTGATAATTAATTAGTCCCATGATGATCATCAACAACGGTACCCTGATTAATGCGAGATGTAGAGCTCTCCACAGCGTGTCAATCCATCTCCTGCATATGAACGGATTTCATAGCTCCACCTTCGGAGTGATTGTCCTCCCAAGTGCATTCTCTCCTTTGGCTACCATTCTGTCGTCAATCTTGTCCAATGCAGAACTATGTCTTGTCCAAGCTTACTTTCTTTTATTCCCAGTTAACACAATTACATTCGTGTATTTTTACCCAATCTTCCCGTTCCTCATTCAGTCTTTTATGCTTACCTGTCTAATCTCCAGCTTGTGTTCCAGTTTCTTTATCCAGTTAGCACTGTTGGCCACGTACGGTGCGAAAGAGGTTCAACATACACACATACAGTTTCCAGGTTTCTGATCCATATGCCATGGCTGGCAGTATGCACCCAATGGGAACTCTCTTGTTCACACACGCACACACTGCTATTCAGTATCAAGTTCCGCATTCCAAGAACAGTCACAAACCTGCTTTTTTGTTGCTTCATTGGCATCGTATTGAGCCGGATCTGCCTTTTTTTTCCCCAAAGTATATTTTTTATTACCAAGACGATTCAGGTACATGACGCGGAGGATATGAACAGAGGTTGACACCAGCGCAGACGCGTTATGGATTACAGTGGAATGGAAACATGTCTAAACCTCGTGTTTCAATAAACTCTACAACCCCCTGGTGTCTTCATAAGCTCTGATAGCCCTCTAGGAGAAGGAAAACGGGAGGGAGAGATATTGGGGGGGGGGGGGGCCTAAATGCCCTAATGAATGATCTTAAGAATCAATGCCCACTGGAGGAGTGATAGTAAGGGGTTTGCCGGATCTGCCTTTTTCCAATTCATCCCATCATGCCTGGATTGGATTACTCATTCAACATGCATTCAATTCACTGAGAATTGAAGGGGGCCATCCAAGTTATCACGAACCGGAACCTTATTAAAATAAATAAATATATACATCAATTATGAATACCACGTGTAGAGAGGGAACTTGCACATTTAGATTTATTGAAAATCGGAGCGAATTACAAACCTAGAAGACGAGTGAGAGAAGGAGATACACACTCACTCAGGCCATTCACACTGGGATTAGAAGGCATAACACATTTTTTGCAATAAAAGAAAGGCCAAAAGACAAGTGGAAAAGTAGAGTGATCTCGGATTTGCAGAATACGATCGAATTAAAGGAAATCTGAAAATATCGGACTGCGGTTAACTATGAGCGAAAGTCACAAACAAAACGTTTGCTAAACAAAATAGTTCTAAGGAAAAACAACTTCAGAACACAGCAAACAATATTTAAACTAGTCCAACATTATATGTTTTGTATACAAATTGTGTACGTGTGTGTGTGTGCCGTTATTGCTCGCTGTCCAGCAGCTCACTACACCGCATAACTCCGTTTTATCGCAGACAGTTGCCTGGATTCGAACCCAGGTTCTCAAGTGGTGCTCGGTCCTCATCGGTGCTGCCTGGCCACCGGCCGGTCACGTGCATATCAAGCATCCAAGTTAGAATAAAACAGTAGTGTATAATGTAGTGTATAGTGCAGTAGTGTATAGTAGTGTTGTAGTATGCTCTTTGGTTATTTCGGTAAAGTCACGTAGGTAGAAAAAAAAAGCTTCAAATCAAGATTAGTGTAGTAGTGTATAGTGCAGTAGTGTATTGTAATGTATAGTAGTGTATCTTAATTGGACACTGCTTGCGTGGGAATCAAACAAATAACGGCGTTCCAAGGGGACTTGGCGAAGGGCGCTCGGAGCCAGCCTCGTCACTTGCTCGAATTTGATGACGCCGACTTGTATTTAATGCGGGCGAAGACCCTGGGGCTGGCCCAGGCCACGCTGGCTGTGGGACGATGTCGCTCAGCTGGCCTGGGAACGCCTGGGAATCCCCCCAAGAAGAGCTAGAGTCTGTGTATAGTAGTGTATAGTGTAGTAGTATATAGTGTAGTAGTGTATAGTAGTGTATAGTGTAGTAGTGTATTGTAATCTATAGTATTGTATAATAATGTATCGTAGTGTATAGTAGTCTATAGCAGTGTATAGTAATGTATAGTAGTATATAGCAGTGTATAGTAATGTATAGCAGTGTATAGTAATGTATAGTAGTGGTGTATAGTAGTGTATAGTAGTGAATAGTAATGTATAGAAGTGTCTAGTAATGTATAGTAGTAGTGTATAGTAATGTATAGAAGTGTATAGTAATGTATAGTAGTGGTGTATAGTAGTATATAGTAATGTATAGTAGTGGTGTATAGTAATGTATAGAAGTGTATAGTAATGTATAGTAATGTATAGTAGTGGTGTATAGTAATGTATAGTGGTGTATAGTAATGTATAGTAGTGGTGTATAATAGTGGTGTATAGTAGTGTATAATAATGTATCGTAGTGTATAGTAATGTATAGTAGTGTATAGTAGTGTATAGTAGTGG
>CM025625.2:1053955-1066390 GCA_014621495.2 Entosphenus tridentatus
TAGTAGTGTATAGTAGTGTATAGTAGTGGTGTATAGTAATGTATAGTAGTGGTGTATAGTAGTGTATAGTAATGTATAGTAGTAATGTATAGTAGTGGTGTATAGTAATGTATAGTGGTGGTGTATAGTAATGTATAGTAATGTATCGTAGTGGTGTATAGTAGTGGTGTATAGTGTTGTATAGTAATGTCGAGCTAGAGTCTGTCGCCAGGAAAAGAGAGTTTCGGACCGCCCTACTGAACACGCCGCCACCACCACGACCCTCACCAGGACAAGAGGACTGAGAAGCGAACGAATGATGCGACAACAAGGATGCCGCGGGCGACTTAGTGGATCGTAAGATTCCTGGCTTTCAAATCCGAGGGCTCTCACAGCTTCAATGGAATGGCTCAAGTCAGCAACTTTTATGTTCTCAGCACTTCATTTGATCCAAAAACCCCAACTCCAGACTTCACGCAGCAGACGGTGACTAAACACCACTCACTCACACGGAGCCACCAACACGTGCGACACAAGAGTAAAGCCGGCCTATCCGTTTATTCAAGTTATTGATTACGCCACCAATTATCATTTTGATTAGTTGACCAATCTAACACGAAAATGGTTGGAAAAAGTCTCGCTTGCGTTCCCACATATATACACAAAGACACATCGATTCATCGTGTAGCCTTAACAGACTGTTGAGTCAAGTGCTGTTAGCGAGCACATATGAAGGCCGGCACGGCACACAAGGGTGTGGGTGGTCAGCACCACGCCCAGTTGCCTTTGTCTCCTAATGACAGCATTTACACAGCGCGCCAGGTGCTAATTTCAGACTAAGTCGACCTAGGGGAGGCCCAGGGCCGGTTCAGATAATCACTGTCACTGGTGTTGGCCGTGAGCGGGAATCGAACTCGGGTCGCCAGGTTTGTAGCGCAGCGTGCTACCCGTTACACTACCGCTCCCCATACAATATAGCAAAATTGGTGAAAAATATATAGGAGGGCCTCCCCTGTCACACATGCATAATCAACGACTTCACCATAAATAGTCACATGCATCATTCAAACAAGCTTTCTGTGGGGGACTTGGGCTCAAATATAAATATGTCAACATGGGAGTCTGTGCCGTGTGTACCTCGCCTGTTTGGATTGTGACAACAATTTTTTGGAACTATTTGCTCGTTTCTAAACTCTCTCCGATGACAGGGGGGAGCAATAACTCAAAGGCGTTGGGGGCAGCACTAGCTAGTATCGTGCTCAGATGTTTGAAGCAGCTGTTCCCCAGCTGACGTTGGCGACGGCCAAAGCCTGCCCATCCAGCTCCCCGGAGCAGCCAAACCACTGTCACCACATCCACACGCGTTGACTTCCGCTGATGATTCCAGCCCTTCCAGACTATAGGAGGAGGGCCTTTCACTGTCAGCATAAGACGAATACAAAGATTCCCCCGTGTAGCCTGAACAGACTGTTGGGGCAATTGCCGTTGGCGAGCACTTATGAAGGCCGGCACTGTGGCACGCAAGAGGATTGTGTGACCAGCGGCCATCGCGCCTGGTCCGCCTTTGTCTCCCCAGTGGCGACGTTCGCACACCGCACCAGGTACTCATTTGAGGCTGAGCCGACCTGGGGGAGGCCCAGGACCGGTTCGGACGACAATTCGTCCGCTGGCGTTGGTGGCCCGGGTTCGTAGCGCAGCGCGTTCACCGCCGCACACGTGGCCATCGCGGGGGTGGGGTGGAACGTGCCCCCCCCCCCCCCCCCCCATGAATCGATCGAAATCCCTAATTTCGATCGACGACTGCTGATGTTCCCAACAAAGTTCGTTGCTGTCCCCGCAGAACAAAGCGGTGTTCATTTCACCGTCCTGGGCGTCGGGATGGTGGTGGTGGTTGGGCAAATTAGCGCCTGTTATGCCATCACACTGAGACACAGGAAGAGGAACGCGTGGCTTCGAGAGCACACGCGCACACATGTTCGTGGCATCGTTTCGTGGGTTTGCGTATGGCGCTTCGCTGACGTCCGGTGGTCGAGACTCGAGATGGGAGTGGACACTCACCCAAGAGAATTGTTTTTCTTCCTACTGCAGAAAGTTGGAGCAATTGAATAAGCGTGGAGTAGCTCGATGGATTGTTCTCTGACAAGACCCTGGGAGTTGCTGCCTCCTCAGGTGCTCGCCAACTAGTGAATAGATCATGGCTGCTGCTGATTAAGTGCATTATGATAGGATATTGGGTCTACACCACACACAATATACCAGCATTGCGTCGCGGGTGCCAATGTTCATATTCTCATTTTAGTCAACCAAGGTGGGAGGACGAGGTTCAGATATGATCTGGGAATGAATCCAGTTCTAACCACCCTGCAACACACACCACACTTACAAAGATAAAGACAAAGATCCCCCGTATAGCTTTAACAGACTGTAGAGTCAAGTGCTGTTACCGAATAGCACCTATGAAAGCCAGAACGGTACACGGGGGGGGGGGGGGGCCCCGCCCCAGCACCACGCCCAGCCGCCTTTGTCTCCCCAGTGGCGATGTTTATACACCGCACCAGATACTCATTTGAGACTGAGTCGACCTAGGGGAGGCCAAAGACCGGTTCAGATAATCGTCACTGGGCGTTGGCTGTCAGCGGGAATCAAACTCGGGTCGCCGGGTTCATAGCAGAGCGCGCTAACCACTACAACACCGCTCCCCACATACACTTACACACACGGATCACGCGAATTCGTTCACCGAATTGCTAAGGGCAGAAACGACCTGCTTGAGGTTTCCTTGGGATTTCTCGAAATCTCCCGGTGGCATGCCGCCCGTTTGGCGGCCGGCTATTTTTTGTTTGTTGTTGCTAAAGGGGGGGGGGGGGGGGGGGGGCGAGTTCACAATCCACGCGAGCACGGGGAGAACATGCAAACTCCAAATATACAACAGGCGTCAAGGTCGGGATCGAACCCACGACCTCCGGAATACCAGGTGAGGTAGTTAACATCTCACCACCGTGGCATCCCCTGTATCAGCGGTTCCTAAGATTGGTAGTTAACATCTCACCACCGTGGCATCCCCTGTATCAGCGGTTCCCAACCGTATTATTCGTATGCCCCCCCCCCCCCCCCCAATAAAGACTACTGTGCCCTCCACATTTAGAATAAACGGGCATTTAGAGTTATTTGGCTGCTATACATTTCCACACGATGAGCCACTTTGTTGAGCAATCATTTGTGTTCGCCATGTCGTTTCTGAAAAAGAGCTATATAGCTCAATGGGCCATACCTGGCAAAATAAAATGTTTTCTTCAAATAGTTTAGTTTATATCGAGTACGGGTTTGGCCGCCATGTCACTGGGGGATGCCTTTTGCGATTTGGCCCATCTCGTCATGTGGACTGCGAGAAAGGTCAATCGGCCTGGTCCAGCCATCGATCGGCTTCAGCTCCGGGATCGGCGGTCGACGGTTGCCTGAACATCCTCTCGGCACGATCCCGCACGACGTTCCCCGTGTGGAGCTTTGACTTCCTCTTGCCCTTGGGTTTCCCCCAACTGCTAGGCACGACAGGGGGGCACCTCGCACCACGTGTCCGCAGTGTGCGCCGTTTTCCTCCGTCTGACCGAATCCAGCATCGTTCTGTTACCATTCTCACTTCATTGTTCGTAAATAAAAAATGTGGTCATCATTTTGGTCGGTGAAAGAAAAAAAAAGAGCATCTCCAGTGTCATGCGCACAATGCAGCCACATGGGAGTATTAATAACACGCTGCACTGAAATAGCCAGCGGTCGCTGGCGGGGGGGAAGATTTACTGCACAAACTATATTTTAATGTCTCCACTGCACCCCATGTGTGAAGATCACACGTTGCATGCGGACATTTAAAAAAAATCTGCGATGCATAGCGAAGCACGAGTCTCGTTCCAGCCAACAAACTCAAATCGTCGAAGAGGCAAAAATCCTGGGACCACTGGGACCGCAGTGAGGCAAGGCGACTTCGAGTGGGCTTAGCCCAGGTCACCCAAGGCAGCCAAACCGGGCCAATCCAGCACCAGACGGGCGGCTTCAGTGGCCCACTGTGACTGACTATCAAAATCAAAGCCACACACTCGCATCCAGGTTGGCCTTTGGGTCCAGGTCCGGTTCAGGGTCACCCCTAACCGCTGCGATTGCCATGGCAGGTCGTCGGGTTCAGAATGTATTGCGCCAAGCACTGCACCACCGCTCCAACCCATTCAAATAATGGTGGAAAACCAAACATGAATGCATTCTGTGATATCTCAGATTGGTGAGGGGATGGCGAGGGTGGAGTGGAGGGTGCCGAGCCGAGGCGGCCGCGTGGTCACAGAGTGCAGGGACAGCTGGAATGGCCCAGGGCCATTCCTGGGCCAAGGCGGTTTATCAGTGGTCGTGGAAACATGGCACAAGGTAACGTCACCCTCCAAAACCCAGTACGCAATTTGGTCCATTTTTAAAACACCATGCCATGGCTAGATGGAACATCTCCCTCCTCCCCCAACCTCCCCATCTCTGTCAAGAATCACTCACTCGCCTTCACACCTCACCCTGCTCGTCAGTACAGATTGATAACTACAGACATGTGAAATACATATATTACACTGAACCGCAGACTGCTGCCCACAACAAAGCCCCCCTGCCCCGATGAGAACCCGTTTGTGCATGGCGGTCACTCGATCCCAGCACCATCCAGGTTTTGCCCGGCTTATCGTCATCGATCGCTCCCACTCTGTCTGCGTCGACGTGAGGTGTGGGAGGAGGAAGACCGCCAGGCGCCCCAATGACCTTGGAAGTCTGTCAATGTTCACGCCGTGCGCAATTCCACCGCCGCCCTTGCTCGCCAAAACACGCAGAGGACCACAACGTTGGCATCGATCGGATGTGGAAATTGTCTGGGTACCAAGCTCCTTAAAGTGCCCTTGCTGTATCGTCAGGCACCAACAGCTCTCCTGGCCCACCCACAGTCGTGGCTGGACGCGGTTGGCAGAGCGGAGTCGAGAGAAAGGCTCCTCGCGCTGTAACTCCATTAAATATTGACGAGACCGGGGCCTGGACAGTAACAGCACCCCGACGCGCGCGCACGCACGCACATGTGCACACACACGCACGTGTGTACACACACGCACGTGTGCACACATACGCACGTGTGCACACACGCACGCACACGCGCACACACACACGCACATGTGCACACACATGCACGTGTGAACACACACGCAAGTATGCACACACACGCACGTGTGGACACACAGGCACGTGTGGACACACACGCACACGTGTGCACACACACACACGCACGTGTGCACACACACGCACGTGTGCACACACACGCACGTGTGCACACACACGCACGTGTGCACACACACACGCACGTGCGCACACACACGTGTGCACACGCGCGCGTGTCGTAAATGAGTTCGGATCGGTGGGAGACGCAACCGCAAACATGATTTTTGACCTTCGAGTCTCATCAGCATTAAATAAAATGTTCACGCTGCCAGTAAATTAGCCAATAACTTATACAGAGTAGGGCCCATTACACCACGAACGCTACGTAAAAAAGAGGGAGAAGGGGGGGTGCAATAACCGCAGACACTCACACACGAACACAGAGGCGGGCCCCCCCCCCCCCCCCCCGTTTAGACTCGGAGCATTTTAAACACTTGCTGTTAGCGAGCACCCATTAAGGCTGGCGCAGCACAGGAGAAGGTGAACACTTCTCACAGAGGCGTTTGTCATCTCGCCACTTGCGATGTTGACGCACTGTGCAATATACTTATTTAAAGCAGCGATGACTTGGCCATTCTCGGGATTCCAATTTCTTACTCTCTCTGCGCATCAGTAGCGATTGAACCCTAGGTCGCGAGGATAATAGCACAGTGTGACCACAACGAAGCTTTCCGCACACCATTAGCACGCCCAAGCGCTCCGCGGCGTATACGGGTCGAAGCGACATAACGACGCACGAGCAATGTGTTCACACTCGAGCTGAGACGGTGGCCGCCGCATCGCGCGCTTTCGGATGCGCTTCTTGCGGCCGTCTGGAACGCTCTCCCTTCCGATATTAGGAAGCCACTGGAGCTATGCACTTTTAAATCACCTATATTGAAAACTCGTTTCTTTAAAGCAAATTTTTGGTGTTTTGTTTGTTGTCCTTCACCCCGCACCTCCGATTAGCACGGTTGTAGCTACGTACGATGCGAAAGAAGTTCAACGTACATACACAGACATGGCAGGTGCACGAGACGTAATTGCTTCAGCCACCACTAATCGAGACTCCGCCGCTTGTTAGGAAAGTAGAGCACGCGGTGCAGGTGGCGCGGTGGTGAACGAGCTGCGAACTCCGTGACCCGAGTTTGATTCCCGGCCACTCGCCAGCATCAGGGGTGAGTAATACGTGAACCATCCCCCTCATGCGCCATGTGACGTCGGCTCATTGTGCGGCTCGGAATGGTACGCTATGAAGACCAAACTTGCTTAACGCGCAGGCTTTCGCGACAATTATTATCCACAACAGAGGGTTTTTTTTTGTTAGATCGCATAAATATAAATGTGTCGTGAAACCCACCACCACCTGACACAGCCAATTAGTAAGGTTTGTCGCGTAAACAAAGAATGCCAATTCGTTATTCATACAGCACACCACAACATTTACCATTCGAGTACGACGTTTCGCTGGTAATTACAACCACCCTTATCAGGCGACAGCCAGAGTTGGTGGTGGCGGGTTTAACGACACATTTATATTTACGTGATCTAACCCAAAATCCCGCTATTATGGATAACTCCAAACTAAATACTTCCCAGGACAATTGCATATTGGGAAATGGTTACAGATTTCACGAATAGGCGACGGGTTTCTTCCCATTGTTATTATACTTTGGAATATTTTTACATTTTACAGGACTATGTCTTCCGTTTTTGACGTGGCATTGGCACAGTAAAAATATTTCCTGAAATGTTTTGCTCACTAAGAAAGGACAACATTTTTCTAGGAAAAGACCAGCTTTTGGGGATGTTTGTCCGGTTACTTTTTTTGGGAATCTTTTGTGAGCAATGGGAGGAAACTGCAAAGTCTTGGAGAAGACCGAGGCTTGCGGAGAAGAGAATTCCCGAATTCTGTCCAAAACCCACGAAGTTGCGTCGATTCCAATATATAGCTCACTGCCCTTGCAGGTTGATGTACCGCACAACAAGCCACGGCTCCATCATTATTAGTTGCGCATTGTGCTTTACACCTGGAGACCCGAGTTCGAATTAACACGTTGTCTTTCGCGACCAACATGATCCGTAATACAGGTTTTGTTTGGGTTAGATCACGTAAATATATAAATGTGTCGTTAAACTCGCCAACACCCAACACAGCCAATTACTAACGTTCATCACGTAAACAGAACATGCCAATTCGTTACTACGTTGTTGTGGCTTTACTCTCCAACACACCGGTGTGCTGTACTAGTAACGAATTGACATGTTATGTTTACGTGACAAACATTAGTAATTGGCTGTGTCGGGTGGTGGCGGGTTTAACGACACATTTTTATTTTTATGCGATCTAACGAAAAAAAACCCTGTATTATGGATGAGTTCGAATTGCCGGCACAGCCAATTTCAGGAGAGCAAATGCCACGAGTTGTGTGGGTGGAGCTAGTGATTGAGTAGGCGTGGCTACGGTGAAGGTCAGCGGAGGGGGGGGCTTAGTGACGGGAGGGGCTGCCAGGTCACAATGTGATCCAGTTGAGCCACCCAGAAATGTTTGTCAATTATATATAGAGCATGTACATTTTGCCCATCTTAGCTGTTAGCAAAAAAAAACTAATAAAAGCAGGACGTTCTGCATCTCCATACAAACAAAGATATATTTTTTATTCCATAAGCCTATTGACTTTCGAGACTAATACCATCACGCAGCATTTGTTTAAGCGAACAAATGCTGGTCCAGTTTGAACATTTTTGAGTCCCAATTTTAGAGTTCGGTTTGCTGCTGGAATTCTGGATTTACCAGATCTCACGTCACAACGGGGTTTGTTGTGACGCATCCCAGGATTGACTTTGTCCCACAATCACAGGGAACATTCATTATTGCTGCCTGGTTTTAAATGAATGAGCTTCGTCAACAGTGGCTGGCAACTAAAAAATCCGATGTGAAAATCACTTTCAGAGTACAGATCTCGTACCTGCCGAGATATTGTTATCGATTCAAAATTGCATTTGTCCACACGAGATAATAAAAAAAAAGGTTTTCACGTGCTTGGAGCTTGAGGATTTGCCCTGGTCATTGCTAGCTGAAGCCAAGTATTGACTTGCTCTATCGAGCATTGGAGGCCCGACCATCGAGTTGGGGGCCAACTATTACAACAACAAAAAACAACACTTCTAAATCTTAGTTGGGAAGCGTTCAGAAATATGAATCCAGAAACACGAAACGCAGCGTGCCCTATCTAGCCCTTCAATATCCGTGGGCACACTGCCCAGCACTGCCTGGCAGAGTTCCCGAACGCAGTGCCTACACGTTTCACTCGAGACGCGCCAAAGCGCGGGCCCGGTTTGTCACGCAGCGCTGCAGTGCCCAGATACCCTTAGATAAATCACTTAGGGATACACAGCACACTCAGTGCGTCCACGCCTCCCGGGGGACACGAGCCAACCTCGGATTTCATAACCCGCCTGGTTTTCAATTCCAGGCTCGGTGGTCAATCCTCGCGTTCATGTGCGCACCAGTTGACAGCCGCTTGGTATCATTATTAGTTTAAAGCCGCTCGCTTAAAGACAACTATTTTTTTACTATTCCCGATTGTACCCTGATTGTGCCATCAGAGTCACGTCCCAAGATGATGAATCCTTTCAGAACTCACGTGGCAGTTGCGAAACCCTTTGTGCTGGAGAACGACCCTCAGAAGTGGATATCGCAGATCTACATCTGAAAGCACTCTCACACCTGCCCTGCCACTGAGGGTAACGTGAGTCTAATGACAGTTACATTTATATTTCTCAGAACAGCAAGTTATTCTAATTAAGTGCGGATCCAAAGCGAATGTGATGCTTGTTTGTGCATTCATTGGCGACCGAGCTGACAGCATCAACTCCCTTTACTTGGGAACTTGGTTCGATCATAAGCGGCTGCCTGGATTCAAACCCAAGAACTCTGCGGTGGTGGCGGCTGATAGCTCTAACTTCTACGTCACCCGGCCACATTAGATTGCAAAAATGTTTACGATCCTTCCGTCTTCCATCGCATAGTCTGGACGCCGACAGCACATTGAAAGGTCCTCCCTTCCTTGTTCCACTCTCTAATCATTACATTTTCTGTTTATATCGCTATATTATTATTATTGTATGTTTTACTCTTCCCCACACAATTGCAATCAAGCTATCGCACTCGACCAACACCCGACGAGTTACACTGGAGAACTGCACTACGCCACGGTGGTGCGAGCAGTGGACTTTTGAAAAATAAGCACTGCCCTCAAAGCGCAATCGACGCACGCTTGCACAGCCTCATTACATTTTTTTAAACATCACCGTATCGCTGTAATTAGTTTAACACGTAGTAGTAGGAGACTTTCGCCACCCATATTATCCATAATAGAGGGGTTTTTTGGGTTGATCGTGTAAATATAAACGTGTCGTTAAACCCGCCACCACCAAGGGGGCTCACAAGTGATGACATCACATGTATCCCTGTGTTTAAAAACGAAACAGGAGGATTTCTCCACAAATATGTCTGTCGCCTGATGATGCAAGTTATAATTACTGGCGAAACGTTGCACTCGATGTGTAAATGTTGTGGATTTACTCTCCAGCACACCGGCGTGCTGTATGAATAACGAATTGTCATTTTTTGTTTACGTGACAAACCTTACTAATTGTGTCTATTTACGCGATTTAGCCCAAAAGAAAATATCTTTCTATAATTAAGCTGTTGTTATTTTTTTTTATCCCCATCAAATGCAATGCCAAGGTTTGAATTTCTTCCGCGAGTGCAGCGATTGTGGGAATGTAGCAGGGTTGGAGTTGAAGGGCCATCATCGCCAATCCTAAATGACTCCAACGGGAGCTGGGCTTGTGTCCCGTCGGAATGGTGCATTTTAAACAGCCGAGTGCCGAGTGTGGTTGCGGATTCTTGCCGTGGCCACTCGTACGCGGCCGCACACTGTGAAGCGTCAGGCAAAGGGGACAGCTAAGACTGACCAACAGTCATCCACACCGGGCTTCAAATTCCGATGATCAGATCCAAAACAGTTGCTCCAGAAAGCGAACTGGTCGACCTTCCAGGTCGAATCAGAAATGGCTGCAAACCATCGATCCGGTGCCACATAACTGTAACATTTTTGTCAACGCCATCATCAAAGCGGCCACCAACATAATCTCCAGAGCACAGTGAAAGTGATACACTCCATACTGGAATCTAGAGAGCGATTAACTTCTGAAAGCATTCAACATAACTGGCGACGAGGCAAAGGTGTCAGCACTATTAGAGGCTCTAATTTCGGCCAGACAACAGCGATAGTGAGAAATAGTTAAGGAGATAAACTTTTGACACTCCAACTGCAAAGCGTGAAATCCTCAGCACCATCTCAGCGCCAGCGAACTACCCATAAAAAAGGTGCCACAAGTCACCGCCGACCAAATCGCCTCCTCGCCTGCACAAAAGCCGCAATAAACGAGCAGCACAAACAAGACATATGCAAAAACCTCACTGCATCCGTAAGGAGCGTACCAACAAGCTCCACATTCTCCCGTCCGTACTCAAGGGATGAGATCGTCCACTCCCTATGGAGCACCAAAGCCAACAAAGTCACAGGCAACGACAACATCTATCCAGAATTCCTCAAGAACTTGGGACCTGTCGACCAAGACTGGCTCGCGGCCTTGTTTACCACTGTCCATTTAAATGGCACAACTCCCAGAGCCTGGAAGGGAGAACAAGTCGTCGCCCTGCTGACATCTACAAAACCAGCAGGTCAAGCCTCAAGTTAAAGGCCCATCTCACTGCTATCGATGGGATACAAATTGATGGGAGTGCATGCACCTCACAGGCATCGCGCCCACAGTTTAGCTAGACCTGCTCGTCGAACAAGCCGGCTTTCGACCTGCCAGAAGCTGCTGTGAGCAGGTCCTTTCACTTACCAGCTACAATTGAAGCTGGATTCCAGAAAAAGCAAAAAACCGGTACTGCCATGGCACCGTCTGGAGACGATGGGGTGCCCACTCAAGGCAGGACTCATCATCAAGTGCCATTCAACACCGAATCTGCTGTATTCGCAGCTTAGCAATCGACACATCTGGGTACACCTTTCCGGTAACACAAGCCGTACAAAGAATGTAAATGATGGCTTACCCCAGGGATCAGTACTGGCTCCAATCCTGTTTAACATCTTCACCAGCGACCTGCCAAAAACATAATCCCGCAAATTTGTCTATGCGGACAACATTGCAATGGTTACTCAGGGAACAAACCTGAACTCTGTTAGTGACACACTAACAGAAGACTTGTCCGTATTAGAAGACTACTTTCAAAGCTGGAGACAATGGCCGAATCCAACCACAGTGACTATCTCAATCCACAATCGCAATAACCGCGACGTAAACGCTCAGTTGGAAGTGAATCTCTGTGGTAACTCTGTGAGAAACGAGCCATATCCCAAGTACTTGGGCATAACATTAAACAGAAGCCTCACATTCAGAAAGTATATCTACAAGGTGTGCGAAAAAAATAAAAGCAGAAGAGTTCTGATACGCCAACTGGCCGGTACAATGTGGGGAGCTGAGTACTGCACGCCAGTCTGGGCATGCAGTGCCCACAAAAATAATTGGACGACCAGATGAACACCGTCCATCGAACGATAACGGGCTCAAGCGAAAGGCACTCCTTCTAAGTGGCTTCCAGTTCTGGCCAAGAATATGCGAGCAAACCTCCACCAGGTTGCCACGACATCGAACCAACTGGAAAAAACCCGAGGAAGTGTACATCTACCGTTACACCAAGACCTGCTGGATCCTCCATGAAACGGTCTGAGATCCTGGAAACCAAATCTGGAATCGCGCGAGACAATTGTATGAAGCGGGGTCAACTGGAGACTGCTGCCAAACACTATGGAGTCCTGCGGAGGTTCCAAATAAAAGCCTCATCGATGACCCCACCTTTGCTCCGCATGGCTTTGATCTGCTAAGAAAACTATGGTGCTCCATCAACTGCTTCAGAGCAGCAACTGGTCACTGGGCACACCTCCTCCACAAGTGGAGAATTAAAGACAACCCAGAGTGTGACTGCAGCCACCTGAACCAGACAATGGACCACCATCTCGCGAACAACAGCATCCTATAAATCTTGACTTAAAGCTTTCGTAACTGCAGGAATTCATATTACTACGACGTTTCGATCACAACACAAGCGATCGTCATCAGGAGGACGATCGCTTGTGTTGTGATCGAAACGTCGTAGTTTTTTTGTTT
>CM025625.2:1066490-1081276 GCA_014621495.2 Entosphenus tridentatus
CGCTACTTCCGGTCAACTGAAGCGAGGATTTAAATTGGGCAGATTGTGGAGAGGCATTTGGAGGACCGGTTATGGATTGGTGCCTCGGATTAACACACGAGCTCTGACAATGACGCAGAGCTATCATCTCCTCTGCCGCCCAGTGATCCACTTAATTCACCATCATCATTATCGTCGTAAAAATTTTTACCGCAATGGTGGTGGGAAGGGCACCGCAGAGGTGCTTCAGCTGTCAACTATCACCACATTTGCCTGCCCTTCGCGGCTCCTCGGTCAGCTACGAGTTCCGTCTCGCCAATTCACGTGTTCACACATTTAGGGTTCAATGTGTGTGGCGAAGCCGCGTGTGGTAACAGGTCTTCCGAGGCATCGCGTCTTCCGAATGCTCGCATCTCGTTAAAGTTTTTGGTCTCTGTAATAAATCTTGGCAAACCAAGCGGCGTTGCAGAAATAACTTTTAGCTCGTAGTGGCCGCATTTTTGGATGCGAATGATGCCACTTAATGAAGAGCGAGGACACCGCCTGGCCATGACTCCAGGTAATCAATACTGAAGAGCCAGCGGTCGCCACACACGCGCGCACTGCCAACGTGCGAGCAAACTAACAGTGCAACGCGCACACAGTGGCGCCTTGGAGCCTCATTAGCACGGTTGGCTATGTACGGTGTGAAAGAATTTCAACGTACTTACATGCATTTGAGCACCGAGGGAGCTCTACAAGTTCCTGAACCCGTACATATGTATGCTGAACTTCTTTCGCACTGTACGTCGCCAACCGTGCTAATCAGAGGTGCGGGGAAAAAAAAACCCCCAGTGGCCACCTGCGATGAAACCCAATTCTCAAGTGCAGCGAGGCGGCCGATTACCAATGTCAAAATAACATCCGTTCCACTTGACGGGTCTTGCTCATCTCTGAGGGAGCATGGGCGGCACGGTGGAGGTGCAGTGGAAAAACACGTGTGCCTCAGAGCAAGAAGGACGTGGGTTCGATTCTGGACTCGGCCACCTTTCTGTATGGAGCTCTCCCCCCTGCATTGATATCCTTGAGGTTTTCCGGTTTTATCCCACAGCTAAAACAACACAAAAAACGTACAATGTAACGGTGGGTTGGCAAAACATGGCATGCTGAAAAATGTCATACAAGTCCTTAACTTGGGATTACACCTATCAACATCACCCGGTTGAAAACAACTTGGCAGGCCCCCTCTAAAAAAGAGTGGCTTGAGGCTTCGAGGTTCTTCCGGGTTAACAAATGTAACAAATAACAAACTAATCACCATAATGTTGTGTTATAGTTTGTTGTCCTTCGCCCCATCTCGGATTAGCACAGTTGGCCGTATATGTGGTGCGCAACATAAGTTCAATATAATAGTGGTCTATCCACTGCTGGATGAAGGCCTCTCCCCAAGCAATTGCCAGCCCTCATGGCACTACAATGCGCCCAGCACGTGCAAAACCAGCCAATGTCACGGCTCCACGTCTGCCGTAGACATCCTCTTGGGCGTGTCCCCTCGTTGCTTTTGAGGGCCACTGCGTCGCGAGTCGCGAGTCATGCCCTATGGGCCGACAACCCCAGCCGAGCGACGGATCATGCCCGAGTCCATTTTACTCTTTTGTGTGGGAGGAACGGGTGCGGCGGTCGCGGTACATATGTTGAACGGTACATATGTTGAACTTCCATGTATTCCAGATGCAGACCAAAAGTGACTACCACGCGTTAGCGTGTGCCTGTGTTCCTTGTGCGAGATGAAGGGAGCCGATTGGTCGGCTTGGTCCGTTGGCGGGGTGAGCGCGATGACATCACCGATGACATCACCGCACACAACCGATTCCCCCTGGTACGTGCCCAGCTGCCGATTTGGCTGCGGGCATTTTTGTGTAAGGGCAAAAATATATATAATAAACGACGTTTCAGGAAATGGCCCTTCTTCATTGGACAAATATGAAGGGCAATTACCCAAACGTTACCTAGTATATATCGAGCTGTATTGACTATTGAGCTGTATACTGCAGCTCTTTTTCAGAAGTGACCTAATAGACTCAACGAAATGACTTATTGCGTACAATTTTATAGCAGCCAAATACTCTAAACGCACGTTGATTCTAAATGTGGAGGAAAAACCCAGAAGACCCGGAGAAAAATCCATGTGACCACGCAGAGTGAGAGAGAGAAAGAGAGAGGCACGCAAACTTCAAATATACAGGAGGCGGCCGGATCGGGATCAAACACACGGCATCCTGTATACCAGGCAGGGTATTTAACATCTCACCACGGTGGCTGTCGTTGCATAATGGTTCGCACACTTGGCCTGAAATCTCGGAGATTGCCGGTTCGATCTCCCGGCATGGCTACTGAAACAAGGGGCACATTCCCCAAATGCCCCTGCGCCTTTATAAAGTCTTTACCCGCCCTGTAATCGAAATGGGTGCACCGCGAATAGTCAATCGGTGGGTTGTGTGTGATGGGGTAAAGTGTGGGTTCTCCCACCGCTTCCAAGATATCTTGCCGGGGTGGAAGATGAGGCCAAAAACCCCTCCAGTTGGGCTCTCTGTTAGAGCGAGCTCCCTCTAGTGGAGGTAATTCTTCCAGTAGCGGCACGAGCAAGCAATTGCGGGGCTGCGCCTTTACCTCGCTATATCCGTGTCCTGTAAGAGGTGGGATCATTTCTTTTTGCAAAATTTCCAACATTGGCTGGACGTTCGACAAAAGCACGAACATAAACGTTACATGAATCGGGACCCGCAACGAGTTGGTTATGACTTTGACTTAAAACTTTCGTGATTGCAGGAATTCATACTCCTTGGTTCTTTCGGCAAAGTCACGTGACTTTGCCGAAAGAACCAAAGAATAGTTGGTTGTGACCTTGGCCAGGATATGAACCAGGTCCCTCTGGATCATGAGTCGTCCAGTAAACTGGCTCTACTCCATTGGGGATTATTCGAAGCTATAAATATTACAGTGACACGCACACACCCAGAGTGGCCTCCCGTGCCCACGCATCCCTTCTCTGTAGACGCAGCCACCACTGCGTCAATGCCAATCCACTGCTGGACGCGGGATTCCCCGCGCTTTGCGGGCCGTGGGAGTTATTCCACGATACTCTACGCAGATCTGTTCGGGGTGGTGCAGGCAGGGGAGCACAGAAGTGCAATGCAATGATGGATTTTTTTCTGCGCTGCCCACTGTTGCCCAAATAGCAGTAGAAGCCGGCACATGGACGCGCGGATATTATTATCCTTCACGGTGTGTAGACATGACAATCGATTCTCATGCCGCACTCGTGGGGTCGAATGTAGAGTTCTATTTATTCACATAAACCACGCAACACCTGTGGCAGGATGTCGCAAGAATGCGCCGTGGAATCCATGGGGCTTTGTCGTTTGGGGCAACCCCAGGCGAGCGGCGCATCGCTCGGATTCTCAAGACTCAGACGGACTCGAGGGTTTCGCGTAACCAAAATACCACGCGCGTGCACACACACAGTCACTCAGCAGCAAGCAACATTAATAGGCACGAGGAAAAGCCGTCCCGCCGCTTATTCAGACTCTCGTCTCCCGGTGTAATCCGTGGCCAGCAGTTCCACCCCGTCAACCTCTGCAATCCCAATACGACGCACCCGAGAAGGAGCATTAACGGAGTGTCATCCTCCGATTTCAGCCAATGTCAGTGTACGTTAACCGCGCATAGTGATAGAACCCAATTGTTTGCATTTTGTTCGGCCCTTGTGGCCTCTTGTAGGTGCAGTAATAGATGAATAACCCCTCAACACTTCACATCATTCCGCTTCCCTGCATACACCACGGGTTGTTGTTTAGCTGGTGCCGTTTTTTTTCTATTTACCATGCCAATCAACGCTCTCAACGTAATTAAGGTTTTCGAGGCCGATTATCCGCATTGGACAGCACCAGAGGCCGATGTGCAACCGTCGGATATTTTACTTCTCATGCGCCTGGAAAGAATGTATCCACAAAGTGGTTACCCAATTGGTGGATAGAATCTTGAAGCGCCAGTCGCTGACTCACAACCACTTCTCGGTTCCTCCTATTTTTAAGTATTTCATAGAGTGTGCGCGATTCACAGTGTGATGCATCGATCCACAGGCCCGAGTCGCATCTCACACCAACTATCTTCATGATGGTGGACACGCCTGGTCAGTAAAGCCACGTGGCTGGGAGTCGGAGCCATCGCCTGTTCACCTTGGTGTGCACCAGCGATGTCGTCTGGCCCCTTCACCATTTAACTTAGTTGGGAAGTGGTGATATCGCGCGCCTGTCATCCAGCACTGTGGAGGCGAGGGTTGGTTGATCACACACACATGTTGTGAAACTCTCTTCCCGTGCGTGTCGAGGTGCCGTGCCGTAGCTCGCCAGGAGAAGACAGTACAGCAAATGGACCAAAGTTTCCCTCTTGCGTGTTGCGGTGTATTCTCCGTGTGCTCCAGTTTCCTCCCACGTGTGTAGACACCTTAACATAATAACCTTATCCAGGACCCTCCCAATAAAGCCCCATGGCTCAGTGTCGCTTTCCTGGATAAATATAGTCATTATAATTGTGATATTACATTTTGACTTTAAACTTTCGTGACTGCAGGGATTCATATTATTGGGTTCTTTCGGTAAAGTCACGTAGATAGAAAATAATAAAATGAAAATAATGACAAAAAAAACTCACAACGTTTCGATCGCAACACAAGCGGTCGTTTTAATTATTTTTATTTTCATTATTTTCTACCTACGTGACTTTACCGAAAGAACCAAAGAATTGTGATATTATTTCCAAATTGACTCTTTCGCACAAAATAGCTATGAAGCTGTGGAGGACGGTGTGGATGTGATGGGGACATTCATCAGACGTGCTGCTGCTTCTGCTGCTGCTGCTGGTACTGCCCATTGCGAGTTGTATATGTGTTTCTCTCACCTGTAAATTCATTTCCACCGTCTCACCTCAATTTTTTTAATTTTAATGAATCATCCCGTGGGCTGCGTGGGCACAATTAGCACGGTTGGCTACTACGCTGCACACATACATACTACCACCATCCATCGTTACTGTACACATTTTTGTTTAAATCAAAGCGTCACACTCCGTCAATGTTCCTTATCAATGGGACGTCCCCCCTTTTTTCTGCTCCCCACACAGTCTGGAACTTCCTCCCATAAGATGAATAACATCACAGACTCCTCCTTGTTCAAGCCTAAACTCCAACAGTATTGCCGCAGTTGTTCAAGATGGCCATGGCGGACTTCTGATCCAACAAAGCCGAAATGGTTGCAGCCAGGAATAAAGTGGATCCAGATTGCAGTGTGAGCTATTTTCAAACTAAACAATGATTGTTTTTTTATTTGACCAATTAAGGCGCACTGGGCTATGGAGCTCTCTTTCAGAAACGACCAGGCCACCGGTGACAGCTCAACGAAGTGGCTTCTCACGTGGAAATGGAGAGCAGACAAAGAACTCGAAACGCACGTTTCTAAATGTGAAGGGGGAAACCGTAGGACCCATAGAAAAATCCACGTGGCCGCGGGGAAAACACATAAACTCCAAATATACCAGGCGAGGGAGTTAACATCTCGCTACCGCGGTACCCCCAATGAGTGTACAGAAGAAAAAAAACGACGAATGTTTTGGCGTTTTCATACTCCGTGTGCTCTTCACCTTTTTGTTCTAAAGCACCGGTGAGACAAAGCCATCAAGGAGGTTGTCTCTGGTGTAGGCCAATCAGGTCCAAGGACAATGCATACATTATCGCAGTATATTTGTTTGCATATTTTACCACAAGCATGTGTGGTTAATGCAGACTTGATGATGCCTTGTTATCGGTGTGTCTATTTGATGTTTAAACTGTCAACCAACATCTCCTGTATTATTGCCAAAAACGGGTAAATCCTTTTTATTATGTTTTTCATATCAACGTAATACTGACAAAAGGGGCCCATAAAAATACGCGTTGTTAAAAAAAAAAATTCACAGTTGAAACCAGCTCCGAGGGCTAAAATTATTGAAATTAATTTCGGCAGCGTTGTGCTCTGTTGCATTCAGTTGCAACGCGTTTAACCGTTTCCCGTTCTGATGATGTGCACGTCATTGTAACGAAACTGGAAGAAAAAGAAAATAACTTTTATCGGTACCGAGGCGCCTACAATGCCATGCGGGAGGGCGTGTGGCACAGTTTGGCGCCAGCTATTATAGAGTGCGGTCGTGTCACTACAGTTCTCTGCGGTGAGTACAATGTCTTTAAAAACAACGGCGCTGTGCCTCTCTAAATACAGCTAACGCTGAACCGCTTGCGTGTTCCTATATTCAGCGGTGAACGGGACGCACCCTGAAACTTGCCGTGGTCTCGGAACTGCAAAGGGTTAAAATCGGGTAATTTCTCGCGATTGATGGAGGTGCAATCTCGTGGGATCCGATTGCACCAACATTGCTGAAGTGTATTCCAGTCCCAATAGTCCACGAGCCCACACGACACATTTTACTTGGTCGGTCCCACCTGACGTGGCGTAACTTCAGTGGTTCCAATTTCACAATGCAGCCAACAACAGTGAATTAAGTGCTAATCATGTGAAGTGAGATGATTAATCAAGTAAATCACTAATTAGCCATAAAAATATATGAGTACTGCTAAAGTTTAGCTACCTCAGGTGGTACCAGTTCCTGCCCTGGCCCATGGGCTAGGAACAACAGAATATATGACTCAAGTTGGCCTGCACCCCTGCTTTCATTCACCACAGTTTATTTCAATGTAATTCTCAAAATCAAATAATGAACACATTTACTGTTTATAAATTATGATGATGAAGCTGGAGTCACATGAACATTCACCAGAGGAAGCTGGTTTTCTTCTGGGGCTCAACACCTCACCTAGTTGGCTTGATAATAGAACGTGAAAACAAAAATCTGTCAGAAAACTAAATCCTGGCAGAGCCAGGATTTTCAGGGAGAGGGGGAATGAAACATTATAGAGGAGTTGTTAGTAAGTAAGGACTTGTCCCTTGCTTTCTATTCGATGCGTGTGCGGCGATGGCGCAGCCATCGATCGAGGGTCGAATTCGAACCGTGTGGTGTGATCGGCATCGCGCTCGCTGAAGGTGAATGCCTTCAGGAAAGTCGTGTCCTGTCTACGCAACTGCGCACAATTATGTGAGTCACTTATAACCGCTTTGCCTCAGCAGGTGACTCAGCAACTCCGCCACGCTGTCCGACTCCTCCACAATGTCGAGTCGAGCCTCCCTCTGCCACGTGGAGGGAAATCATCTCCACGTGGTACCTGCCATGTGCGTATAGGAACAGACATTGCAGTCCCTTTTCGCTGCGTGCGTACCGAATTTAAAAAATTGCGCGAAAAATTAGCTTTTTTTTTCTTTCTTCAAGGAACGGATTTGCGAAACATTCAACTTAGAAGGAAAAAAATTCCCTCGTGAATCAGCAACGTATATGCGATGCAACGCACAATGCGCCAAACTTATATCGGGAGATTCCTGTCTACCCCTTCGCCCTACCAGTAGCTACATAGCATTAGTAGCTATGCCCGTCGTTCAAAACTCACCGTGTTCTTCTTGCCGTTGTTGAATGACAGTCAATTTAATACCCGCGCACTTTGAAGACACCTCTCATCATGAACAGTTGGCAAGGAAGCCACTGCGTCGCACTACCTTACCCAGTGTGACCGTGCCAAAGCGCAAATCCTAAATGCGACCATCACCCATGACACAACTACGCGGATTTTATCTATCTGTAGGTAGCTTATTGATTTCCAGTGCCCTTCTTCCTTTCCCGGAGGTGAGTTTCAAGATGCAAGTCGATTGAGATTGTCTTTGAGGCGGGCGTTGACGCATCTATGAATTTGGTCATCCTGTACATGAATCAGTGGTCTACATTTGCACGGCGAGCGGACTAACCCACATCTCCTCCCATCTGTATGGGGATCGAACGTTCCCCCCTTGCTCACGAGGGGCGATCCGCTCTCCTCCCACTTTGACGAGGTGGTCCAAATGTCTTGCGACTCACAAATTAATTGACCATAGACATATTTTTCCTATGCATATTCAATTTTTGTTTAAAATAAACCTTAAAAAAAGATACGTATTAGAGGATTAAATGTGGTGTTCACAAGACATTTGGACCATCCTGTAGCATAACCACTCATCATTAATTGGATGAAAACATCTTTAAAAGAAAACCCAACGCAGGACCCTCTTGTCAAAGAGTCCGACGAGTCGGTGAGGCTTTTGTGCGACCTCAGTAACTCTTATTGGAACAACATGCACGTCTATTGATACGTCTCAATCGACGTGCTCGATCGCAATCACATCAAGACACTCGTGAATTAATTCCATGAGAGGCCCATTCCACTCACGCACGCAGCCGCCACTCGCTGCAGAGCGCGTGGAGCCGCGCTGCACTGAGCGGAGCTGCGATCTGCACTAAGTGGAGCTTCCCTGAACACACGAAGCTTCCCTGCACTAAACGGAGCCTCGCTGTACTAAGCGGAGAGCCGCGCTGCACTGAGCGGCCACTGTGTCGCGCCACCACGACTCGGCTACTTTACTAAACACACATTCCCTCTCCGTCTCTGTCTCTCTCTCCGGTATCATCCGGTCTCAAGCGCTCCTTCGTAGAGAGGTCGTTCTAAGCGACCCGACGGTCACTTCGATAGAGGTCTCACTTAAGCCAAGTGTACCAGAATTGCAACGATAAACAACCCACGTCGCATATTCATTGCATTGGCTCGTTATGCACGGTAACAGCTTCCTTTAGCAATGCCAACTAAGCGCAATGGAAGTGCAATCTTGATATCTGCTCAGCAGTTCCGTGTAAGAGGAAACGCAGGGCGCTTTACAGACCTCAGCAAGTGAATTTATATGCGGTTCGCCCGACATCCAAGGTGCTCATTCATACGCCTAATTAAAAACTGGACATCATTAAAAGGAACCCGATATGCGAACTGCCCAAAGGGCGCAACTTCTGGATACACAAGCCCTGCAGGTGTGTCCATGTATGTTTATGCAGGGGTGTTTATGTGCCCCCTGTAACGATTACGGATTCGGGTGGAAAAACAAACATAAAAAAGTTAATCTGCACATCAGAAAACATTATTTTATGTACGGTGCTGTCATTGTCAGTCAGTGGGAACATTGGTGCGTGGATGAATGGGTGAGTTGAGTTGGTAAGGGTTGAGAGATCGGCTGAGGTTGCGTTTCGAGAGTCGAATTTGTAGCGTGAGCGAGTGGGGTTGACGAGTCGCGAAGTGAATTGGTCAGGGCGAGTCAACCCGGAGAAGAGATTTGGGAGTGAATGGACGGTGGGTGAATTACGTGCAGGGCGCGCTACCCCGGACGAGTTTGCGAGTGAACGCAGCAGTAGTCACGGCTCGTCGTAGTGGTCACGGTTCTAGTGGTCACGGTGGCGGACGGAGCGTGAGTGGCGAGGCGGTTCTGCGCTACTGCTGCGTGGCCGAGCGGAACAACGCGCTCCTGGGCGAGTTGGGGCGCAGCGTTCGAGTCACCACCGCAGCGTCGTCGTCATCGTCGTTGCGTTTGTGAGCGAGCGGAGCAGCGCGAGTCACGCCGCGGCTCGGTGGATGCATGGGGGTGTGCCGGGGGGAGGTGGCGGGGGTGGTGGAGGAGTGGGAGTGCAACAGGCGGAGCAGCTCACTCACACGAGTGCGTGGTAGGCGAACGCCCAGCCGCGCGGCCGCTCCAGCACGTTGTAGAGGGCGTTCTGCAGGCGTCGGTAGCGCGCGTGGCGCTGCGCGGCCCGCCGGTAGCGCCACGCGCGGCCCGGCACCACGGGCACCGGCACCTGCAGGATGCTCCGCTTGCGCTCCACCGACAGCGCGAACGTCGAAGACGACGCGGAGGAGGCCGCTGCACCGGGCGCGCGGACACCGGGGGATGCCCCCGTCAAAACCTCTCCCACCAGCACCACCTCCTCTACCGCCTCCTCCACCACCTCCTCGTCTTCCTCCTGGAGCATCTCGACCGCGGGCTCCATGGGCCACTCGCCGCCGCTAGCGCCGCCGTCTGCCGGAGTCGCGGCTTCGAGCGCCGGGGTCTGAGCGCGCATCGCGGCCGCGCGGCATGGCGCTGGGCGGGGGAGAGAGGTCACCGGGGCCACGGCCTCGACGCCACCATCCCGTGCGGCCCCCCTCCTCGGTGCGTCCTGCCAGAGCGTCTCGGGGCGCACGTCGAAGGCGCGCGGTGGTCCAGGAGCCGCGGGTTGCGCGCGGCGCCTCGATGAATGAACGCGGCGCGGCGCTGCCTTTAATAAGCAGCGATGCACCCCCCACTCGCCTCCCCTCCCCTCGGCAGTTCAGCCACCGCCACACGAGGGCTCCCCGCTCCACCTCCCCCGAATGCGCGCGTCAGTGACTGCACCTGTCGCACGCAATCAGGGGACGAGGTGTGCGTAGTGCGTAGTGTGTGTCAGTGTGTGTGTGTAGGTGTGTGTGTGTGTCAGTGTGTGCGTAGTGAGTGTGTGTGTGTGTGTGTCAGTGCGTGTGTGTGTCTGTGTGTGTAGGTGTGTGTGTAGGTGTCTCTGTGTGTAGGTGTGTGTGCGTGTGTATGTGTGTGTCAGTGTGTGTCAGTGTGTGAAAGTGTGCGCGTGGGCGCGTGTGGGCGCGGGGAGCGGTAGTGTAGCGGTTTGCGAGCTGCGCTACGAACCTCATTACCCGGGTTCGATTCCCGCTCACGGCCAACGCCAGTGATAACGATTATCTGAACCGGTCCTGGGCCTCCCCTAGGTCGACTCAGCCTGAAATGAGTACCTGGTGCGGTGTGTAAACATCGCCACTGGGGGAGACAAAGGCGTTCGGACGTGGTGCTGGCCACCCATCCCCTCGTGTGCCGTCCCGGCCTTCATAGGTGCTCGCTAACAGCACTTGTCCCTACAGTCTGTTAAGGTTATACGGGGGATCTTTGTCTTTGTGTCGGGGAGGGAGGGTGTCACGGCGTCTCGTGGCTTTGCGCACCGAGGCGGCTAAGGTGTCTCTGTCGATGGTGCGCGCCTGTGACGGGCGGCTGGCTGGTCAAGTGCTGTGTGTGGGCTGCCGCTGGGGACTGCGTTGTGGGGGCAGCAGGGTCCAGCAACGTCGATATCCCCGCACGCCCCACGAGGCTTCGGGACACCTTCATCCAGCAGTTGGGACGGACCACGGCTGCTGCTGCTGATGAGGATGATGACGATGATGAACGGTGTGCTCAATGAGCAAGGTGCAACGCAGCCGTGCAAGAAAATAACAAGAAGCGGTGTGCGCAAGAGAAACAATGACCGTGCAAGCGGCGTTGTGTACACACGGCTCTGAGAGAGGCCACCCAATGCCACAAACCCCGTATCACGAGCATGCAGTGCCGGATGAAGCTAGTTGCGGGGCCTGTAGCAAATTATGTTATAAAGGGGCCCTAATTTTAAATATTAAAGCACGTACATTTTTAACTTGCATTGTAAAGTAATTGTATTTTTTTAATTTGCTATACGGCAAGATAATACGACCACTCGCTAACCTTAAACAACCAGTCGTTCGTAAAAGTTGAAGGCGGTATAGTGCTAGAGTAATAGAGCAAGTGCAGAATCACTGAACCGGAATTGATAGCTTGAAAGCATTTAGCGCGGGGGCCCGAAACTACATCTGTAGCTACTTTTGCTACGAGGGTAATCCGGCACCCCAAAGCATGACCAACCGCCTTGCACCTGTAAGTATGTCAACCATAACCTTCGGCCATGACCAATCCACTGCTGGATGAAGGCTTCCCCATGGCCGTCGCCATCTCTCGCGGTCTATGCGATGCGACGGTCACAGTCCAGCGCGTGGACGCGAGCCGATTGTCATCGCTCCATCTCCACGGTGCGCGATCCTCTCGGTTGCGTTCCATCTCCTTGGCTGCCACTCCGTTATTCGTCTTCAACGACCCTCGGCCATGAACCCTACCAGAGGCGCGTCCTGCCCACCATGCCCGTTTACCTTTTGTGAACACTTTGAAAGATGTATTTAACCCTGCGTATATGCCGACATATGCCCCGATTATCGCGGCTGCCTATGTACGGTGCGAAATAAGTTAAACATTCAATACACACGCACGCTCCCGAATGATCTAATACAGTATTCCTCATTCTGCCTCCAATGTCGCTGCAATCAATACGGCGAAGACAACAATCTTGAACGTATACAGTTGCCAGCATTTGTACCCTTGACACATTTTGCACAAACCAGGAAAATGCGCATTTGACAACAAGTGGATCACTGCCTTGTCACCCCCATCATCATCATCATTGCATTCGTCCTCGTGGCGAGCAGCCCCCGCCGCTCTTCTCAACCGTTCTTCCACGCCGGCTCTTCCATCCTCCCACTGCCTCGCGACTCCATGATCCATCTCGCTCGCGCACCCGAGCGGATCCCATTTCTCCGTCTCCGTCGTGGGGAGGGGGGGGGTCGTCCGCCTCGGGCTGCCCTCTGCGACGTTCGTCTCCGTCCATCGCCTCCAATGGCGAGCGCGACTTGCCCGACCCCGGCTTCACTTTTGCGTTTCTTCTCGCGGAATCCACGTGCTCCTCAGCCTGAGTCTTGGCGTAAATAACCAAGGTGCATCCTCCCTCCGCGTTGCTTTGCGCATTTTTGTTCAATTGTCACGGACAGTTCAAGCCAGGTCCTACAGCGGGCAAGTGTGTACTCATTGCACACTTAATCCGATGCATTTGTAAAACGCCGTTTACTGTCCTTCGCCCCGGACCTCCGATAAGCACGGTTGGCTGTGTACGGTGCGAAAGAAGTTCAACAAACACGCGCACCTCTTCCCCCTGGACATCTGTGAAATACTGGAGATCTGTGAAAAAGAGCTTAATAGCTCATCGGATTCCGGAAATATATAATTCAATATTCTGATTCGGATACATACGAATGTAACTGTACAAAACTATTAATTCCCAATGTCCACCTCTTTATTACATTACTTTGATCCCGATTTGCCTTCCATAATTCATGCCCATATACATATTTTGCAACATTCACATTTTTACCAGCCTCAATTCATTTTATTACAGTGCTGTATTATTCAAACAAACATCTCACACTTGTATTCCAATTGTGCTCGCGGCTTCATGTCAAGAGCGACTGATACATTTCCCTTCTGAACTTTCGCTGCTTTTGCAACGTCCAAACACCGCATGAAAGACGACATCAGAAACATCCCTCTGTGTGTATACATACATTCACGCAGTGACCTTTTCGCTATTCAAAGAGTTATTCGCCGCGTGCCAATCAAACTAGAAAAAATAACCTCGGTGTGGAGATACGACGTGTCTGTGCGTGTAGTGGGGAGCGGTGGTGTAGCGGTTAGCGCTACGAACCCGGCGACCCGAGTACGATTCCCGCTCACGGCCAACACCCGATGACGATTTTTTTAACCGGTCTTGAGCCTCCCCTAGGTCGACTCAGCCTCAAGTGAGTACTTGGTGCGGTGTGTAAACATCGATGGGGAGACAAAGGCGGTCGGGCGTGGTGCTGGCCATCCACCCCCTCGCGTGCGGTGCCAGCCTTCATAGGTGCTCGCTAACAGCACTTGCCCCAACAGTCTGTTCAGGCTATACGGGGGATCTTTGTCTTTGTTCTTGGAGGCCGTGCTGAGAATATCAACTCTCCACACTTGCGGACCGGCTATGTTGGTGAGCCGGTCTAACCCGGGAGTCGAACCCAGCGAGTCTCGCCAGTGTCGGCTCAGTGCTGTGAACCCAGCATCGGCCTCCGTGACTCACGAGTCAGGGAGGAGGAGGTGGAAGAGGTGGAGGTAGTGGAGGTGGAGGAGGAGGTGGTGGAGGAGGTGGAGGAGGAGGTGGAGGAGGAGGAGGTGGTGGAGGAGGAGGAGGTGGAGGAGGAGGTGGTGGTGGTGCGGTGGGTGGCTCGCGAGTGCAGGAACAAGGCGCGCGCGGTAAACGTCGTCGAAGCAGCAAGCGCGTTGATGCAACTCCACGAATATTTCGTAGCGAGAGAGGAAGTAGAAGACGACCCGAGCGAAGTTTGCAAGCCGCCGCTTCATAGACAGGCGCGCCCCCCCCCGCCCCCCGCCTTGCCGATGTTTGACGTCCACCACTCCGCCAGCCCAATCGGCTGTCAACAAGCGGGGATTTTGGCACCAAAATTTCGCGGGGTCGCTGCTTCTCTGCCGAAGCAGCGGCGGCGGCAGCAGCACTCCTCCCAACCCCTCCTCCTCCATCCTCCTCTCTCATCCTCCTCCTCCAGCCTCCCTCCTCGCCCCTCCCTCCTCCTTCCTCCTGCCTACCCCCTCCTCCCTCTTCTTCTTCTTCTCTTTGAGCAGAGGAGCGACCTCCGCGGGTGGTGAGGTGGACTCCTCGTTTACGATGCGGAATGGCGTCCTCCTCCGTGACATTGACCCGGCAGCAGCAGCAGCGGCAACGGCAACGCAATAAAGAAGTTGTACACGTGGGTTGAGGTGAGCACAGCAATGCTGTTGATGTTAGACGAGATCGTTGTTACACAGCAGTAGCAATGTTTACCTTGCTAGGAATTGGAGCAGAATTGAATGTTGGATGTTCTACGTTCATCGTATCGCACCTCTGATGAGCACGGTTGGCTTTGTACGGCGTGAAAGACGTTTAACATACATGCATATTAACCATGTTTCAAATATTAACTATATTAAAAAGGTTATCAAAGTTGAGATAGTGGAATGCAATGTTAAAGTCTGATAGTTTATCATCATCGTTAGATATAATATTAACAACCACTCAAACAACCACAGCCATACACCACAACAACCACAGCCATACACCACAAC
>CM025625.2:1081586-1106350 GCA_014621495.2 Entosphenus tridentatus
GGTGCCATTGTCCAAGGTGTTAGGGAGTGGGATTGGTGGCTGGGGATGAGGTGCCATTGTCCAAGGTGTTAGGGAGTGGGATTGGTGGCTGTGGATGTGGTGCCATTGTCCGAGGTGTTAGGGAGTGGGATTGGTGGCTGGGGATGAGATGACATGGATGAATTGGAGGGAAGGGGAGAGGGGACGGTTGGGATGAGAGGGGACGTCGGAGGAGTAACGTGGAGAGAGCGGTGTATGAGAGAGCTGTGTGCGACGGAGGTGGAACCCTCGCCTGTCTCCGCATGCTGGTGAGCAGAGCATTCACGACAAAACGATAAACCAAACAACAATCATACACGAAGAAAAACATGTGGCAACACAAACTACACACGAAAACAAAACTGCTCAAATACGCTACTGCAGACATGGTCCGAGGTGTGACGGTGTGCGATCAGTGGCTGGGGAGTGAACGTGACGGATGAAAGGAGGGAATGGGGGTAGGGACCGTGGGGATAAGAGGGGAACGTCGGAGGAGTGGCAAGAGGAGAGAGCTGTGGCTGAAGGAGGGAGCAGTGTTGAACACGTAGGCTTTCGCGAACAATATCATCCATAAGGAACAAAACAGTAAGACTTCTCCGCAAATCTGGCTTTCGCCTGATGAAGCTAGTTGTAATTACTGGCAAAACGTCGTACTCAGATTGTAAATGTTGTGGCTTGGCTCTCCAACACACAACCGGTGTGCTGTACTAGTGACGAATTGGCCACGTTCTGTTTACGTGACAACCCTGACTAGTTGGCTGTGTCGGATGGTGGCAGGTTTTAACGACACATTTATATATTTACGCGATCTAACCCCCAAAAACCTTTATTAGGGAGCCGTGTGTGACGGAGGTGAAGTAAACATACACGAACCCTCACCTGTCTCCGCGTGTTGGTGGGGAAAGTCTTCAGCCGGGCCTTCCTCGCAGGAAGAGCCCACAGTCAATGCCGGCCGCTACCTGCACAGACGCTCTTAACCACCTCTCGGTGAGGGTCCTGGCTCAGTCCACCTAGATGCAGATGCTGGCGGGTGCGTTGTCGTCTGCCTCACCTGCAATGCCGCCGCGTGTCTCCCGCTCCGGCGACGTCGCTGCTGCTGCGCATCTCGTCACCCACCGCTCCTCTCTTTGCGTTTAGTTGTGTTGTTCCCCCCCTGCATCTCCGACGAGCGCGGTTGGCCACGTACGGTGCAAAATAAGTTGAACGTGCACACGCATGCCGCTGCTCCCCGTGCCGCCACTGCTCCGCTCCACTGTGGCCCAGCAGGGCGGGGGGGGGTCCGCAACTCCGCGGCTGGCCGCTGCGCTCGGCGCGCCTGGGTTCGCCAACCTTGGGCCTTAATGGGTCGCCGACTCTGGCGGCAGAGCGCGCGTGACCCCTTTTGCCTTCAGCCGCCACCCACCTGGCCTCCCCGCCGGTGCCGCAGCCTTGCCCCGAGACCACTTCAATCGCCGGGAGCACGGCTACAAGGTGAACCTCCCGCTGGACGACTTGTACAACAATGCAATGCAGGCGACAAAGACCCCCCCACCCCCCTAGTATAGCTTAAACAGACTGTTGGGGCAAGTGCTGTTAGCGAGTAGTACCTATGAAGGCCTGTGCAGTACACGAGGGGGTGGGTTGCCAGCGCCACACCCGACCGCCTTTGTCTCCCAAGTGGCGATGTTTACTACACACCGCACCAGGTACTCATTTGACCGAGGGGAGTCCCAGGACAGGTTCAGATAATCGTCACTGGTGTCGCCGGGTTCCTGGTGCAGCATGCTAACCCACCACACTGCCAAAATGTGACAGGCGACACACATTGCCACACAGGCGTCTGGCCTAAGGCGCAGCGCAACGGCGCCCCATGATAGCCACCTGGGGAGTGGCGTCCATGAACCTCTGGAGTGTCGCTGGCACCGCCTCTCGACCAGTCCGTACGGCACGATGACACCCGCGGGTGGCCGCTCCAGCCCACTTACTCTCTCCGCAAGACGTCGCCAAATTGAAACCTCCCCGCGCCCTATTCGCCACCTTCACCAGCTCCGGCCTCCGGCCACCATCGGCTCTGCCTGGCACCGGTCGAGAAGTTCTAACCACCGATGGACGACTGGGACCACTTCACCCACCGCTACGGGGCAGCGTATCGTGGTCCGATGACGACGCCCAGCCGTACCTCCCGGCAGTCTTGGGGGGAATGACTCATTAGGAGGCCTACGACTCCATCCCAATGGAACGGAAGACCAACCACAACAAGGCCATGGCAGAGATATTTACTTACAGGAACGGATCGGGGCCCCGGAAGAAACTCCCATGGCCTTCGCCATCGTCCCTTCGCCTCGTGGCCCAGAAGACCTACGTACTCACGATGGACGATGCACACCTGGAGGGTGTGGTAATCGAGCGACTGATCAACTACATCGCAGAGGCTGGCATTTAATTTTCCATTGTTGAGGACCACCTTTGGGCTGGCATCCTACTGCCACTGATTCATTCCCAGCGAACTTCTTGCCGCTGCGTGATTCATCCACGCCTATCGGCCTTGTATGGTCGAGAGTTCAACCTGCGGAACGCCCATGACGCCCTCCAATTTGCCCTTCGGCTTAAAACAACCACTTAGGCAGTTCGCTCCAGGAGTGCTCGTTCCAGGAGTACTCGTTCCAGGTAGCACATTGTCACGGCACTCACCACGCTAATGCCGATGCCCTTTAGTGAATCCCCCCGCCACCGCATGTGCGCGCGCAGATGGGGCTTCCTGATGTCGGACTGCTTCCTCCCTGGACGTTGCCGCGCCTGTCACGCTGCACGACCCTTCCTCTGGGCGGGCCTCCAATCCCCAACTCTTCCCCGTCTCCTCCAGCGGCCCTTCGTCCATCGATTTGGCCCTGGGGCTCGCCGCTGGTCGAATAGACATGGTGGCAAGCCCAGGACGATATCGTCGTCTGTTCGGCGGCACTGGCTGAGGAGGCCCCGCCCCATGTCGCCCACCCACGCCTTGTTTGTGCCCTCGCTACTCCAGCCCCAACTGATCACCGCTGCCCATGCCAAAACCTTGCTCCACCCTGGCGACTCGATAACGTCGCTGTTTTTGGCACGACTTGGCAGCTGACATACGCAGGTTCCTATAGCACGTTGCCCAGACCGCGCACGCCGCAAGACCCTACCTAAACGATTCCGGGCCCCGCTGCAACCTATTCTGATATCCCGCGTGAATGACTTGGTTGCCCTGGATGTCTTGGGCCCTTTCCCCATGATGACCCAGGGCAACCCTGTAGAATCTCTTATGCTGGCCATCCACATGGCCCATACCCAACCAGACTGCCATGACAGTAGCCAATACATTTGCCCGGGGCTACGTCCTGGAAAGGGACATCCCCGAGCGTCTGTTGGATGACCAGGGCCGCAATATCTCCTACAAATGTATCCAGGCACCAGGAAAGTCCATAATGTCCCCATACCATCCGCAGACGGAAGTGATGTTGGTTCGGTTTAACTGCTCCTTGGCAGATAGACTCTCCCAGGTAATGGACGAACATACCACAGATTGGGACCTGCACCTCACGCCGGGGTCTTCGTGTACCACATCGCCCCCCATGAATCTACGATAAGAGAGGACGTCGGATGAGTGACGAGAGGAGAGAGCGGTGTATGAAAGAGGGAGCTGTGTGTGACTGAGGTGGAATCCTTATGTCTCCGCATTTTAGTGTGGAGAGCATCCACTACAAACACACATCAATATCCACAAAGACACACACACACAACTGTTCATACTTCATACACAACAAGAAACACGAAGATCTATCCTTTCACACAGCCGTGTCAGTGAATGATGTTGGACGTATGGCTGCTTGGTATCATTCGTACATTGTTCTGGAAATGTACACAATTCCCATGCGTATATCCCACGCGGAATCTGAAATGGGAAAATCGTGTCCTACGCATTTCTTAGAATTGTGTAAGCCATTCTGTAGTTGGCCCCAGACCTTCAATTCCTATGTTCTGCATTTAACCTTTTCTCATTCCGAGATATTTGAAAGTTGCAGGGTGGGGGGTGTCCCGTTAACCACTCAATCTCGGAGGCGCAAGCGGTTCAGCGTGAATTTTATTCAGAGAGGTGTATGTGCCTTTGTTTTGTAAAGAAGTTTTACTCACCGCAGAGAAGTGTCGTGTCACATGGTACAAATAACTCACAATGGAAAACGCAACGGGGATGGTGTGGTCCACCTGCATAGGGAAAGGGGGTTGTGGAAAAGCAGGTTCTGGGAGGCAGGGAGAAGAGATGGAACCACGTGCACGGAGTAATTTGAAATGATAAACAAAGGCGTGCAGCAAGTTTGGCTCTTGTGGTGGGAAACAGGTGGAAGACCAGATTACATCAAGGTTTCAATCAAAATAAAGTGAGCCTAACCCAGCCCAGCTTCTTATAAATAGGGAACCACATCACCACACAATAGAGGTGATTATAGGAAGGCCACAGCCACAAGCATCGCTGCGCTCGAGCGCCAGCCAGGCAGCCATTAGTAGAGAGAGCAGTCCAAGGAAACAGCCACGCTTCAGGCTTGGACGCCTGGTGAGGAGCAGAGACGGGCAAGGACGTTCAGCAGAAAGGGAGGGGAGCACAAGGAGGCTGCCTCTAGCGCCACCCGTTGGTGGGAAGGAGCCAGAAGGGGCCTCGCTCACCTTCCTCTGCTCTGGCGACGGTGTCAGGCGGGTGGGTGGCCCACGACGTTCTGGATCGAGCTTCACCTGGAGTCGGGTTGCTTGTGAATGCAGCCCAAAGCGGGTGGTAAATGCTGCATCGAAGGCTAAAAGTGCCTTTGTGTTTAAGGATGTGGTCTGTTGTGAGCGTGTTCGGGAATGCGTCGGGAGACATCCTGTAACATGTCGTTTGTTCGGGAATGCGTCGGCTTAGGTATGCGAGTGGTCCGGGATGAAGGAGACGACATCCTGTAACATGTTGCGAGTGCCGTGTGGTGTCCTCGACATACGCCACTGCGTGAAAACTGGCAGGGTTTGTGGCTTTTCTGAAAAATTAAAGGCAGAACAACCCTATTGAATCGCCTCGGGTGCATGGTCTCAATTATTCGCGCGAAACTCGGACCCAGAGTATACACGGGCGTGACCTGGCTGACCGCAAATATAACAGTGACGCCGATTTAGGGGGGGGTGGGGGGAGCCCGTGAAGGCGGAGCACGTGTAGCGACACGACGGCACCACTGAGAGATGGGCGCCAAGCTGTGGCACACTGCCCTTCCGCGTGGCCTCGTGAAAGCCTCCGCGCCGATGCTTGTTTTAGTTAATGATCGAACCGGGTAACGGGATGCGTCACGTGTTGTAGCTTCTTCAAAAGGAGTGCTCCTGCTGCTGCAACATGAAGTTGTGGGCAGCGGAGGGCGGTGCAACAAACGCCACTGCCGTATTCTACCTCGATGCTTCAATGTCGAAAACGACATCCTTGGATCGATAACAGGGTGATGTCATGAGGAGGACGACGAGGTTGGAGGACGTCTATATTGCGGTGAATACCATCAGAGGGCCATCTGTTAAAATCGAAAATGGAGGATGCGAAGCTGCTTATTTAGTAGAATAATGCACGAATGATACAAGTGACCAAGGCCGTATATATGGGAGGGGGGATATCCCCCCCCCCCCCCATATTCAAATATGCTCAAAATGTCCCCCCCAATATATTGCTATTAAAGAGAATTCTGTGTATATGATTGTGGTTATGGTTGTACTTTATTAATCCCTAATCTATGCCATTACATGCAATGAAACAATAAAAGGTAAAAAAAAACAGAGCAATGTAATACAATACACTATTAGACATTGTAAAAAAATAAATAAAAAGTCCATCCCATGTGTTAGTGAATTTTTTTTTTATTTTGGGCAGGAAATTCGTTTTCAAATTTAGATTTTTTTTTTCTGGGGGGGGGGACCCCCAGACCCCCTGGAAGATTTGGTCCCCCCCAATATTGACTCCATGGCTACGGCCTTGCAAGTGACAGTGAAACATCTGCACTGAAATCAGAGCGACTGTTGAAATAATACAGTATTGCTGTACTCTTTGGTTCTTTCGGTAAAGTCACGTAGGTAGAAACAATAATAGATCACGACGTTTCGATTGCAACACAAGCAACCGTCTTCAGGTGAAAAAGTAATATTTAAAAATACTTTTTAAAACACGCTTTAATGAAATGTACCGTACGAGTAATGGCAGAACTCCAAGAAGTGGCCCCGAGGCTTGCCATAACGTGAGGGACCTGGGTGATTTACAGCCAACGTGAGTTGAGCGTGGACAATTATAGCCAAGGCGAAACAACATATAAAAAAGATTGTTTAAAAATGTTTTTTTTAATGATAGAATATAGTATTGTCATCAGTAAGACATAAGAATACGAAGTTTACAGTCGATACCACATTGGGAAGTGGGTTAAAATTGAGTTACAATATTTGAAGATACGACGACGACAACAACAGAGTGAGTTAAATAAAAGCGTGTAATAAATAAAAGACGGGGAATCATTCCCCCTCCTTTTCACCTGAAGACGGTTGCTTGTGTTGCGATCGAAACGTCGTGATCTATTATTTTTACACGCTTTTATTTAACTCACTTCGTCTGTTGTATCCTCAAGAAAGAAATCTTGTAACTCAATTTTTACACACTTCCCAATGTGCTATCGACTGCAAACTTCGTATAGGTATGCCATACTGACGACGACACGATATTCTAGCATAAAAAAAATCCTAAACATAGATTTTAAAACATTTTACACGCTTTTATTTAACAACCGTATTCCCAATGTCGTATCGACTGCAAACTTGGTATAGGTATGTCATACTGATGACAATACTATATTCTATCATTAAAAATTATATATATATTTTTTAACAATCTTTTTAACGGTTCTAATTGTCCACGCTCAACCACGGTCCCTTACGTCACGGAAAGCCTCGGGGAGCCATGCCCAAGGGCGGGGGGTGTGGAAGGAGGGGAGGGGCGATGGGGGAAGGGGGCAGGGGCAGCTCGGACAGTACATTTCATTAAAGCGTGTTTAAAAAAAAGTATTTTTAAATATTTTTCCTACCTACGTGACTTTACCGAAAGAACCAAAGAGTGTGGATTCTTGCAGTCACGAAAGCTTCAAATCAAGATTGAATATTTCTGTAATTGGCCCAACCTGTATTATGCATAAATGGGCCGTGATTCAAGTAAGCACAGAGCATGATGAGTGACCTTTCAGCAGATGCGCTGTCGCCTCGCTATAGGAATAGAGCAATGCGATTGGTTGAGTCTGCACGTGGAGCGAGAAGTCCAAAATTGGCAGCTGAAGAGAGAACCAGTAGCATCCTCGCTTGGGTTGTTCAAATATTTTCGGTACATCGATTGCGAACTCGGTGATCGATTCCAACTAAATTCATTTGATGATCAAGTCCAGTACGATTTTAGTAAATGTGTCATCGTGGGGGATGACGGCACAGACAGCAACACGCAGCACACCACACTGTGAAATCCAATGGAGCCGTCCATAAATGACGTCACGCGATTTTGGACGATTTTTGACCCTCCCCCCCCATCGTCACACGGCGTCACAAAAAGTCAGACCCCCCTCAAATATGACGTCACAAAGCTCTGCCCCCCCTCCCCCCAAAAAATAAAACATGCTACAAATCGCTTTAAACTATTGTCATTGTAGTGCATATTTAATGTGGTGCTCCACTCTGATGTTGTCGGAGAAAACATTTACTAAAACGTCTATTTAATGAAGTAGAACGTGCTGTCTATATTTATGTAAAGTTGCGCATTTTGATGTGACGTCACAGCGTACGGCGCTACTGCTTGTGGCGATTGTTCGAGCCTTGCGCGCTGACACGCGGGTGTGCACATCGTCACGTCGAGCGTGGGTCACAGTCACTCCAGTGCCGGATTATCCTCGTAGCACAAGTAGCTACATGTGTAGTAGCTACATGTGTTGAGGAGTTCCCAGGACGCACTCGGAGACGAAGGTAAGTTGAGGGGCTTTCGCCAAAGATGTATTACAGACCTTAGAACTTAACACATACGGGTACACAACTCCCAGGGGTTAGGGGTCCTATGTTGAGTCCTGGTCCCTGCCCGGCTAGCTCCGGTCTCTCCGTGTCAGATCGGGGACTCTGCCAACTCCACCGACCGGAGGGAGAAGCACCTCTATCGGCTACCACCGGCGTCCTTCCAGACTCACGACTTCGTCCCTCTACACTCTGGTTCCCTCTCTACCCTTCTCACTCTACTCGTTCCCACAGTGACCCCGCTTTCGTCACGGAGTCTCCCTTTAATACTCCACGAGACATGACGTCATCGAGCCGCCCAGCGCGCATGACGTCACGCAACGTTAGACACTGACATTCTTGGGTAACTATAGTAGTACATTCTCAAGACCTAAATGTGACTTTCTGGCCAGAAACCTCGGGGGGGGGGGGGGGTGCATTGACATCATCGCCTTACAGGGGGTGTATGTTGAGGAGAACACATGGCTGGCAAGATATACAATAAATGGTTATATTATTGTTGCTGCCATCGACCACACTAAACATGGCTTCAAGGCCTGAAGGAATGTGCCTTCAAGATGACTACCACAAGCAACTCGTACGTGAAGGGTGACTTCAATAGCCACCACACACAATGGGGCTACTCGGAAAATGAAGAAGCCAGAGAGAAACTCGAGGAATGGTCTTCGGCACGAGGTGCATCACTAAACCTACCGTGGGCTATAGATTTGGTTCGGCGCGCGCCATTGTTTTCGAGCCAAGTCTAATTCGGGCGGTTCAATTGTCGTGGGGGTACCCAACGCAGAAGATCCCTGGGGTTTGATATTCCACGAAGCTCGTGGCCAACCCTAAATCGCATCCACTGCACAAACCATGGCAGATGCGCAAATGGCAAATAAAAAACCGCTCCAGTATGCGACTGTGGTCATCCAGAACAGCCCGTACGAGGTATAACGGACGCAATGTCCCGAGATCCACAAATACGAAGGAGACATCACAGCGATGATGATGATACACTCCGCTAGCTCCTAACGCCGGTTATCTGGGCTTGAGCAGCTGAATTGTGAAATTGCAGTTGTTGCTCTGTGTCTACATCGGCCGTACAAAAGAAGAACAATGGATGGGGTCAGTGATAAGACTTTTATTGGATACGTCACCGTTTGTCACGAAATAACAAAAACCGTCTAGGATGCACTGCAGGTAAACGCATTTTGCTGTTCTTTATTGCTGGGTTTTTAGAAATTACAAGCAGTTCTTTTCGGAATAACGCTGCAGGTCATAGATACCGCCACACACACACATTTGATCGACTGAGCACTCGGGCAACTTTAACGTGAACGCGCGTGTAATGCTCTGCGTGTTAAATCTCGTTTATTACACAGGAGATCTCAAACAGGAGCACAATACACGCATACCCGAGCCAACATTAAGAACATTTTAACACGAAGATTCAAGTTTATCTTAACATTAGTAATGAGCGATGGAGTCGTAATTTAATTGGTGGTGTGATAATAAGGCGCTGTTTTTTTATGTATTTTCTCTTCAAAATAGCATTTCGGAAAATGTTAACTCTCAGCAAAATGCGGTGGCAAGGTTCGTATTCTGCTGCGGGTCATACACAATCACCGTGCAGATTACATCGTGCAGGCTATCAGAAGACAAAGGCCAGAGACTAGTTGCCTATTATTGCCTGTCTTGGGGGCTATCCGCCTCAACGTTAGCACGAGCCAAGGTCACGCGCTATCATTTCCTCATTACTTTGCAGCGTTGTAGTGCATGTCATAACCGTGCCGTCGGTGAAAAGCGACGCTCCTCAACGAAATTGTGCAATCAACATTTGGTGATTAATTCGACAAAAGGACGGTACAAATGGCGTAAAAAAACACCAAATCTTTAAATATTTGATAATCACCGCAGCAACCAACATTTCTTATCACGCCACGTTGCAAGTGTTCAACGCGTCAAACTAGCCAGAGGCATTGGCCTAACGGGCCACGCCTTTGCTGAGCGGACCAAGACGGCTACCTTGTTGACAAACATGCCATTGTTGACAAACATGCCATTGGGAAAACATATTGGGGGGGAGGGAGGGGTATATAATTTACCGACAGCTGAAATGTTATTTCTTATCTTATGAATGAACATGCCCCCTTGTCTACTTGTTTATACGAGTTCAAGGTTGTCGAGGTTTCCATGACCGGGCTACGAGGGTTATGGCTGAACTTCTGGGTTGGTTTAGGGTAAGAGGATGTGAAGTTAGGGTGAGATATACGGTTCAGTCAAGGGAACAGTGGACAAAAAGTGGCGTGAAGAATGAATACACAGACAAATAATGTCTTGTACAATATCAATACATTATGAGTCTATTGAATAGAACTCACCTGACAAGAATGTTACATATCAACACGCTCTTTCGTTGAATTCTACCAAGAGGCAAATACATTGCATAGGTGTGGTACCGATTCGGGTGCAGTTACCATGAACATTTAAAAACCAAGTAGTGAAGCGCTATACGAGCACAGAGGCTTCTGTTTGGGCTTTAGGCAGTTCCACTGTAGAGGAACCTTTTACTAAACATGTATTCGAGAAACTCGCAATTCATGGCTTTCTATACACATGAACAATTGGTGAACACAAGTAAAACTGATTTGATATTAAATGCGTTGCATTGTCTTATGCGACCTTTGGAGTACAAATGTGTCCTTGCATGCTCCCTGCACCAAAGTACAACGTGATATTGTGAACCTGTAGCCTGACTCTCCTATATCCCAACTAAAACCCACAGGAACCTAATATGCAGAACTGTTAAGCCCCAACTGTACAGAATGTAGTTAGTTAATGCATGGTACTTGAAGGTAATTTCATTGGGAGTAACGACACATCGGTTAGCAGAAACTTCTACGCACAATCCTTTACCAACCCGCACCGACTGTGAAGTATGGTAAAATAACCTCCACAATCCGCACGGTGTGACACGATGCTCCTCCAGCAGTGGATTGACAACAGGCTGTTTATGCACGCTCAAAATACACGGACGAAATCGTAAGTGTACAAATGTTTATCGATTCTATTTTGGATTGGAATGGTTTCACGCCACTAGAGGCGCTATAATTAACCAGAATGGTAAAATGGGCATTGGCAATGCGAGCTTACATGCTATGCAAGTAGTATCAGTCTCAAGCGAACTGCATGTGTTAACTTATCGCATTTCATATTGGAAATGGTCCATGATTTGATATTGCAATAGTTTCCAGAGACTATGTTTAAGCAGTTTATTTTAATTGTTATGCTATTTTAAGCTTTTCTTACCGAGTAAAGTCAATCAAAGCGTCGAGTCAGATTTCTATGCGAGGATAAGATTTAAAGTTGAATTGATGTCTCAAGCCACGAGTCACGATGCCCGACCCATACAATATGGAAACGTCGTCTTGTGATGGATTTACAAATCCCAATAAAATGCATTAAACAGCTTAAAAAGTGGACCGTGATATACCAGCTAAAGCAACTACTTGATCACGATTACCTACAAATATTCAGTCAAAATATATATTCGTTACAGTAGTTGAATGTTTGTTGTAATTGTCCACGTTTCACTGTTTGCTGATCTTTGTGAGCTGGCTTGTCTTTTGTTTCTTATCTTAACCTACCTCAATCGGAGCCTCCTTTGTGAAAGGGGCATTCATATTGATGCTTTGGGGAGAAAACGGAAATTCCACCAAAATGTGAATCAGACCCTTTCTATCCTACGTGAACACTCACTTTATTATAAATAGGTTGACCGAATGCACAAATCTAAGCTTTATTAACTTTCAAGTAACACTGCGCATTGTTAATGGTAAAATCCCTTATATCAACACCGGGCGAGCAAAATTCCATAAAGCTTTACACTCCAGCAGCTGTAGCCGTAGTGTTCCTGCCATCACTTAGCCAGTGGATATACAAAGAGGCCTAAGACAACTTATTTTTTTTACATGCATTACCTTACACCTGTCCGCAGCAGCTATCCGTAGCGATTTCGCCACGGGAAAAATTAAATGTGGCGAGAGCGGGGCAGCTAAATTGCTCCGACACAGGGTGTGCGTGGACCCAGATGGCGCTCGGCAAGGCCCCAGGCACACGGATGAAGACGGTGACACCAACGGCGAAACCAACAACGGCAAAAACCAGTGCAGGGGGGGGGGGGCACAAGAGACCCTCCAGGGGGGAAGTTGGTGAAGGCAGAAGAACTACAACCGTAGACAGCCAATCAATGGCTTAGGTTTGTGTGATACGTGTGTGTGTGTGAGTTTGAGGAGGGATGGGAGCGGTAGAGAAGAATCAGTAGAAATCTGAACACAACTTCTGGAAAATGGATGGTGACCAATTACTGTTTTGCAACAAACCTCCCTACAGGGGAGGACTGCGATTCCTGATGAGAGGAAGAAGGGAACAAGACGATACATTGCTTCCAAAAGGAATGCTGGAGATAGCAACATGGAATCAAATGTCCCAGCAAAGCTGTGAAATATCGCAGGGAAAATGAAAAAAATGAGATTAAATGTCTGGGGGAAAAAAGTGCATCTGTGAAAAGCGAGCAGTGGGGTTCATGTCCAAGGCTTTTTTAATGTTTCTATGCAATCGGTGAGGGACGTAAAAGGATGGATAGGAATCAGTGTGCAGCATCCATTAAGCGTTGGCTGACACATCAGCCAAAGAGATCCTCATCAAGAAAAGTGCAAGACCCCAGGACATAACCATCATTCCGGCATATGCATCATGTCGGCAGAAAGTATGGTATGAAAATCTACGTTAAGGAGACAATGACGATGTGTTTAGACAAAAAGTATCTCCTGCCAAGATGCATCGTCATTGTCTCCAAGTCAGGGGAACAGCTGGCGCAAGTGCGAACATTGGAATACGACCCGAAAATTGGAACAAGACCGGTTAAAAGAAGAATCGCATATCCAGGACTGGTTTTTAAAATGGCCGAGGGGTAGTTACAGATCGGACACAAAACTAGAAAAAAATTTGGATGAGGAAATGAAACGCTTTAGGTTTTCAAAGTTGTGAGATAAGCACCCATGGACACCGTGGAAGGACGAGATAAAGACTGAATGCGTTTGGTTTTAACCAATGTAAGTTGAACTTCTTTTGCACCACACGTAGCCAAGCGTGCTAATCAGAGATGCACTCGTTGCGCTCGTTACACACTGCACAATGTAATGAGCGAGTTGGCGTGACGGAATAAGAATGCGCCGAGAGAGAACGGCGACATGGGGGAATGACTGGGAATTATGATGAGAATGAATGAATGTACATATGCTGAACTTCTTTTGCACCATACGTAGCGAGCCGTGATAATCGGAGGTGCGGGGAAAGAACAACAAACGAAGGACATGTCCTAAGAGGGTTAGCTGTAGCAGTGACGTTGATCGGTCTGCAAGGGATAGCGGAAGGGAAGAGGAAGGAAACAGATTGGTTGGTGGGATAATGTTGAGCAGTCGGACTCGACACTCCGTGAGAGCCGCAGAAGGTTATACAAGATGAAGGGCATCTGTCATGGGACATCAGCCCTCGCTTATCACGAGGTGGGCAGATATAAAAGCCAGCGAGGATGCTAGTACCTGTCTCCATGTGAATCTTTAACAGCAGAGCAGACCGTTCATAGAGCTGGGGACCCCGCCGGTGATTATTCTCGCCATTGAGTCAGTAAGCACCAGTTCGATTCCTGATACAGCCGCATAGTAATCCTGGCACCGAGTTACCAAAGCGCAGCATTATGAAATAAAAATGGATGTTGAAGAGAAGTCTGTTGCAGCATTCCCAAGAGCAGCCAATTGTGTCCTGTCATTGTTGCTTGCATTTCAAATTCGACCCTCGCCTGCAATAGAGCTGTATAAAATCTGTACCCTACTTAGCCTCGGTGTACTAGGAAAACTGCATTTTAATTGGAACTCACCCAGCAAAATAAAGGACACTGGGAGGTGACCAATCTTTACCGGCCATGGTGGTATATGCCCGTAATTCAGCAACTTGGCGATGGGGTTGGTGGATCATACAGAGATGGATGGAATCATCACGTGAGACATTCGCCACCTGGAATACAATATGCCTGCTGGCTGCAGTATAACAGATACGTTTCCGACCGTGCTTGTGGAATTTGCGCGTTATCCATCGCGTGCCCTGGCTTGCCACGCACACCGATTTCCTCTCGCATGCAAACAAAAACTCAACCAGAAAGGTTACCAACCATCCCAAGCAGAGACTTCTCCTGAAAAATAGTCCTGAGGATTTTCTCGGCGAATGAAGCATCATGAAAACTGCAGGTCACGGGGGCGGCCTCTCTTCAGGCTTGAGCTTCCCTAACGGAGGCCGAAGCCGACCAGGACTGGCCACGAGAGCCCTCCCCTCCCCTCCCTCCTCACGGAGCCCAGGAGTTGCGCCCCTCGCTGGTCCTCGCCGCCACCCGGAGCTGCCCGCCCGTCTTCCCCGCGCCGCCGCCAGCGCGTCTCCCCGGCGACGGCTCGGAGGCCGGATCGGGTCGCGACCCCGAGAGGTCGCTGCGGGAGCCGGACAGGCGCGCCAGGTTGGGCTGCGACGAGGAGAGGGCCGAGGCATCCGTCGCGCGAGCGCGGGCCGCCGTGGGCGCGCGGTTCCGGGTGGGCTGGGCTCGCGGTGGCGCGTGGGACACGCGCTCGGCCCTGACGAACAGGCCGTAGCCCGGGTTGCAGTGGAAGTAGGGGCGACCGTGCACCGAGCCGTCGTTTCTGCCTGCAGAAGGCACGCAAAGACACAAACGACAAAGATGTCCCGTGTAGCCTTAAAAAACTGTTGGGGCAAGTGCTGTCAGCGAGCACCTGTGAAGGCCGGCACGGCACAGGAGGGAGTGGGGGGGTTGCCAGCGCCACGCCCGGCCGCCTTTGTCTCCCCAGTGGTGATGTTTACACACCACAGCAGGTACTCATTTGAGGCCGAATCAACCTAGGAGAGGCCCAGGACCAGTTCAGATATTCGTCACTTTCGTGGCCATGAGCGGGAATTGAACTCGGGTTTCCGGGTTTGTAGTGCAGCGCGCCAACCACTACACTACCGCTCCCCCAAAGCAAAAAAACACATCACATACGTGTGCTTGTGAAGATAACGGTATCCCATAGAGCCGTAAAAAATGCATGGGCAAGTGCTGTTAGCAAAGACATCTACCTTTTTATCCTCGTGGAATGCAGGGGGGGGGCAAACGTTGCGAGCAAAATTTTATATTTTGGGTTGACGGACAAACGGAACGCCGAGCTTTTATAATAGATGTCCACCTAATAGAGGCCCAGATCTGTTCTAGATGTTTCACTCCTGATATTGGCGGTGGCTGGGAATCAAACTCACGTCACAGGTTCATAACAAGTCATCATAACGCAAGTGCGCCAACCACTCCACCGCCTCTACCCACGCACAGCTACCTAACAACCACCGCCGTTCACTACTAAGTGGCGGTGACGTCACCATGGTGCCTGTGCCAAGATAAGGTGCACTGTGAGGCTACGTGAAGTTCCGAAGGCACACTGGCAAGAGGTCACAGAAAACCAGGTGCCATGTGTTGACTGAGATGACTGGCAGATGCACTAGCTGTGCTCCCCCACTGTGCCGACTTTCTGCGTTTTAGCCAAACCCGGAGCTTTTCTCGTTGTTGTGAGCATCGCCCCTCTGCCCTCCATTGCTGATGGAGAGCGACTGCCTCAAACTGCCCAGCAGCGTCCTTCATGAACCTCCTCCACTGAGGCCGATCTTAACACTGCTCGTACCAGTCATCGGCAAGTCCAATCTGCTCCACGTCCTTCTGTATGCCGAGCCTATTTAGCCCCATCTATCTGGCCGAACAGAAGCTGCTTGGGCATGCAGTGGCTGGGCATGCGGGCTACATGACCCAGCCAATGCAACCTCACCTGCCTGAGGAGCTCTCTGACGGGACTACATCCAGATCTTTCAAGGATCTGCGAGCTCCTCACACAATCCAGTCTGGTAAAACCCACGATAGATCGTAGGCATGCTCGCCTGAATGTTTCAAACTGGCACAGATGTTCCTTTAGAGGGCTCCACGTCTCGCAAGAAGAAAGGGAGAGAGTATTACTGTGACCGAGAAGACTTACAGGCCAGGTAGCTTCCACACAGCGTTATGCAGCTGATGAAAAGATAATGCCACCAGACTGATTCAGAGTGAGATACAGATACACGAAGACAATGATCCCCCGTATAGCCTTAACAGACTGCAGGGGCAATTGCTGTTAGCGAGCACCGATAAAGGCCGGCACGGCACACAAGGGGGTGAGTGGCCAGTACCACGCCCGGCCGCCTTTTTCTCCCTAGTGGCGATGTTTACACACTGCACTAGGTACTCATTTGAGGCTGAGTTGACCTAGGGGAGGCCCAGGACTGGTTCAGATAATCGCCACTGGTGTTGGCCATGAGCGGGAATCGAACTTGGGTCGCCAGGTTCGTAGCGCAGCGCGCTAATCACTACACTACCGCTCCCCACTGTATCTGTATCTTTGATATTGTATCTTTGATAAAGACACGCACACAAGCACACATATCACACATACATGCACATTCATACACCATAACAACAGCGGTCATTTACCACATTGGCCTTCTCTAGCTTGTGACGTGCCCATTTAGCTCCATATATCTGGCCAAACGGGAGCTGTTTTTGGCATGCGTGGGCTGGACATGTGGGATACATGACCAAATCAATGCACCCTCACAGATGATATATCAATGTGCCATTTACCACGACACCTTCGCTCACATACGCACAATACGCGAACACTTGCCAACGGGAAATACGTCGAGCGAACATTTCCATAGAATGACCGTTGGTGGCTTCCCACTAAGTGCGATTCAATTTTATCGGTGCTGATAGGCCGAGCCGAGTCCCATTAAGGAGCTTTATAAAACTCGCAACTCTCACAGTCATGCACCGCTTAACCAAACGGCCACCTAGCTGTATGTATTGTGATGGAAGATTAAACACGTAAAAAAAAACAACGGGATATTAAAAGACAATGTGTTGAGACACGTGGGTCCTCCATGAGCAGAATCACCACAGCCTAGCGGTGGAATGACCTGAGCATGATATCGATGAGAAGTCAAGGTCTTGAAGCCCCACTGGCTGAAAGATTGCCTTCATATTTTCCCTTCAGGGCAATGTTTTTTCTTTAATGTATTTTTAGAATGACTTTTTGTTATTATGTTTGAGTCGTGTGCTTGTGTGTGATTGTGTATGTACGTTATGTGACTGTGTGTGTGCTAATATATAGAGGGGGTGGGGGGTGTTTGTAACTGGTGTAAATGCGTGTGTCTGTATTAGTGGAAGAGCACGTGTGCGCGTGTACATATTTATGGGCGATGTACTATGCGTGCGAGTGTTGTGTGTGTGTGCGAGTATGTAAATTCAAACTCATCTTATAAAATTGAGACGACCCCATTCGCATGCAGATTATGTCAGTGTCCGCTCAGGACGTATTCCACGTTGCGAGAATGGAGGACGCTCCTGTACACGGTGTGGCCTACGTCTATCCTTCGAGAGCAGCGGTGGGCAACCAAAAAACCAAGAAGAGGCATTTTTTTCGAATTCAGTAAAGAAACTCGATCTTTCAAGAACCGCAATGCACGTGAATGCGAGACGGTGGTCCTTAATGAATAACGTCACGAAGCTGTCCCTTAAAGAGCCGCGTGCAGGGTGCCGACTCCTCATCCAGACGAGGGTGCCCGTCACGGCACCGTGCGCCTTCGTCAGATCTGTCGTGACGCGGGCCTAACTCTGCAGGAGGCATTCTATGGCAGCGGTGGAACGAGGACGACGAGTAGACACAAACACTCAACAGACTGTGCATGCAATCCTCTACGCTCCCAGGTCTCTACCATCTCTCTCTGTGCCTCCCTCGCCCTGTGCCCAGTTATGCATTCAGTCCTTTTCCCTTTCTGATCCCCTTCATTGGAACAAACTCCCGCTGCATATTAAACAATCATCTTGACTCTAACCTGCTTCCATTTCTTCCTTGAAACAACCCCCGTCTCTCCTCCCGAGCCCATCATCCTGCCACTGCTGCTCCCCACGCCCACAGCTATGACCAGGCCTACCAACAACCCCTCTTTGATCACTCCCACCTGTCCCCCTCCGAACTGTCACCATAACTACAGCACCACACTTTTTTTTATTTTCACCAGAATCATCTTACGTGCAATTTTGTAATTATTGTACAGCGCCTTGGATTAAGGCGCTGCATATATCTATATCAGGTAGGAAAAAGAGATGAGGCCCATGGCGACACGATGCCACTGCCCAGACCTACCCCTGCCCCCTCGCCACTGCCACCGCCGATCAATTCAAATCGCTGTCGTAAATAATAATACTCGCGACTTTGCGAGTATTAGTAACGCAGCTCCCACACAACCTCAATGACTGTCAGCACCTGTTTAGCTTCTTCCACCCGCCACTGGGTGGTCTACAGTGTCAGGACAACTCCATCTCTTGTCGTGTTCATGGGGAATCTCAAAACAAACTATGCGGCTTCGTTCATCCACAGACACGATCACCCTCACTGGCAGTTGATGAACAAAAAATATATTTCTGGATGTTAATAAAAATGTGATGCTCATAGTGCGCAGTTTGTAGGTTTTGAAGCTGGTAAAATCTATTCATCACTTGTATCGTGACGTAATCTCCAAAAGTTCAAGATAAACCAGTGAATTGAATCCTCCTATGACCTTCCAATTGACATTCTGATTGCAATGAGCAAACAGGCTGGTATTGAGAGCTTTCTGTTGGAACAATGACAATCATTTTTTTATTTCACGATTCCCATATGGCGATGAGTAAATACTCGAAACAAAAAAGTCTAAAGTTCGCTCATGCTAAAATGAGAGTGGGAGAGCTGTTAGCCAGTGGTGGAGATTCCATATATTATGGCGAAGGGCACAGTCTCCGCAAAGCACACATCCCACTGCTGAATTCCCACAAAGTGACATTCATCTTATCTACTCTAGAAGGATGATGGGCAAGTCGACCTTCGGGTAGGATTCAGTCCAGTGCTGTTCCACAGCTCCACCCGATCCTGGACAAACAGTAGGTAAACACGGGAGCGAGTGGTCTACACTGATCGTGCAGTGCTTCGAATATTGTGCTCCCCAACGAGGTAGTAACACAAGCACAGGCTCTGTATCGCTGATGGACTGCCTTGGGATGCGCGAGCCATTCACGCGGCCGCGTCGTTCGCAACTGGTCGACAGCGGGTTTTATTTATTTAGAAATCTGCGAGAACCCCCCGGCGGGGCCAAGCGCTCGTGTCTGGCTTCGCCGACAGCGGCGAGTGTCCTTGGGGAGCTCGGACTTCCGGTGATTTTTCCTGTTCCAAATTACGTTATTATTTGAAAAGAAGAAAAAAACGCCGCATCCCTACGATAGCCAGCGCTGCCACATTATTAAAATATTAACGAAAGTGCAAACAGAGCGCAAATTTCAAGGTTGTATTTGTGGTTATTTTCTCACTTCTCCATCTTCACTCTCGTTTATTGCCCTTCTCTTGCCTCACGTGCGTGCGGTGCGCTCACGTGAACTTCCCCAGGAGCTGCGTGCGGCTCACAAGTCGCCGTTCGGCCATCCCCTGCACTACGTCGGCAAGTCCCTAACCCTGTCCACAAGAGCAGAGACCGGCAGCTTCAAAATAAGATTAACTCAGATTGTTACTTCCCTTTCCGTAAACGCAAGCTTTGCACGCATTTTCTTCCCATCGTGTGACGTTAAATGTGTGTTTTTTTTTACCGATGCAGAGTATAAAGTCAGCCGCCGTATGAACTATCCTGAGATTGTCCACAATATAACCAGACTCTCATGAATATCACCATGGTCAGTGCGACCCAGGAATTGCTCCTGCAGCACATTTGCAATCTAAATGTCAAATGCACCGACACTGCAGGACTTGCTGCCTTCGTTTATACAACGTCCAAACACCCTCACAGATGGACGTTGCTAATTATTGAATGGATGGGCAAAAACAAATAAATTAACACTCAGTAATTTCAAGTTACGTAACGCGATAAAGCGGCTATTCTCATGAGATGGAAGAGTACAAACAATAGTGGTGGGTCAATATAATATTGATTCGTCAAAATGTAATCAATCTTAAGCTCATGATACGAGCATAACATCGTCGTGTACGTTTTTTTCTATTTGTAAATGTATGTAATGAGTAAACGTGACCCCTTCAGCCATTAGATTGAAGTATTCCAGCCCTGGTATATATTACACGCACAGTATGTACTGTCAGTAAAGACGAGTACATATTTAAGTGTGTTTGTATAGTTATTACTCTGTGCTCTTTTGCACTCAATTTAGTTAAGATCGATTGGTCGGTGAATCAATAAGAAATCACACGCGTGGTTTATGGCTGGTTCTGGGTGATCTGTAAGCAGTGCCGGGTGGTGTAGTGGTAGTGCTGGGTGGTGTAGTGGTGGTGCTGGGTGGTGTAGTGGTGGTGCTGGGTGGTGTAGTGGTAGTGCTGGGTGGTGTAGTGGTAGTGCTGGGTGGTCTATTGGTAGTGCTGGGTGGTGTAGTGGTAGTGCTGGGTGGTGTAGTGGTAGTGCTGGGTGGTGTAGTGGTGCTGCTGGGTGGTCTAGTGGTGGTGCTGGGTGGTGTAGTGGTGGTGTTGGGTGGTACTGTGTAACTGACTGACGGTGTAGAAAGTAGGTTACCTTTGAGGCATTACCCCTGCAAAGGTCAACTCAAGCATCCCTCTGATCTGGATTCAGCGAACTTGAGATCGCATTCGCACAACGTCCTTTTATAGCCAGAGCGCGGCGCCCCATGCCGAGACCATCCGCCCCGCTATCCGCCGCGTGAGTTATGCGCAGATGGATGGATTCCTGGGAGTTGAACCGAGGACCCCGGCGGTGCGCGCTCCGCTCTTGACAGACGAATTAGACCCCCCCCGGGAGCCACCAAGCCACCTCGAAGGTTCGCGGTTTTTTTCTTATTTTGCAACTTTCGCATATAAAGTTTCATCCATATTTCCCAGAGTAATTACATGTCAAGCTATACGCTCGCTCGCCCGCCCGCCCGCCCGCCCTCTCAGTGTGTGTTGATTACAAGTTAGTCGAATTGGAATTTCGTTAAACTAATTGCGTGTAGCACTTCTTTAATCATTATTTTTGGTTTGGACTATAATTGCGGTAAAAAAATCAAGTGTCAGGCGGTTATTTCGGAAACTATCAAGTTAAACTGGGGGGGGGGGGGGGCAATTAAGATTAATGCGCACGTTTAAGATACGAGCGCACATGTGCACACGCATGCCTGCACGCGAAGCACAACGCCGCACAAGACAAAGATCCCCATTATAGCCTGAACAGACTTGGGGCAAGTGCCGTTAGCGAGCGCCTATTAATCCCGGCACGGTAGAGGCCAGCACCATATTTGCATACATTGCACCAGGTACTAATGTGAGGCTGAGTCGACCTAGGGGAGGCCCAATGACTGGTTCAGATAATCGTCACTATTGTTGGCCGTGAGCGGGATTCGAACTCGGGTCGCCGGGTTCGTGGTGCCGCACGCAACACTCCCCAACTTTGTTTAGCCGAACAGGCAGTAAGGGGCCAGTGTTGTTTGCGAGTGCCCATGAGGCCCACACAGCACACAGGCAAGCGGTGTGGCATGCAACGCACCCGGCAGTCTCTGTCCCTCCAGCGCAAGTGCGGATGAGCGCAATGCAAAGATGAACTCAATTTTAAGTTGAACTATAAAAAAAACATCAATATTAGTGAACGTGGCCTGGGTTTTGAACCATGGCCACGGGATCATGCGCACGGTTGTCCACGTACGGTGCGAAAGAAGTTCAACGTACGCACGTACGTACATAACGGCACATTGTGCAAATCACCCTGCCGCCAATGTTGTGTTTAACATACAAAGAGGGAGGACGGCGTGACGGGAGCTGTGATGACCGGGAGTGTTACGTGGCGAGCAGGCACCATTGCAGAAGCGTCTGCAACAACAGAGCGGCCCGGGGCGCGCCTCGCACGTGCGAGAGCGGCCAACAAGCGGCGCACCGCCTAAGGCCACAAAACTCTCCTATTTTTTTTATCTAGATTAGAAGATTTCGTGACTGCAGGAATCCATACTCTTTGGTTCTTTCGGTGAAGTCACGTAGCTAGAAAATAAAATAAATCACGACGTTTCGGGCGCAACACAAGTGCCCGTCATCAGGTGGAAACAACCTTTTGTCCACTTCAGCAATTGTTTATTGCTGTGGTTGTTTACACCTAATGACGGGCACTTGTGTTGCGCCCGAAACGTCGTGATTTAATTTATTGTGTACCTACGTGACTTTACCGAAAAAGCCAAAGAGTATGGTCTCCTATTTTTTCTTTCATTAGTCACTTGAACACAGTGTATGAGCACAGCACCCATAATGTCGTCAATCTCATCGGATCTCGCAGCCTAAGCAGGGTTCAGCCTGAATAGCGCTCAGGATACGTTACAAAATCACTATCCTGTGCCACCGAGCCGTCTCTCAAGGGGTCTTCCTCCCCCCCTCATACCGCTCCTCCACCCTTCCCACACCACTGACTACAGCAAACAAGAGCACATCCCATAGCCGTCGTGGCTGAGCGGCGTTTCTCTGTAGCTGCCACCTGGAACTCGCTCCCACTGTACACACGCAGCAGATTCTAAGCACCTTCAAGCAGCAGCTCAAGGCTCTCAACCGTCAAGGCTCTCACCCATCCAGGCTCTCACCTGTCCAAGCCCTCACCTATCCAGGCTAGCAAAGAAGAGACTTTTCTCTCTGGCTCCCCCCTCCCGAGTTCTCCATCTAACATTGCGTCCGATTAAGATGGGCGACGACCATGCTTACGTAACAGGTGTAAGAAGCTTCTGTGGGGCTGTGTGCTTGATGGGCAGTGCAGAATAATTAATTGTGGGACTGTACTTCTATGCTTCCATGTCTGTCTTCCCTGCCCTTCACCATCCTACGCTGACCAATATGGTCAAATAACCCCCACGATCCAAACGGCATGGGGAGGCCCGCATCCAGCAGTGGATTAAAAAAGGGCCTGCACATAGACTTAAAGATGTATTGATATCCAGAGACGAAACACGCCGACACACATTATCATGAGCTCCAAAGCGCTTTGTAACATAAACTCCGGAGTAAATCGGCTATCACCGGGTCAGTAAATACAATTCATCTGAGCAGTCGGCAGCCAAGTCGTCTACATTGCCTTGAGGTCCGGGGCAATTGGGGCTTCAATTGGGACCAAACTCTGCACTGGCTGGCTTTGGGAGTGGATGCCGATATGACCGGCTGTGGTATGGAGGGCCCTGATGTGGCCGGCCGTGCCAGTGCAGTACTAGTGGCTGCTGGTGCCTGTCGGGACCCTGAGAGGGCATTTGGTTTCTGCCCACGTGGGGACAGCTGTGCCTCCTATTGGGTGGAAAATGAAATGGGAGACAGAAGAATGAGATTAACACGAAGCTTAACTAAAGGTCTTGACATGTCAGACATTCTGGTGAGCAACGGCAATGGAGATTTCAACATTCCATATTCAAAAGCTCAGTTGTTGATTTTTTCGGTATTAATTATTTAGCCCTTGCCACCCTTTTCACAAGTGTGCAACTGCATGCAAGCGCGTACGCACAAAGGTGCTTGTATATGCACTTGTGTGGATCAATCGTGTGGCAGTGAGCGCAATGAGTGAAGAACCGACCGAGCTGGGTTTGATTTCCAACATCGGCGGCAGGTGGTTATCTAAAACGGTCCTGCACTTTCCCTATATCGACTCGGCTTTCAAGAAGTATATGGGGCAGTGTGCAAACATCAGCACTGGGGAGATAAAGACGGCGGGGCGTGGTGCTGTCCACAGCACCTCCTTGTGCACAGCACTGTAGCTCTGCAGCCTTTGAAGGCCACACACAGGGCGATCTTTGTGAATAAACCTCGCGCGCGTGTAGAAGCGCGTCACGCTCACCTGCGGGCAGGTCCAGCTCCACCCCGACCCAGGTCCCCGGCGCGAACTCCGCGCTGCCCAGGAAGCGCACCGTGCCGGTCTGCAGCTCGCTGCGGTCGACGCTCACCGCCACCCCCACTGCCAGCCAAGGCGGGAGCTCCTCCTCTTCTTCCTCCTCCTCCTCCTCGCCCACCTGGCTCACACCGCCGCGACTGCGCCCGTCCCGCCACGGGCCCTCGCCATCGCTGGCCAGCGAGGCCGGCGGTCGCGCCCGGCCCTTCCCCTCGGCGGCAACGAGCGGCGGCGCTTTGCTGGGCGCCGCCGCCCGTTCCGCCTCGGATCCCCCGCGAGGCGGGGGCGACGCGCCGTCCGAGGGGTCGCCGCCCCCGGAGTCCGCGTCCGAGTCGGAGGCCTCCGGCTCGACGCAGGACAGGAGCTCCTCCAAGCTGTCCGCGCTCGAGTTGCGGCGCTTGAGCGCGGGCGCGGCGCGCCTCTCCGCCTCGCGCTCCCGATCGCTCCTCGCGCTCGCCGCCTCCCCACGCTTCTCCTCGGCCGTCGACGGTCCCCTCTTTGCGGCGGGCGACCCCGCGCCCGGCGCCGTCACGCCGTCCTCCTTGACAATGGTCGAGAAGGAGGCGAGCGAGGAGGGCCTCACCTTTTCGATCTTGAACGACGCCAGTCCCGGGAATGCCGCTTTGGCAGGACCGGTGGGTGCTGTGGTGGGCACGGTGGATGCTGTGGCGGCCACGGTGGATGCTGTGGCGGGC
>CM025625.2:1106360-1159481 GCA_014621495.2 Entosphenus tridentatus
TGGGCACGGTGGGTGCTGTGGTGGGCCTGGTAGGAGCTGTGGCGGGCACGGTGGGTGCTGTGGTCGGCACGGAGGGTGCTGTGGCGGGCACGGTGGGTGCTGTGGTGGGCACGGTGGGTGCTGTGGTGGGCACGGAGGGTGCTGTGGTGGGCCTGGTAGGAGCTGTGGCGGGCACGGTGGGTGCTGTGGCGGGCACGGTGGGGGCCGTCTTCTGACTCAGGGTGGTGGCAGAGTGTTTCGGAGGGTCCTGCTCGCTCGTCCCTTTAGTCACCTCAGATTTTGCCGCCATCTTGGTTGGCGCGATGGCCGACTGAACATTTGCCGAGGGTCTCGTCAGCGTTGCAACTGGAAGGGACCCGTTTGCCGTCTGCGGGACATCGGCAGCTGCTGCGGTTTCTGCGCCGCCTTCAATCCGCTCCGCCGCTCGCGACGGTGGGGATTTTGCCGTGACCTCTACCGGCGACGGTGCCGCCCGTGCCGCAGGCGCGCCCAAGCCTGCCGGAGCAGTCCTCGCCCCCGCGGGCGCGGCGCTTTCCCGTGCCGCCGTCGCCGCCGCAGCGGGGACGCGGGCGGGCGGCGCAGGCTCCGGGTTTGGCTTCGCCGCCGAGCGCTCGGGCACCGTTGCGGCCGTCGCGGGCTTCCGAGCGCCGAGGGCACTCGCGGGCCCGACGTCTGCCGCCGCCCCTGCGATTGTCGCTCCGGCGGGCGGCGGAGTCACCGCCGCGCGTGCTGCCGTGGTCAATTCCGACCGAGCGACGGATGAAGGATGCGGGGACGCCACCGGTGCGGTCGACTGCACGGGAATCGCTGACAACGACGAATGTGCTGCAGCAACCTCTGCAGCTGCAGATGGTGATTTAGCGGCCTCTACTGTTTCTAACAATGCTTTAGCAGCTTCTGACATTAGTGATTGTGTTTTAGCAGCCTCTGATACTACTGATTGCGTTTTAGCAGCCTCTGCTGTTACTGGTAAAGATGTCTCTGCTCCTGATAATGCCAAGGGATATTTCTCTACGTTTGCTTTGACCGACGGAGGCCCATGTGCCTCGACATCTACCGCCCGGGGTTTAAACCCCTGCGACGTGAGCGTCGAAGCTGGCGCTGCAGCTGGTGGGCAGAAAGGATCATGGGGCGTTCCCGACCGTACCTGAGACGTTGCCGTCGCTACAGGCGGGGCGTGAATTTCCATCTCTGGTGCCTTCTTCACCACCAATACTGATGGAGCCTCATCCACATCTCTTCTTACTACTGGAGCCTTAACTACCTCTCTTGTTACTAATGGAGCCTTAACTACCTCTGGGGCTTTAACTACCTCCGCCGTCACTGTTGGAGGCTTAACTATCGCTGGTGTTGCCGAGGGCCCCTGAGGCGCTGCCAGGGTGATGGACGGCGCCCCTCCTCTGTATTGCGGCACCTTGGACGGCAGAGGAACGAGCCCTGCGACGGCCGGCTTGGGCGAGGACGCCGATGTGGCCGGCCTCGGCTTCGAGGCCCCCGATGTGGCCGGCCGCGCCAGAGTTGGGGGGGTGGCGCCGCCGGCCGGCGCCGGGACCTCAGGGTGCAGCGGCAGCCGGTCTCTGCTCCCGCTGAGGGCGCCCAGGCGGGAGGAGGTGCGCTCCTCTTTGGCGATCTGTCGGGGAACACGGACGAGAGGACTTGAAGCTGACCAGCGGCGGAGGGGAAGCCTCGCACGCCACTCGATCTGCAGAGCGGTCTCGCGCGCGGAAGCGAATCGTGACGCACAGCGGATTAATGGGACAAATCGAAAGCCAACATGCGGCATCGCAATTCACGTCATGCACAACGCGATTATGAATACAATTTGAATTTATCGATCATTTAAATGCAACCGCATCTGGAGACGCTGTACAAAAACCACGCACGTGATTTGTTTATTTTGTATCGCGGCAGTCGGTTAGAGGCAAAATGGAAGGAGGTGCGTGAGGCTGGACTGAAACAATTGCAAAGAGTTGGGAGCACGGATATCTGGGGGAAGGGAATTCCAGACTATGGCGGCAGCAGAGGAGAATGAGTGATCTCGAACTCAACTAAGGTTGACTGGGGGGCTCTGACAGAAAACCGGGGAGGATTGTGCACGGAGAGGAATGAAAGGAGAGCGGTAAGAATGTTTCGTAACGAAAAAAACTCCGGCTATTTTTTGGAAATTGAATTCACATGAATCGTAGTGACACTGCTGAAGCCCACTGGACGTGCACTGCTCATTGCCACGTTCATATCGGCCCGTGGTCGTAGCTGCAGCTTTGCTCAGGTCTGGCTTCTGGATCTCGTGGGCCAGCTCAAAGCTGTGGTTACCTTGAGCTTAAGCTGGGCACTGATTCGTAGTGGTGGCAGTGAGCGGCTCAACTCTGATGTCATTCCGTCTATGATGCCCATAAACCACACATTCAGATTATGGCTTGATGATAATGATGATGGGTCTGTTCGTAATAAAAATAGGAATATTTATGTGGATAGTGATAATTAATAATAGTATCTGGTGTACTGATGATAGCATGAATGACAATTGTGAGGCCACTGAAGTTAATGGTATGAAGCCATAGCTGACAGGATGGGCAATAATTATGGAATTATGACAGTGATAAAACCAATATAATGTATCTAAACAATAATAAAGATGAGGTTAGTTCTCCAGACTATCTGGCACAATGAAGTCCCTAACAAACCCTTCAACTTCAACCGTTCAAAGCGTGGTCACACTACAATGCCAAAACCTTCACAATGCCAGCAACATGATCAGCATTGGCCAATCCACTGCTGGATGAAGGCCTCCCCAGACTGTCACCTATCATAATCCTGTGGTTCTGTAACAATCCATCTCTGACCCTGCGCGCGGTGTTTGTGTGTTAGGCACACGGAGCTACGGTGCGGGGTCTCTCAGCTTGTTATGGTCGGACAGGCGGGCTGCAATTGAGAGGCAACAATGACAATGCCTAGCGATCAAGTTAGAGCTACGCCACCGATATCTAACGCCCCTTTGATTGAACACTGTGTAAGCGATGGCTCAATACTTTGTAGACGAGAGTATTCCCAGATTGAATAGTTTCTATTGAGGTTAGCGGCAGACACGTAGTCTGCCACTAAAAAAATAATCTTATTTCTCCCCATTATATTAGCAGGCTATCTATATAGCTGGATCAACCTGTACATGTACAAAAACACGTCTACAACAGCAACACGTAACAACAGAGCTTAGAACGCCTCTGCTCCTGAGCTGGTGGCTATCACGAGGCTGTATTGTGGGATACGCACAATGCATGTGATGTCCTCTTGGCGTGCAAGGCATGCTGGGATTCCTTCGAAGCTTTGACGATGACGAAGACTCAATTTTACGTAAAAATAATCTATTGTTTCCAACATCTACACACGTTTCGTCTCACTGTTGCATTGAAAATGCTTGAATGGTGCCATAGTTTATGCAAAGTCGTCACGTTCATAACAGGCTGTTGAGCAACCTTTTGAGTATTTAACAAAGTTGTACGCAATGAATGAGACCCATTTAACTTCAGTTTTACGTGACACAGTTGTTTGCTTGCCAAGGCTCAAGCCGGGCGGTAGTGGCTATGCACGTGGCCTGCCATCCAGCACTGTGGAGGCGAGGGTTGGCGGATCACCACACGAATGTTGCGAAACTCGTTTCCCGTGGGTGTCAAGGAGGAGCGATACCCTGGCTTGGCATGAGAAGGCAGTACAACAAGTGGACTAATCGCCATATTTTTCCACCTGTATGGGGATAGAGTGTTGCCCCCTCACATGCTCCGGTTTCCTGCCTCATAATAATTTTTTGGAAAATATCTTAAAATAAAAACCCAATGCAGGACCCTGCTGTAAAAGAGGACTACAACTCAGTGTGGCTTTGCTGGATAGATAAGTAAATTCAATTTTAACAATTATTATTACAGCGAAAATTTGGAGAAAGAGGAGCAATTTGATCTTGAAACTGAATTTCCAGGTCGAGACGGGATATGAAATATGATGGAAGGAGCCGTCCCGGCTAATCGTTGACGGGGCGATTCACGTTTCATTTCGGATGTGCATTGTACATAACCGGTCGGAACATCTTTGAAAGTTTTACTGAAATTGAAGGTACACATACATGAGACTGCAGTGGAGAGATGTTAACTACCTCGCCTGCTATACAGGAGGTCGTGGGTACGATCCCGACTCTGATGCCTGCATGTTTGGAGTGTGCGATCGCACACGCAGCTTCCCTGGGTGCGATTCGCCGAATTCGCGTGGGGGGGGGAGAGGTGCAGAGGGAATAAAAGAGCGAGGGTTGACGCTAAAGCTCTGCACGGAGAGATTCGAGGATCCATGGCCGCGCTGCCATCTCCCGGCCACCTCGCGTCCGGCTACTCCCCGGCAGCGTCCCACTCAAGCACCACGCCCGGCTCAGGCCCTTGGGCGCTGTAAATGTGACCCCCCCCCCTCCACCACACACCGGGGAATGACAACGGAGAGTGCAGCAGTCCTTGGGATAAAAAAGAGCAGAGCCAGGGAAATCTCCCCCCCCCCCCCCACCATCGCCCCTTCCTCATCAAATGGTACCGTGGTATGCTACACGTTTCTGGAACATCCTCCACTGGCACAAGCATCGTAAGACCGTTTCAGATGGGTCCTGGTTACAGACGTTTGGTAAATGAGTACGCTGTGCACGCGAGAGATAACCCGCACGCGCACACGCGTACTTCGCGATTTTGGCTTATCGACGATTTTAACGGAACCACATCTCAAAAAAGTACGCAAAGAGTGGGAACAATGCGCCGCCTCGTCATAATCGACAGTGCGGTCCACTTGCCAAATTCTTTACGGGATTTGTTAAGTATCATCGGGCGATATCATCGGGCGATTTGCCAGAATATTCCTGCAAATCGGTCGATGATGCTGGATATAATTACCAGCGAAACGCCGTACTACTCAGATTGTAAATGTTGTGGATTTACTCTCCAACACACCGGTTTTGTTTACGTGACAAATCCCTTACTAATTGGCCGTGTGGGGTGGTGGAGGGTTACGACACATTTATGCTTATGCGATCTAACCCAAAAAGTTTTATTATGAATAAAATTGGTCGCGAAAGCCTACGTGTTAAATTGCCGAATTCTAGCCATCGTACTACGGACACCGGCGTTACCCTAAACCATTCTGACCATTCTGTAACGATGAGAAGCTCATCAGACAGGGAAGTATCTCCGGGCTGGACACAAGAGTAATAATTAAGCATGCAGAAGGTGAGTTTCTGACAGTAAAAGGTGCAATTGTGACCATGTGACGAGCGAGGTCCTCCCATCATGCATCACATGTCACATGACATGAGCACACTGGGTGGATTTAGAACACCAAAGGAAACAAAGAGGCCGATTTAATTATTAGGCAGGAGCAGCATCACAATGTGGCAACTGTATGCAGCCTTCATACTCGATGCACAATTGATTTGTGTCGTAAACCCTCCTCCACCCGACACAGCCAATTATTAACGTTGTCACGGGAACAATCGTGCCGATTAATTGTTGCTGCTTCCACAGCACCACCGGTGTGTTGTTAATAAACTGGCACTTTTGTTCACGTGACCACTTCATTAATTGGCCGTGTTGAGTGGAGGAGGGTTTTACGACACAAATTTTATTTACGTGATCCATCCCCCAAAAAAGAAACGTATCAATTGTAAAATTGTGAAGGCCTGAGTGTTAAATGCATTCTCATCCTTGTTATTAATCATCGGCGCAGCGCCGTGTCGCACAACAAACCCACTCGGCCTGCATCATTAGACCTCCTTTACCAGTACCAAAATATAATAATAGGGTTTTTCCCCTTTTTTTTTCTGGCAACAGTTTCAAGGACAATACATATATTATCATAGTATGTTCTTTGTCTGCGTTTTGACTGCAAGTATTGTTGTTAATGCAGATATGAATCCTTGTAGAAAAGGTTTCAGTTTTGTTGCCAGAAAAAAATGGGAAAAACCCTATTAATTATCCACTCGGCCTGGTTGAGGCCCGCATCCTGCAGGATCGACAAAAAAATGGCCATGCGAACAGAGACCGATATCCTCGTGCCAATGGCTGCGAGCAAGCAAAGGCGGGAAGCGTCGGGTGCGGGGGTTAAAAGGAAGGAGGGGTTCGAGGGGTTTGGGGGTGGGGGGGGTGTGGAGGGGTAATGACCTGGGGAGCTGCCCCTGTGCCCAGGGCCCGAATCCACGGAGAGAGCCCCCAGGGACCGGCCGCTCTGCAGGAGGGGGGACAGAGCAAAGCACCACGAGACCCACGGTCACCACCATCAGCGAGGAAACCCAAGACAGCGGGGGGCGGTAGGGTGGGTGGTTGAGGGAGCGAGGTGCGCGTTGCCGTTACCCGGCTTACGCTCTCGCTGAACTCCCGAGTGCGACGCAAGCTGGGAATGATGGCAGCGTCGACGTCAACGCTTGCGGGCGGGCGGGCGGGCGGGCGGGCGCGCGCGGTCCACAACACAATCAGCTGCGGTGCCGTAGCCGCCGCGTCTGTGGCCAATTCGCCCTGAAATGCGCCCCGACCTTGTGAGACCTCTGAAGCCAAAGCAGGTTTGAGTCCGGAGTGTGCTTGGATGGTTGCAAACCACGCACGCATATGTGGTTGGTAGCAGAGGGCGGTGCAGGAAGAGCCAATGTTGTACTTTACTTCTATGCTCCCGCGTCCATGCTCCCCCGCCTTCACCAACCCACACTGACCAGTGTGGTGGAGCGTGGTGGTCAAGTAACCTGCATGGCATGGCCAGGGAAGCCCTCATCCAGCAGTGCACTGACAAAGGGGCTGCAATTGTACTCGCTGTCACGACACACCGAGGCCGTGTGTCCTGGGCTCTGTGACATGAGTTTGAAGCTTTATTAGGAATAATAAAAAAATTAACCTAAAATTGACTTTCAGTAACGTCACCATGGCACTGCGACGACGTATTAAACAAGAACGGCGATCGCGTCACGTTGCATCTATGAACTGCGTAGCCGCACGTCAGTCGCTTACTTACAAATGCTGATCATTAATGGAGATTAAACTCATGTCCAATGCCCAGGATGCACAGCCCACGGACATATCTGCACGGTAACCAATTGCTTTTTTGGTAAATATTTCCGCCACCCCCCCGCCCCCCCCAAAAGAGAAGCGACAACCAAAACAGCAAAGCGGTCATCGTTAGTGTGAGCAGCTGCCGATGAATGGGCACCAGTTTATACCGGGTGTTAGAGCGTCCAGCGATGCAAACGTTTACCGTAGTGGGACAATCACCACAGTGGCTCACACACACTTTACAATCGGCCAAATAAATAGGTGCAAACAAACGGTGCATGAGCGCACGGTGCGTGTGTGCAGTGTGTGTGCACTGTGTGTGTGTGTGCATGGTGTGTGTGTGCACGGTATGTGCGTGCACGGTGAGTGTATGTGTGTGTGCGCGGTGTGTGCGCGCACTGTGTGTGTGTGTGCAAGGTGTGTGTGTGTGCACGGTGTGCGTGTGTGCACGGTGTGTGTGTGCACGGTGTGTGCGTGCACGGTGAGTGTGTGTGTGCGTGCGCGGTGTGTGTGTGTGTGCACGGTGTGTCTGTGTGCACGGTAAAGTGCGGAGGTGAGGTCAAGTTGTGAAGAAGGAGGCCAAGGGATGAGCAGGGATGGGTGGGGGAAGGAACAGCAGCAGGGTAAAGGTGAGTGTATGGAATGTGTGTAGGTAAGTAACTCTCAGCCAGACACGATTAGTGCCCACCAGGGGGTGGTGTGGTTGGCACCATCACTCAATCGCCTTTGTCACCCCGGTGCCGTTGTTGACATAACGCAACCATCTACTTAATTGAAGGCTGAGTTGACCTAGAGGAGGCTCGGGACTGGTTCTAATAATACTTGCCACCGATGTTAGCCATGGTTGGGAATCGAACTCGGGTGACCGCGTTTGTAGCATGGTGCGCTAACCCCGACACTACCGCTCCCTACCCTGCCTTAATAGGCACTGTGCTCGCAAACGGCGCTAAATGTGAAAGTCTGTCGAAGGCTGCACGGGAAATCTCCGTCTTTGGCGCAGAGTGAAGACAGCAACGAGTCACGAGTTTCTTTTTGCCATGCCAGCTTGAAACGAGAGCGAGCATCTCAGGTGGGTGAGCCACCACCGACACTTTCCCAGCAAGTTTCCAACCGCACCCACGTCCGACGCCCCTCTCAGGCTGATGGCGATCACCACGTTCTGTTCTAACTCTCGCCAGAGTCCCGACGAGCGGACGGTACCTGTCTGTGAAGCACAGCGCCTTCGCGCAGTCCCTGCGCTACCAAACGTACCGATCATTGCCAGTGCGGCATTTTCAGCCGCCGTGTGCAGATTGAATGCCGACGTTGTTTCAAGTCGCACACAAAAACGGACGCAATGAAGTCGGCCACCCTCGTCTCGCTGTCACGCCACGGCAAGACGCAGGTCTGGCAGAGGCAACGTATGGCAACCGGAGCAACACCACGAGGACCAAGATGCGCCGCGTGAACTTTGAACAGAATGTTGGGGCAAGTACCGTTAGTGACCACCGATCAAGGTGGGTATGATACACGAGAGGGTGGCCGGCCAGAACCACGCCCGCGGCTGCCTTTGTCTCACAAGTGGCAATGTTCATACATCGCAATAGATATTCATTTGAGGCTGAGTCGACCTATGGAAGGTCCATGACTGGTTCAAATATTCGTCAATGGTGTTGGTGGTCGTGAGAACTCGAGTCGCCAGGGTTTGTAGCGCCCACACTAAACATACAGACACTACGCACACAGACACGACACACAGACACCCATTATGCAGCGTGATATCAAGACGCGATGACTGCGTAGCTGTGTGCACACAAGCCAGCATCGGACACCAGTAGCAGCCAGCAAAGCTGGAGTAAAACATCGGACATGGTGGCCGAACAACACTTTGGAACAACCCGGACACACACAGATAGCAGCACCACCACCGTACAAACCTGCGTAGTTGTAGATAATCACCTCTCAAACGTACAATTCAATGCGTGTCGCACTCATTGCACACAAAGTGATTGCTACAAATGAACCACAACACCTTGCTTATCTCGTAAAGGAGCATAAACCATCAGCACACGAACTCCGCTCATCCTCGAAACGGCTTTTGGCTACTGGCCATCAAACAAAGATGGTCACCGCATTGCGCGCTTTCAGACGAGCTTCTGTGGCCGTCTGGAACGCTCTTCCTTCCGATATTAGGAAGCCACTGGAGCTACTCACTTTTAAATATAAATTGTAAGCTCATTTCTTTCAAAATACTTGTGTTTAGTTTGTTGTCTTTTCCCCATACCTCCAATTCGCACAGTTGGCTACACACGGTGCGAAAGAAGTTCAACATACACACACATATATACATTCCACTGGGAACGGTAACCGATTCCTGCCTTTCAGAACCGACAAATGATTATAACAAATGGTTACCGGTTTACCAGTGTACCGATTAACAACCCTAACAAGGACCACATGTCTGTAGCCGGCTGTGAATTCAACTCAAAGAGTGCAGGGAAATGCAATCTTCCACACCTCGTATGGCCCACTATGCGATCACAAACTGGGGACATTACATTTCACCCAAACCACATTGCCTAATGAATGCAACTGTAGTTCTATACTTCCACATTGCGGCTTGGTGAAGACTGCTCCCAGTCTGCTCCCAGTCTTCACCAACCCGCACTGCACACGCGTGGTCAAGAATGGTGGCATAATTTGTACTAACCCACTAACTTTGGGAAGCCTTCCTCCGGCAGTGGATTGGCAAAGGACTGTGCGTGGACAGTTCAGTCCCAATGGGTTCTCTCCTGGGGCCCGAGTATACAAAAATGTATGTAAAATCCGAAAGGCAGCAATTGTCGTAGGCTCCGACTGCATAGGTGAAAATGAAGAGGATTTATGCGCAGCCTAACGAGACCGTAACGCTGGGCACGCGGCAGTGAGACCGTTTGGGATTACATCATCACTCCCACTCCACCAGCCAATCAGCTGCCAGGAAAAAAAGTTGCGATGCAACATGGTCGCCGTGACGTCACTGGTCCATGCGGTAAGCCATATATTTATGTAATCAATGTGTTTTAACATAATGTGAGTGTGATTAAGTGAATTTAGTTGCGCGGGCATGTGAGAACGCGCGTGTACAATTGTTCGAGTGCATTACTTTGGGTGGGACAGACTTTATGTAAGCGTGTTCAAGAGAGTTTTTGTGCTTGTGTCCATTTGTATCAATCATGTGCATGCCAGCCTCAACAGGTGCTCACTCACAGGTTTGTTACGAGGCAATGTGGGGGAGCTTTGTATTTGTCTATTTATGACAGCGCGTGCCTGTGCGGGGAGAGTATTTGGATGCGATCGTGCACACGTGTTTTTGCGTGAGAGAGAATGTGAGAGTGTGTGGCTGCGTCCATGGGTCTCTGCATTTTGTATTTGTGGTGGCCAGGCGAGGTGCATCCTGGTGTGGGGAGGACGAGTGGAAGTGGTTAGCGCGCTGCGCTACAAGTCCCGCTCACAGCCAACACCAGTGATGATTGCAATGATCTCGTCTGGTCCTGGGCTTCCCCTAGGTAGACTCAGCCTCAAATAAGTACTTGGTGTGACGTTTAAACATCGGCACTTGGGACACCAAAGGCGGCCGAGCGTGGTGCTGGCCACCCATCCCCTCAAGTGCCGTGGCCGAGTTTCATAGGTGCTCGCTAACAGCACTTGCCCCCAAGGTTTGTTAAGGCCATAGCGTCTGTCTGCTTGTGAGAGCATGTGTGTGTAGAATATGAGCATTGGTCTAAGGGTGGTCTCGACCGCCCCTAGGTTCTCACGGAATTTACGCAATTTCTTTATCGCAAAAGTCCCGTGTGGAACTGCAGTTAGGATAAGACAATAATTCCCTAAAATTATCATTACTCAGGACGTTGATAATAAAGCTCATGTACATACTCGTACAGATGTGTGTAGTTGTGTGTGCAGAATCAGAATCTTTCAATATACTGGAGGAGTCCGATGAGCAGGTCAGTAACGTTACATCAACAAACACTTCAAACACACGAAAAGATTGCAAATTACAGGCAAGGTAAAAAAAATTACTTTGAAAAATATACACAATAAAACTCATTATTAGTATGTATTATGGAAAACTTAAGTATGGTTTTTTTTATCTCATGAGGTAAGGTCCACTGAGCCATTAGCTTATTTTTCAGAAGCACCAGCAGGAATGTGACGAGGCCGCAACTCTCGACGGACGACACAGACGCAAGCTGCACGCTCAGGGGGTGCTGGGTGCAGCAGTGGGTGCAGCAGTGGGCACAGCAGTGTGTGCAGCAGTGAGTGCAGCAGTGGGCACAGCGGTGGAGGCAGGAGTGGGTGCAGCAGTGGGTGCAGCAGTGGGGGCAGCGGTGGGTGCAGCAGTGAGCGCAGCGGTGGGTGCAGAAGTTAGCGCAGCAGTGTGTGCAGCAGTGGGGACAGCGGTGGGTGCAGCAGTGGGCGCAGCAGTGGGTGCAGCAGTGGGGGCAGTAGTGGGTGCAGCAGTGGGCGCAGCAGTGGGTGCAGCAGTGGGGGCAGCGGTGGGTGCAGCAGTGGGTGCAGCAGTGGGTGCAGCAGTGGGGACAGCGGTGGGTGCAGCAGTTAGCGCAGCAGTGGGTGCAGCAGTGGGGGCAGCAGTGGGCGCAGCAGTGGGCGCAGCAGTGGGTGCAGCAGTGGGTGCAGCGGTGGGTGCAGCGGTGGTTGCAGCGGTGGGGGCAGTGGTGGGTGCAAGCGGTGGGAGCAGCAGTGGGGGCAGGCGGTCGCACCTTGGGCGGGGATATGAGCTGGTTCTGCCGGAGTGGTGTGAGGGGCTTGAGGTAGCGAGGGCTTGGGCGGGACCCCCCGGGAGAGCCCTCCGCTGCCCCCCACTCTGTGGAACGGGTTATGAGGGGGGGGGGGGGCACAAGGGACATGGCAGTGGCAAGGAAGTTACATTAATAATGCAACGCGCACACCGCCACTTACGCGGAGCCGTGAATCCATTATGCGCTCTACATGAGTCCATTACACACAACTGCACAGATCCCCCACGTAGCCTCCACAGGCTGTCGGGGCAAGTGTTGTTAGCGAGTGCACTTGAAGGCCGACTCGGGTGGGTGGCCAGCACCACGCCCGCAGGTTCTATCTCTCCAGTGCTGATGTTCAAGCATCACACCGGGAATTCATTGACAACTAAAAACTAAAATATTTGTATTTCACCAGGTAAGCTCCACCGAGCTTTTCAGAAGAGACCTGGCCACAAATGATAGCTCAACGAAGTGGCTTATCATGCGCACATTTATAGCATCGAAATACTACAAATTCTAAATTAATGTTTCTAAATATGGATGGAAAAACCGGAAGACCCGGGATAAATCCCCACGACCATGGGGAGAACATGCAAACTATAAATATACCGGTGCCAGGGTTGGGATCGAATCCACGACCTCTTGCATGCTAGGCGAGGGTGTTAACATCTCAACAACGTGGCGCTCTGAGCCGACCTGGTGCAGGTTCAGGACTGATAGAGACATTCGCCACCGATGTTGGCCTTGAGCGGGAATAAAACTCTGGTGGCTTAAGGCAGGTTCAGGACATGTTTGGATATGCAGCAGTGATGATGATTGTGGCCTGATCGCTGAGTTTGTATCGCAGTGTGCTAACCACTGTGCCACCGCTCCCCACAAATTGCACCATGACGCAGCACTCTACAAACACCACCGCTTGTTCGGCCACCAACCTGCACTGACAAACACACGGCCTGTTGCTCAATGCGTGTTGGTGAAGAAGAGGAGCATAGACGTGACAGCAGAGCATTATAGGCCCTCTGCACTCCATAGCTCCATAGCCACAAGCACTTGGAGGAGGCTGAGGGGTCACGCACAGGCCTTGAGAACACGTGTCACGTCGACCGTTGCTGTCAAGGGCGCGAGCTTGGGAGCGAGAGACGCCAGGGGTTCATGCTGGAGGGTGGGTGTTGGCTGCTAAGCGCTGTCGCAGCGTACGGCCTACACTCGGTCTATCACGTGCATCAGGGCAATGCAGAACGTGCTACATCATGTGCACTGCAAGCACCACGGTGGTGAGATGTTAACTCCCTCACCTGGTGTTCAGAGGGTCGTGGATTTTTCATCGGGTCCTCCGGTTTATTCCCTCCATATTTAGAAACATGCGTTTTCAAGTATTTGGCTGCGATAAATTTCCACATGATAAGCCACTTCATTGGGATATAATTTGTGGCCAGGTCGCTTCTCAAAGAGATCTACACAGCTCAGTGGGGCCTTACCAGGAAAAATAAAAAGTTCCAATCTTGATTTGAAGCTTTTGTGACTGCAGGAATCCATACTCTTTGGTTCTTTCGGTAAGTCACGTAGGTATAAATAAAACAAAATAAATAACGACATTTCGAAAGCAACACAAGCCATCGTCTTCAGGTGAAAATCGCGACAGCCGCGATGTCTGCTGCGAGCAGCACGATGTCTGCTGCCTTGTGAAGAGAAGCTTGTGGTGGTGGCATCTCTTCAGAAAGGTGAGAGACTCAGTTATTTGAGCCTTCTTGTCTCGCATTCTGTTAAAAGCTCTAACAGATGTGTGGAAACCCTCCCCGTAGAGGCGGTTCAAATCTATCGAAACGTCGTGATTTGTTTTATTTCTACCTACGTGACTTACCGAAAGAACCAAAGAGTATAAAAAGTTCCGTTTAAAGCTTCCATCGACGATACGCGCGGTGCGTCCTGTCCACCGCGAGCGCTGGGTGTGTGCTCGCTTTACAACGCCCGCACTGGCTGCGAGCTGTGCTGCGTGCCCAGCGGACGCCGCCGTACCTTGTCCCATGTGGGGGGTGGACGTGCGGGAGGAGGCCGCGTTCTGCGGCGGCGACAGCTCCTGGCAGCTGCGTCGCATTGCTGACGAGAGCTCCAGGGTGCTCCCGGGGAATCGCTGATGGGGAAGGTAGAAAGGAGGTTCAAAGGTGTGGCCACGCAATTCATTGACGGAGGAGCCCCTCCTCTAGAGGGAACCCCGAAAGGGTGCTTGGTCTACTCTTCCACGTTGACCAAAAAGGTGGGCGTGCCCACACTTTTACCCCACCACAAGCCACCTGCCAAACGGCTGAGCTGTGACGTAGCCGTTAATGTTGCGGGCTTGGAAAGAGGGTGCAGGAGGAGGGAATTTGAGAAATGTGCCTCCTTGTCTAAAAAATTCACAGAGGGCACCTTTACTTCTTTATATTCATGCGCGCAAACAAGTACAACGAAAACTCAACCAACAGCACAGTGCATAATAAAGGTTTTTCGGGTTCGATTTCGTCAAGTGTAAATGTGTCGCTAGCCTACCACCACCCGACACAGTCAATTAGTAATGTTTGGTCAAGTGACAAACCCGACTCATCGACTGTGTCTCGTGGTGGTGGGTTAACGACACATTTCTATATATCCGCGATCTAACCCAAAAACCTTTATTATGAATATTGGTCATGAAAGCCCACGTGTTAAACAGCGCCATGGCCAAAAGAGGAACAAGCATAACAACAGGTGACGTTCCGGGTATTGGGCCTTCTTCAGAGCACTTACAATGAGAAAATAAAATTTTAAAGCTGACAAGTGCGCAGAGGAGCATGGAGAGATGATGCGTGCCTTGATTTACGCTGAGACACGGAGCGAGGAACACACACGGACTACTACACACGGAGAGAAAATTGTTTCTTCATTTATTTGATCTGTAAGGGACATTTCCAAACCGATTTTCATGTAATGGAGTGAGAAACATGGAGCTTCTCCCATCATAAGACAAGCCAGAGTGAATTATTAATGTCATGTAATTACCCATTACTTTGACCGATAGCAGCTTTGACATTTGGCCATGGCACGCATTAGTGATGCGTCCGTGTTTTTCAGTGTAGCAGAACGGCAAGTAGGACTCGTTTAGCTGGGGCGCAAAGCCCTTTGCAGAGACACTGCACAATGCGCTGGAGTCACTCTGGGCCTCTGTATAATCAGATCCTGTCCAGACGTTTCCGCTCACAGAGGGACCTCTTTCGTCTCGCACACTGCACGGGGATTGCACCGTTAGCGGGAGCCTTGTAAGCGTCGCCAGAAAAAAGTTAAAAGCCATACAAAATAGAAAGACGTATCCGTTTGCTTAGCTTGAGGCCAGCACCCATGAACAAGCACCCGCTGCTGCAATTCATGCACACATATAACCTTTTATTGAATGCTTAATTTATTAAAAATTTCACGAATATTTTTGCCAAGTATTTCACTCATCGTGCTCTCCGGGGCAGAGAAGTGACGTGCAGTGGTTTGTGCACTACACTGTAATGCCAGTGACCCCTTTGCTATGAGTAACTGTATTAAGTAATTAAACCACTTATCAGGGGGTGTAAATGCACGCGATCTTGTTTGGAGTAGAGTTGGCCTATTGAGGTGAGCTAGAAGTAATCACGTGCTATCATCTGCAGGCATCTGTCCCTGACATACTTTCAACTAAACTATGAACTCAACTGTCTTTTATTTCACCCAGGTAAGGCCCACTGAGCTGTATAGCTTTTTTTCAGAAGCGATCTGGCGATACAAATGATAGCTCAACGAAGTGGCTCATCCGTGTGGAAATTGACAGCAGCCGAACACTCTAAACGGCGAGTTGATTCTAAACGTCGAGGAAAAAACCGGAAGACCCGGGAGAAAAATCCACGCGACCACAGGGAGAACATGCAAACTCCAACTATACAGGCGTTAAGGGTCAGGATCGAGCCCACGACCTCCTGCATACCAGGCGAGGGAATTAACATTTACCATTGCGGGGCCCCTTTGATTCCCTGCGGACTAAACCACATTTATTTGAACCATAATGCGACAACAATAGCACAATGTGGATATAACTGGCACTAAAATGCAACACTTGCAATGCATATTATTAAAAGTAATGAGTTTAAACGCAGAAGAATTGCTAACCTGTGTATTAAAGTGTAGCAGAATTGATCGACTGTAAAATGAGACTGAGTTGAGTAAAAACAACCACCCAGATTGAGCTGCCATCACCGAGCGTGAAGCTACGACTGGATGCAGACGTTCATGAATGATGCTCAACTTGACCCGACATGAAAAGCGACGCCGTGCTGATTAGTAATGATTTTTTTAAACGTTTTTCACTTCCCGTCAAATTGCCAAATCGCAGACGCTACTTCACATTCACGAGTTCCGAGAATGAGCGACGCAGGCCACGTCGGGCCCATGTGGACCCTAAGTACGTAAGAATACTTGATTACGGCGCACTCCTGTAGGCCTAGTCCATCACTGATCACACGTTGACCTAGAGATGTTTCTCTCCATCCGCACGTGGTGCCTCACAGCCCGCGCACACACTAACGCACGGCCAAGAGACCGGCTCGCTCTCAATACTGTCACAGACAACAACCGCCAAGGAACACCTTAACGCGTTCGCTAACCACACAGTTCCCGAACGATAGCTGCAATGTTAACTTGAGCATTCGGCTCACGACAAAATTCGCAATGTTAAACCCTAACACTTCTTGCGCTAAAACATAATCCTAACATGCATTCAGGTCCTAATCTTTATGTTATGCCTAACCGTATTCCTACAGCACCTTTTGTCAATCCACTTCTGGATGAGGCACTCCCCACAACCTGTCAGTCGTGGGAGGGTTATTTGACAATACTTCACCAAGTCTGATGGCCGGAAATAAACTCATGTCGCTCAGTTCATCATGAAGTGCACTAACCACTGCGCCACCACTCCCCCAACAACGATCAAAGCTAACCTCACAATGCTCATGTTGGCCTCGTCGCTATGCTTACTAAATCATTAACACGAACATTAAACCAAACACTCACGCTCAACAAAATTCTTAACCTAACGCTTATCCTCGCCTTCTCGCTATCCTAAACAATACAAATAATATTTATGCCAAAGTTGTTTTGGCATAAATGGGCACCACGGTGGCTAGGAGATGTTACATCCCTCGCCTGGTACGCAGGAGGTCGTGAGTTCGATCCAGACCCTGACGCCTGCTGTATATTTTGAGTTTGTGTGTCTCTCTCTCCCCTTGGTCACGTGGATTTTTCTCCAGGTCCTCCGGGTTTTCCTTCCACGTTTAGAATTAACGTGCATTTTGAGAATGTAGCTGCTATAAATTTCCACGTAATAAGCCACTTAGTCGAGCTTTCATTGGTGGCAAGTAGCGTCTGAAAAAGAGCAATAAAGCTCAGTGGGTTTGACCTGGTAATATAAAACTATTAATAGTTCCACATTTTTTGGACTTCTGACATAATTAATCGAAAGTTTCACACAATGAACACAAGTGTTTAACCTAACAGAATCCCCAACGCTACTTTAAATGTTAAACTAGGGTTGTTAAGTGACGATAAATCGGTGTCTTTGTTCAGAAAGTCAGCAAAAGTCAGGAGCCAGGAATTGCTTTCAGTACCCTGTAGCCCCTCAGTACCCTCTATGGCTGTCACTCTTTCCGCAATCCGCGTACGCCTCTGCCATCTAGATCATTCCATTCAGGTCACTGTTACGTAAGCTCCGTCAAGTGCCGCAAGTGAAAGCACTCTACAAACATAAATTAGATTAGCAGAATTTTAGTACGGAACGCATCGATCGGCACGCGCGAGCGTGCTAACCGCACGGAGGCGTGCACCTTGAACAAAGTGTAACGGCGCAGCCCTGCAATTTACTCACTCACGCCACTGCTGCCGGAAGGGTCTCCTCCCTCTAGCTGGAGCTCTGGAGGTCAATGTTTTTTGCCTACTCTTTCCCACTGACCAGAGGTTCGCGTACCCCACACTTTAACCCCACATGCGCGACCTGCTGGCCCAACCGTGGCGTAAGATGCGTACCCATCGATTCAACTGCTGCGCCGGCAAAGACGGAATTGAACCGGCGACCAACAGATTCGCAAGTGTAGCGTGCTCACCGTTACAACACCAGCTGCCTTTGTTGCTCAGTTAGAAAGTTATAACAAGTTGTGTTTATTGCTCTCGACATTTATACGTGTGCGGCAAACTGGTAACCAGTTATCGGTGTGTTTGTTTTCTTAATTACCCCTCACTCAACTCAGTGCATTTCACGCTCGATGATCCATGGGCAGATTATTCGGGTGAGGGATTCATCACACGAATGGAGCAAGAACTAATTTTGACAAACGTTGGTCAAGAACGATCGGCTGCTCACTCGTCGGGAGTCAGCGACCCAGCGCCCCCTCGACCACAAACGTCTGCAAAGTCAAGAACAACGCGAGGTTGTTGAATTATGTCCTCAATGTGCAATAACTTAATGTACATAATAACTTAGCTTGATTTATGTAAAAAAAATGTTTTCTGCTTTACCGTGTAGAAGAACGATCAGGTTAAACATTTTCACCCCCTTCTACCAAAGTAAACCATACATTTATTCCAATTCATGAATGTGTTTTGTATTATCCGTGTTTTGTTTGATCTGGGCCAAGCCTCCGTATCACTACCCCAGAAGATTTTTAATTGACCATATTTTTATTCAAATGAAGCAGGCAGAATCCTCAGATTCTTCGGGAAGATGTCCTGGTGTAGCACTGTATGTATGCACGTGGAACTTCTTTCGCACCGTATGTAGCCACACGTGCTAATCGGAGGTGCGGGGGTAGGACAACAAACTGAACAAAAAAAGAAGTCCCAAAGAAATGAGTTTTTGGTCTAGATTTAAAAGTGCATAGCTCCAGTGGCTTCCTCATATCGAAAGGAAGAGCATTCCAGACGGCCGCAGAAGCACATCTGAAAGCGGGCGATGCCGTACACAAGCCACTGCTGCTGCCTTGGACATTGGGTAAAATGGAACAAAAGCTTATTATTCTCTTGACGGTGTTTGTGTTACGACTCTTACCTGTGCTAGAGCACGGATAATAGAATGACAAAAGTAATTCAACCACTGTAGCAGCGGCGGCCAACGGAGGATGACCGGAGTTCCCGTGATGATGGTTTATGCCCCTGTCGACAATGTGATTCACGAGGGGGTGGCTCTCACCTTGTTGTCTTCATCCTCGTAGCCACTGCTCAGGTCCAGACGGCTCCCAGAGAGCTAAACACACACGCGGAATGCGATGGTGAAGCATGATTGTTCCTATTCTATTGTGTCTGTGTACATAGCTGCGTGTGCATGTACATCCCCTTGTACTACTGGGATCTGAAGTAGGGGGGGGGGCATGGGGTGCCATGGTGGCGAGATGTTAAAAACCTCGCCTGATATACAAGAGGTGGTAAGTTCGATCCCGACCCCGACATATTTTGAGTTTGCATGTTCTCCCCGTGGCCGCGTGGATTTTTCTCCGGGTCCTCCGGTTTTTCCCTCCACATTTAGAAACGTGTGTTTAGAGTATTTGGCCGGTATAAATTTCCACGTGATAAGCCACTTCGTTGAGCTATCATTTGAGGCCAGGCCGCTTCTGAAAAAGGGCGACAAAGTTCAGTGGGCCTTACCTGGTGAAATAACAAAAAATAGTTTAGATTTAGCATAGACATGTACTGAAGAATAACCATGGCCGATGCTAGGATGGTGGTGCTGCATTGCACGTAACAGCTATCCTGCTCCCCCCCCATCCGAGAGGGGCTGGAGCCAGGCCTGGATAGAGCCCTTTTACCTTTGACCATATCACCTGGAAAGCGCCCATCTCTGAAGCTAAGCAGGATTGAGCCTGGATCGTGTTCCCAAGGACAACTACTGGCCATAAAATTGGATTAATATCACAGGCTGCTGCTGCTACCCCAGGGCTACTTGTTGGGCAGCCGAGGGCAGTGCTGCAAAATCCATTGCTGTACTGTACTATGCTCCCAGCGTCGTCCTTGCTTCCTGCCTTTGCCAAGCCGCAATGACCGGTGTGCGGAAGTGTTGTAAAGTAACCCCCACGGACCCACAGGTGATCTTCATTCAGCAGAATGAAAAAAAAATGGTGTATGTATGTTTGTGTATCTGTAGCGAAAGTGTGGTCATGGTTAGTGCAATGCGCTACGAACCCGGTGACCCGAGTTTGGTTCCCACTCACGGCCAACATCCGTGACGATTATCTGGACCAGTTCTGGGCCTTCCCCCTAGGATCGATTCAGTCTCAAATGAGCACCTGGTGCGGTGTGTAAACATCGTCACAAGGGAAACAACGGCGACCGGGCGAGGTGCTGACCACCAACCGAATCGTGCCGGCCCTCATAGGTGCTACTCACTGACAAACCCTTGCCCAAACAATCTGGTTAGGCTAAAAAAGTGTGCGAGTATTCTGTGCGTGCGAGTTACCGCGTGCACGTTCGGGGTACTGCAGCTCTTGCGAACGTGCTTCCCCTTGGCTGTCAGACACTCCATCAGAGCCACCTCCTACACACGAACACACACGTGCACCCACACGACGACATCATCATCATCATCGCTCGCCGCCAAGCTCCAAGGCTCGACAAGCACCCATCCTCGCCCACGACTGCTCAACATCGCACGTCGGCACTCGTCGGCCCGCTTCTAGTGACGCTCAGTCACTGTCGGCGCTGCCGAGAGCCGCGCGTTGCGGTGCGGCGTGCGAGTGAGCGGTGCGCCGCGCGCCTGTCTCAGCCGCTCCATGTTGAGCAGGTTTCCGAGCGCCAGGATGCGCCGCGTGTACTTGTCCATGTAGCTCTCTCCGTCCTCGCCGCCCTCGCCCCGCGCGGCCAGGAGAGCGAGCGTCGCGCCGTCCTCCCACTGCTCCGACGCCTACGCAGCAGCAGCGGTGGCGGCAGCAGCAGAATGAACACAATCAGCATAAAACGAAACCAATAAATGCATGGCATTAACACACAATCAACACATTCATAAATGTAAACATTACCAACACCGTCACGGGCAGCATTAACGGCAACATCGTCAACACCGTGAATACCAACCACGTAAACATAAACAACACCTACACAACCACCAAATAAAATGACAAAGATCCCCCCGTTATAGCCTGAACAGACTGTTGGGGCAAGTGCTGCTAGCGAGCAGCAACTATGAAGGCCGGCACGGCACACGACGGGATAGACGGCCAGCACCACGCCCGACTGCCTTTGTCAACCGAGTGGCGATGTTTACACTCCGTACCAGGTACCCATCTGAGGTTAAGTCGACCGAGGGGAGGCACAGGACCGATTCAGATAATCGTCACTGGTGTTGGCCCTCAATGGGAATTGAGACCTCGGGTCTACGCGTTCGCAGCACGGTGCCAAGGTGCGGGCCTGCAATCGCTTTCTCGCGCCCCTCCTGGTGGAAGGGCCTCCCACTGGAGGCAGCTCTAGAGAGCCCCTCTACAGAGGGATTTTGGTCTGCTCTTCCATGCTGGCCAGACGTCTTGGCTAACCACACACATGTTCACTTTCAATACCAAAGACAAAGATCCCCCATGTAGCCTGAACAGATTGTCGGGGCAAGTGCTGTTCGCGAGCACCTATGAAAGCTGGCACAGCACATGAGGGGGTGGGTGGCCAACACGACGCATGGCCGCCTGTGTCTCCCTAGTGGCAATGTTTTACACATCGCACTAGGAGGCCCAGGACCGGTTCAGATAATCCCACCTCTTCCCAAGATGTCTGGCCAACGTGGAAGACCAAAATACGACTCTAGAGGGGCCCCTCGAGAGCTCGCTCCAGTGGAGGCCTTTCCGCCAGGAGTGGCACGAGCAAGAGATCACTGGGCCTGTGACTTACTGGACTCAAACGGACGCAGGGCAGTGATTAGAGTGAGCAGAGGAGAGCTTGGGGGAAAAGTGGGGAGTTGGAGGCTGCACGTGCCTTGGGGATGTTGGAGACCACCTCGTAGGTAACTGCGCTGGCCTGCAGCACGGAGCCCTTGAAGGACATGCGGCGCTTGAGGTATTGGCCAATGCTCTGTGGACAGGAGAAAACACACGGCAAGCGCTCCGTGAGTACGGCTCGGCGCAACACGGCAACATGGCAACACGGCAGCACACGTGGACGGGCAACACGAGCCAATGGAAGAGAGCAGCAAAACAACACAATTACAGCAACGCAACTCTATGCAATAAAGCTACACAATTCATTAAATCAACATCGCTGCAGAGAACAATGCGGCAACACAACTCTATGCAGCAGTATAATGAAACAATATGTACATTTCAATCAACATAATAAGCAACACAAGGAATATCTGAAGACAATAAAACTATTATTTTACGAAGTAAAACATATATAAATAATAATCATAAAATAATGTGCTCATGCAGTGAAACTTAACAGCACACCAAGACAAGACACCGCTACAATCACCACCACCCAAAAATAACATCGCTTGTGAAGCCAGTTGAAGGCAAAAATACAACACTGCAATTCTTTTCAAGATACAACAAGGCTCAAAAAGAGGGCCATTTTTCTGAGCGTCCCATTCACCGCCACGGATCTGGGGAATTGCTGATTTCTCGTCTGCCCTTGTTGATGTCTGAGCTGGCGAGCGTGCGTGGGTGCATGTCAATGTGTAGTCGGGAGCAAAGGGCTATTAGAGCACTGCGCGCTACAAACCTCGTGACCCGAGTTCAATTACCGCTCAAGGCCAACACTAGTGAGGACGGTCCTGGGCCTCCTCTTGGTCGACTCGGCCTTAAACTATCAGCTGGTATGGTGTGTAAACATGAGCACTGGGGAGACAGAGGTGGCTGGGCGTGGTCTTGGCCACCCCCGTCCCCCCTCCGTGTGCCGTACCAGTCTTAAAGGGTGCCCGCTAACAGCACTTGCCCGAGTAGCCTGTTAAGAGGCTATATACGGGACATATTTGTCTTTGTCAATGTATATTCATGCATATCCAATGTGTAGCAGTCCGTGGCCACGTACGCACGTCTGAGCAAGCCTACGAATGTGCACATGTCCACGTGTCCATGTGTGTTTGTACAGATACGTGTGCACGTGAGTTTCCATGGACGAGCGTGGTGGGCCTGCACGCGTGTGTGTTCATGTGTCGTTCTGCACATGCATTCGTGTGTCTCCGTGTATGTGTGTATCCATAAATCCATGTACGTCTGCTCACGTGTGTGTCAATGCATTTGCATGCGAGTCTGTGCCTGTTAATTTTAAATCGTATCCTCTTCCCGACTGTGCCACGTCTCTAGATGTATGAATGTGCAACTTCTTTCGCACCGTACGTAGCCAGCCGTGCTAATCGGAGGTGCGATGAATAATCCAGTGGGATCTCTCACACAGCAGTGCAACACTTCATGCTAAAAAATGGCCCACACAAGTGGATATCAAAGAGCAACCTCTGAGAGCCCTTCAGGTGACCTCTGGTCCACACAGTGGGCGGCACCGCTATTCCACCGGGAGAGTAATGTTCGTCGCATGACAGTGAAACGGATATTTTTTTTCCATCTTACAATCGGAATTTTTTGCAAAATTCAGTGCAAAAAACAAATTTTATGTGATGGCGGTTATTTTTTTGAGGTCATTGGTAACCGCGCTGTAACGGGAAATTGATTAGAGTCACACCTCTGATCCACCTCGTCTTTGTGAAACTGTAAATGTATCTGCATAAGTGTGTCTGTGTGCAGCGTCTCTCTCCACGTATCCGCGGGTCTGCATGTGTGTGTGTGAGCCGTATGGGGAGCGGGAGTGTAGCGGTTAGTGTGCCGCAATACGAACCCGGTGCCCCGAGTTCGATTCCCGCTCACGGCCAACACCAGTGACAATTATCTGAGCCGGTCATGGGCCTCCCCTAGATAGACTCAGTCTCAAATGAGTACCTGGTGCGGTGTGTAAACATCACCGCTGGGGAGATAAAGGTAGCTGGGCGTGGTGTTGGCCATCCACAACTTCATGCGCCCCCGTGCCGGCCTTCATAGGTGCTCGTTAACAGCACTTGTAGAGGCTACACGGGGGATCTTTGTCTTTGTGTGAGCCGTACCGGCTTTGCTCCAACGGTGAGGCAGATCCTCTTGCGGAGGACGACCTCCACGCTCGACGGGGCGCTCATCTGCACCGTCACCTGCGCCACGGGGACAGCATCGCAACGCCACACGTCAGCTCAGCCAGCACCACGCATGCGCTAAATGCAGCAACCATGCCTTCATAATAATAATAATAGTAATCATTCACAGCCCTTTGTCAATCTACAGCTGGATGAAGGCCTTGTCGATCTTAGAGGTTGTATTTCACCTCGCATACTCGGTGACGGCTAGTGGAGGTGGAAAAGGCCCAGGACTGGTACAGATATAATTCACTGTTGCTAGCCATGTTCAGGAATCAAACTAAGGTAGCCTGGTTCATACTCTACATATGTTGAACTTTTTTCGCACCTTATGTAGCCAACCGTGCTAATCGGAGGTGCGAGGGAAAGACGACAAACTAAACACACAAAGCAGTTCTAAATAAATGTGCAATCGCTCCATCCAACCGCATAGGAGTCGAGGTGAAGAGCTCTGCACAAGAGGAAACCCCCGCTGTTGAGTTACTCATCACTGCATGAATTGGAAACCTTCTCGAGGCATCACCCACCACTGGAACTCTCACCACAGACGTGCACAATCGATAATCCGCTGCTGACACGTGCATCGCTGCTGCGGCCCATGCTGTACTCTAACCAAGTGCTTGACACCACAGGTCTTTGTGAGATAAGCCCAAAACCGTCAGTCACAGTACTGTGGCTGTGATGGATATTGTGACAGTGTAGGGTCATGACTTATGGTTCTGCCACTCAGGGCGCTGTATCATCTCCTGTCAAATCATAATTGTTGCAAGGCATTATTATTATTCAAACTGAGCTATCTGCCTAATGTGCCCAGTCTGGAACACCTTTCCCCAGCCATCTGTGCTGCTGAGTGTCCCTGCCTCCGTTCAAGTCCAGGTTCAAGACCTCGTCATGTCCTCTGCATGACCGTCCCTTCCTGTTGATTAAGTATCAATAATTATAAATGTCTCCGATTCCCAGGACGCCCGTGTCCCGCTGGTCTGCACAGGGACACGTGGCGCTGTCGTGCGAGTCCACGTTGTATTTTACTGTGACGGCCACACGGTGGGGAGGCTGGGAGGGGGAGCTGGGAGTGTGGTGCGGCCGCACCTTGATGATGGCGTAAACGACCTCGTTGGGAGGAGTGACGCGGTTAAGGAGCGGCGAGTCGTGCACGGACGCGTCCCACGATGCCACCACCTGCACCTGTTGTACGCACACACGCACAACAACAATAACAACAACAGGTGTCATTCCCAATGAAGTGGCGGTGATGTCACCAAGGCGCTTGTGCTAGGCCAAGTGAAGTGTCGAACGCTCACTGGCAGGTCACAGAACAGCCGCAGGTGTCGTGGGTTGTCTGAGCGAGATCACTGGCGAATGCACCACCTGCGCTCCCAGTTGTGTCAACTTTCTGCATTTACGCCGCCCGGCACTCCGCTCGTTTTTAGAAGCGTTGCTCCTCTGCCCTCCGTTGTTGTTGGAGGGCGACTGCCTCAAATTGCCCAGCAGCGTCCTTCACGAGGCTCCTCCACAGAGACTGCTCCTAACACTGCTGGCACCAGTCTCTGACAAGTTCAATAAGCCTGAAATCCTCCCGTACTACATCAGCCTATTGCTTCTCTAGTCCATGCCATTCAGAAGCTACTTGGGCATGCGGCGGCTGGAAAAGTCAACGAAATGACCTAGACAACTCGACAATCGAAGGAGGAGGCCATACATGCATACAACAACAACCGCCATGCGCCACTAAGTGCCGAGGACGTCACCACGGCGTTTGTGCCATGCTATGTGCACTTTGAGACACGTGAAGTGTCGAAGGCTCGCTTGCAGCAGATCACGGGACAGACCCAGGTGCCATGGGTTGACTGACTGAGATGACTGGCAGATGCACCACCTGTGCCCCCTTACTGTGCCTACAAACATACACATATAGACATAGGCACAACTGCATACACATTCGCACGAACACAATCATGACAGCAAGGTACACAAGCTGCAAGGTGAACACCTGCAGGCACGCGCACACACACGTACACACACGCGCACACGCACACACACGCGCACACACACATGCACACACACACACGCGCACCCCCCAGGTGGAGGCACACATTCAGACTTGTGACCACACTCACCCACTGTACTTGCCCAGGCCGTCAATCTGGACTGTATTTTTTAACAGTTGCCAGCACAGGTGATGCAATTTTTTTGTGAAATTGACAGTGATAAGCCATGAAGTTGAGGAACCCATAGGAAGACAGATGCATATATGAACACGATCAGAGTTATTGGGGCCAATACTTTAGCCCAGGCAAGTGGCCCCTCCATAGGTGTCCAGCCTGGCACGGCCCCCCTCCGAAATCTGGGTCAAATATGAAGTAACTGGAACGCAAACTCCGAGGAAAAAGAAGCTATGCTTCGAAAAGGACTCGCCGCCTTCGTCACTTCTGCGTCATCGCAAGCGCACGAGCACAGCACGGTGCTGTGCTCGTGCACATCCCTTCGTGAATCCACTGCCGGGCGAGGGGCCTCCGCATGTCGTGCGAGTCGTGGGGATTATTTGACCGTACTTCACCACACTCTAGTCGGCGTGGGTGGGTTGGCGAAGGCAGGGAGCACAGACGCGGGTGCAAAGGAGTGAGGTGCTGCAGTGCTCTCTGGTCCCCACAAAAAAGAACTTCCCCACCGGCGCCTATAACAACCTGGCATGCATGTATGGCGGTCGTAAAGTCCAAGCGCTGTCCAGGTTAAACCCTGCTTAGCTCTCGAGATATGATGAGATTGTGTGCATGCCGTGTCATTTGGTGGGAAGCATTTAGGGTTTTGTTGAGTAATGTTCTCCGATGCAGGGGGCGTGTGTTTGTGCGTGTGTGTGCACGCATCCTGGTGTGGGGAGGGCAAGTGTAAGCGGTTAGCGTGCTCTGCTACAAACCCGGCAACCCGAGGTCAATTACCGCTCACGGGAAACATCAGTGACGATTATCTGAACCATGCCTGGGCCTCCTCTAGGACAAATCAGCCTCAAATGAGTACCTGGTGCGGCGTGTAAACATCACCACTCGGGAGACAAAGGTTACCAGGTGTGGCGCTGGCCACCCAACGCCTCGTGTGTCGTGCCGGCCTTGATGGGTGCTACTCGCTGACAGCACTCGCCACAACAGCCGGTTAAGGCCACACGGGAGATCTTTGTCTTTGTGAACGCACCTGGTGAATGATTATTGCGTGCAGCAGCAGGTGAGCACTCAGCCCCGTGCACAAGGTGAGGCAGAGCTCCCACCTGATCGTCGTCGTGGCGCACGATGGGCAGGTAATAGAACTGACTGCCGTACTCCCCGGGCAGGAACGCAGAGAGGCCCGGCAGCGACTCCTCCGAAAAGTCCTCACCGCAGCTCAAGTCCTCTGTGCGAAACCGCAGGCGCCGATTAACAACGGCCTCTACGCTACACAGCGTGGGCTCAGCACGTGCAACGGGCTAGCGGCCAAACACGCGCGGAATTAAAACGCAAACATGGCTCCACGTGCGCACGGCTTCTTGACTTGACGCGCACGTGTTTGGACGATGCACGGTTCAACAAATGCATGGCTTGCACAGAATTTAGCCACGAGCATGAAAAAAATCTGTGAAAGTACCCACGAGCATGCGCTGTAGTAAATCACACATGGCGGAACTTCTCGTATCCCCGTGACTGGTCCTCCACTATGCGTGGATCATATTATCTGAGGAGCAAATTGTAGAGGGGGAAAAAAACAACGAATACCAGGAAGAATGTGCCACTAATTCTGGGTCACTTCCTCTTTGAATGTTTCAGCACTTGTGTGTCATTTTACTCGAATTTGGCATGAAGTATCAGATGACCGCAGTGTTTCAGAGACCTCTTCCCGGTGACTAATCCACGCAAAAGGCTCAGATGATAGAAATAATACAACCGATGGTTTTAGGTCCCATCCTCTTACCAGAGGCTGAGATAATGGGGGATGATGGGAAGGTCTGTTGATTACTTAGGGTGCGTGTTTGAAAGGAAAATTGATGATAGGAACTCCGATAATAGGTGTTTTTATCAAACACAGCTCAGCACACGCAGCAATAAACCACCAACATTACCCGGAACAGAATGATAATGGAATTCAATTAACTGCAAAGAGACACATTTGATCCATAATTAATTTTTGGGTCAGCTTGCTTGAGTATATTGTATGTCATGAGAACCCTCCATTGTTTAAGGGCACCCTATACATCTAAATTGTTTGTCGTTGTAACATTCTGACCTGCTTCTACTGGACATATTTTGAAAAAAAGGATGCATAGCTCATCGGATTCCTCCAGTCTGAATAAATATTCAGAAATTATTATACTACATTTAAATGATGTGGTGGTGGTAGTGGTGGTGCTGCTGAAGCAGTAGTAAATTGGCATGTTTGTTAACTTGACAGCCTTATTAATTGGCTGTGTTGGGTGGAAGAGGGTTTACAACTCACGTTCTTTTCACACGACCTGATCCAAAAATCTATTATGAATCAATATCGGTTGCGAAAGCACGAAGTGATCAGCCCCATTTGACTTGTAATGTCACAGCGAGCACCCACTGAGGCTGGTGATGGAAAGTAATGGAAAATGAACGTGAAACGTGAGGGAGCAAGACGATTCTATGGACTGTAGACATCAGTGTTATCCAGCATGGAGAGAGAAAATACAAAAGAAAGAGACCGTTTTGGCCAGGAGGCACCGAAACCCAGCGCCCATCTCACAATCAAGAGGGCATGAGTTATAATCCCGGGTCAGGGGTCGTCTCAGCTCGTTCGCTGGTTCTCAGTGGACAACAAAATTGGTACCACTTTGCAAAATGTGGAGACTCCCAATGAATAAGAAACGCTGATTGGACTTTCACCGCTGACCAATGTTAATGTTGTACATTAAATCCTTGACGGAAACATTTGTCAATGAAGGCTTTTGTTGTTGTTGTATTCAACAATAACTACGCGTGGTTGAAAACCATCAAGTATCAGAATCTGTAATAATTCATTTATCCTGGAGGAATACGATGAGCTATGAAGATGCTCTCTTGGACACATGTCCAGTAGGGGTGGGTCAGAAAGTTGGAGTGCAAAGTAGAGGACAGGTAAGCAGGAATATATATTTTTTTAACAATTAATAAAGTATACGAGTATAAACTACATAGTATCATCAGTATACTAAATATACTCTCCAAAAAGCTGAGCTACTAACAGTAAGTAATACATTACAATTCTATGTCTCAAAAAATATAATATGCTTTGGAAGCCACCTCCTACGCATTTCACAAGTAGTACTAATCACATATCTGCATTTCCCATAAAATTCCTCTTGATATGCAAATTATTTTGTCAAGGCACCCTTTCCCCCTTCCAACCCAGCTTGCGCTCCAAGCGTGGTGTTGTTTCATTCAGACGCTGTCTCCCCGACAGACCTGGTCTTCACCTGAGGACGGCTGCTTGCGTTGTGGCCGAAATGTCGTGAGAATTATTTTATTATGTTTAATTTTTATTATTTTATTATTTCCATTCTACATGACTTTACCGAAAGAATCAAGAAGACTAAATGCAAGCTTGGCGAAGGCAGCAAAACAACAACAACAGTCCCAGACCACACCAAGATGCACATTTAAATTGACCTATCGATACGTGGGCAAGGATGAAAGATTCAAATTACATTCGCAAACGTGGATGAGTGACGATGATTTCCACGACCGCCGGGGGACCAAAGCGCGACAATGACGAGACAAAATGAACGGGACCGAGCGTGGACGCAGACCGAGACAACAAAGAAAAATCGCGAGATGAGGAGAATGATCTCACGGAGTCCACAGACGAGGACTTGACCAGTATTCCGCAGGATGTCGTCGACTCGACTAAGACCGAAATAAATCACCCAACACTCATCGACGCGTTCCAACGAAGGGTTAACACTTTGATGCTTCTAGATTTGAAGCTTTCGTGACTGCAAGGATTCATACTCTTTGTTTTTTTCGGCAAAGTCACGTAGGTAAAAAATAAATAAATGAAAACAACTCAATTAAATCACGACGTTTCGGGCGCAAAACACTGATGACAGACGCTTGTGTTGCGCCCGAAATGTCGTAATTTAATTTAGTTGTTTTCATTTATTTTATATTTTACCTACATGACTTTACCGAAAGAACCAAAGAGTACTCTAATGCTTTATCTCTGTCTGTCCATCTGGAACAGTGGCAGGGAGAGCGGGGGGCATGATATATCTCATTCAACATGATCCAATATGAACTAAACTTCAGTATAAAGTTGCGTTGCTATTAGAAACTTACCCTGTTGAAAAGGAACTAATTTTCATCAAAGAAGTAACCAAACTTGAAGGCAAACCAGGGCAAAAATGACTACGTGCAAATATGCAAACAGGTCTTGCCCCGCACAGCTCCCCCAATGGCTTCCCTACCGATAATGAAAAACACGCCAAGGAACCGGCGCGTGTTGGAAGTGTGAAGCCATCGCTGCACGCGCCCAGTTTTTTTCCACAACTTATTTAAGCACGGCGACACTTTCTTTGACCTCTCACGGTGTGCACGGCAAGGAGCGGCAGAGGCAGTGCTTGTATTTACAATGCGCGTACAGGCGGCACAATTTGTTCCCCAGAGAATTCGTGTTCATTCAGAACGGATCACTTAGGAAATGGGAATATTTGCGTAATTGCAAAAATATATTTCAGTCCGTAAGATTACAATTATTTTTTTGCTGAATGCACCAAAACTGAGGCATAATACTACTTATTGTCACCAATTAAACCAGAACCATTTAATTGGAGTTAAAGATCGCTGTATTATAGCCTTGTATGGCTAAAAGGGTTTCAGATTCAACTTATTAATTGTAATGCTGGCTGATGAAGTCCCATGGGGATTACAGTGCAGGCCTAATCCACTGCAGCTTTAGAGGCATCAGGAGTATTAACGATCGCAATAACGACCTCGAAGGAATGCTCCGCCCTTCAGCCGATGCTTTCAAGTTGAGAATGGCATGAGAATGGCAGCAAGGAAGCCGACCTCCGTTGACATGTGAGAGGGGGGACTCAACCGTGCTGATCGGAGGTGCGAATGTGCGCAAAGAATTAAGAAGAGATGCGAGACATCACGCTGATGGAAAGAGAAAATATATATTCGGTTGAAAATGCCACAATTTTAACCCATGAGTAGGATTGAGCAGCACACGTCGTTAGGCAGTGGCAGGTGGGCGAGATTAAGAAATGAGTGGCAGCCAAAGCATGGAACGTGCTCGAGAGAATGTCCACCCCCGTTATAGATCAACAGGCACTTGGTGGTGGCCCATCCAAACACTTGAAGTTTTCGTGACTGCAGGGATCCATACTCTTTTGTTCTTTCGGTAAAGTCACGTAGGTAGAAAATAAAATAAATTAAATCACGACGTTTCGGCGCAACACAAGTGCCCGTCATCAGGTGGGAGAACCACAGCAAGAAACAATTTGCTGAAGTGGCCAAAAAAAAAAATAGTTTCTTGCTGTGCTTCTCCCACCTAATGACGGGCACTTGTGTTGCGCCTGAAACGTCGTGATTTAATTTATTTTATTTTATACCTACGTGACTTTACCGAAAGAACAAAAGAGTATGGATCCAAACAGCATCCACCTCCTGAGCGGGTCATTCAGGGCCACCTAACAAGGCTCCAATGCGCACAGATTTACCGTTCAGATCCAGGAAGAGCACAGGGAAGTGCTGCTCCATACCAGGGACCAGCGTCCTGTACACAACCACAGACACACGCATGCACATACACAATTACACAGAGATCCCCCGTGTACACAATTACACAAAGATCCCCCGTGTAGCCTTGAACAGACTGTTGTGGCAAGTGCTGTTGGCGAGCACCGATGAATTCTGGCATGGCGCACGAGGGGGTGGGTGGCCAGCACCACGCCATACACACACAACCGTCACCACAGCGCTTGTGCCAGGCTAGATGCATATACACACACACACATATAAATGTATATAGTAAAAACATTTATATGGACGTATGCATACAAGTGCCTATAGCCAAAACACAGAGTTTGTGGTTGAGTGGTGCAACGGTTGTGTGTGCACTGTGCCATGAACCCAGCGACCAGAGTTCAATTCCCTGCAATGGCTAACATCGGTTACCATGGGCACTCCCACCCCCCTCCCCCTTCACGAACCCGCATTGACCAGCGTGGTGAAGTATGTTCACACAACCTGCACAACCGATAGGTCTTTATCCGGCAGTAGATTGTTGCTGGAATGGTAAACGATGATTATTATTATTATTGTTGTATATCATTTTGGGCGAAGGTTTCCAGTGAACACTCGCTATGACTGGCACGACAACAACAACCGCCATTCGCCACTAAGTGGCTGTGACGTCACAACGACGCTTGTGCCAGGCCATGTGCACCTTGAGGCCACGTGAAATGTCAAACGCCCGCCAGCAGGAGGTCACAGGGCAGACCCAGGTGCCACGGGTCGACTGAGATGACTGGCTGATGCACCACCTGTGCCCCCTACTGTGCCAACTAGCTGTGCTTGAGCCACCCGGCACGACACACACGCACGCACACAGGCGTAGGGGTCAGCACCATGCGCCTGACCCCCCACCGTCTCCCTGTGGCTCACGGTGACGCCACCAGCTACAAGTTTTCATTTGAAGCTGAATGTCCTCAGGGTAACTCATGCGGGGTGGAGATAAATATCTAGAATTCACCACTGGACAAAGACAGAGATCACCCGCATAGCCTGAACAGGTTGCTGGGGCAAGTGCTGCTGTCCGCGAATAGCAGCACCCATGAAGACCGGCACGGCACACCACGAGGTGGGTTGGGTGTGGAATGTACAGTAACCACGTAAACCCTGCCGCCTTTGTCTTCCCAGCGCTGCTGAATATTTTTTCACAGAGCCGCACATAATTGGATGTTCTGCACCGTGGCAGGGAGTGCTGTGGAGAAGAACGCTCACTCATGGATGCCAGTGTTGACTTTCACGAAGGAAAAACAACACCATGGGAGTCCCCTTTCACCACCATCAGCGTGATACTTGCACCAGGCCAGGCGCATGTGCAGTGGCAAAACGTGGCCAGCTGGAGGTCACTGGACAGACCCAGCTGGCGTGGGTTACATATTTCCAGATGCTAAATGTGTTTGTGTATTCAGTTGTGTGTTAGGTTGTGGTTGTTCAGTTAATATGCGTGTGTGTGTGTATGCAAACCCCTGGACTACGACGACAACCGCCATTCACCACTAATTGGCGGTGACGTCACCACGGCGCCTGTGCCAGGCCAGTTGTCCATGTGAAGTGTCAAAACCCCACTGGCAGGTCATGGAACAGACCCAGGTGCCAAAGGTTGACTGACTGAGATGACTGGCAGATGCACCAACTGCGCTCTCCGATGTGCGAACTTTCTGCATTTTATCCACCAGGCACTGTGCTCATTGTTGTGAGTGTCACTCCTCTGCTCTCTGTTGTTGCTGGAGGGCGATTGCCTCCAATTCCCCAGCAGCATTCTTCACGAACCTCCTCCACAGAGGTCGATCTTGACACTGTACCACATCAGTCCATCTCTTCTCTAGCCCATGCCGTGCCCATTTAGCCCCATCTATCCCTGCCAGAATCTGTTTTAAAATGCAGTGGCTGGGCATGCGGGCTACATGACCCAGCCAATGCAGTGTTGCTTGCTGGAGGAGCTCACAGATGGGACTCCATCCAGATCTTCCACACAATCCAATCTGGTTGAACCCAGGACGGGTTCACACACATACACACACATGGACCGCGTATACAAAGAAACAAGGATTATAAAACAAAGCCAGTGAACATGGCCGGTGCATGTAAGGCAGGAGTGGGGAACATTTTCATTACCGAGGGCCGAATAGGATTTTTAAACGGCTTTAGTAAGGCCACACAATAATAACTCACTGCCAGTGGCCTCGTGCAGCGTTGAAAGTAGAAACACAGCATTTTTGCCAGGTTGAAAAAAATCCCCCTTGAGTGCTCGATTAGTGCAGGCAGAGACCCCTTGCCGTGACGGATAAATATCGCGGTGCGGATCGTTTCAAAGCGGTAGATTTTGTGTGGCCACGGGCCGCATCAACTAAAGCCAGGGGCTGTATGCAGCCCGTGCGACCGTCGGATCCCTCGCAGTCGATGTGAGGGATCACAGCCGTAGATCAAAGCTACCGTTGGGGGCAGCCGCAAAGCTGGTGCTGAGAGAGGTAGGTGGCTTATATTGAGATGCGCAGTGAAAAGAGGCGAGCGGAATGCGCGGGAGTCGAGACGAACGACAAAGACTGGCCACCGGGCCAGAGCCAATGGTGACAAACACGCGGAAGGCTTCCGTCCGTGCGGCGATGGACAGAGAGCGAGGCCGAGCGGTGACGCACCCCTCGGCGGGGGCCCCGGGCACTCCGCTGCCCGGGGCGGGGACCAGGACGGCGTTGCGCTCCTCCGTGAGGCCGACCCACTGGGACACGAGCCGCGACTCCCTCTCCTTCTCCACCTCCGACTTGTCTGCGTGCGCACGCACACACAAGACGACGATGCACCGCGGCCCCCCACACACCGACATTTTGAAATACCACAGGGGCTGCTGGGGAACGTGCGGTTCGCGATCGTCTACGAAGGGCAGCGAGGTCACAATCGCGTGGCAGCGTGGCAACACCGGTGCTAATGCCAACATGCTGAATCGTTAATCATTTGAAGAACCGGATACAAATCGTCTGTTGGCTGTTTCATAGGGGTAGGCCTCATGCGGCCGTCGGGGCGTGTGAAAGTAAATCAAGCGCCATAGTTTCTTCATCCTTGACCTAAGGCAATTAAAAATGGGGTTATGTGAGATGCAGTGATGATGGACGTAGCTGCAACGGTTAAAACGTGTGCAATATGAATTGAGCTGCAGAGGTTACACGTTCGTGTTTTAAGAGGTGTTTGGATAATACGAGTTAAGGACAAGAATTACATCGACATTCGCTTGCACGTTCATTATACATTTTTTTATTTTTCAACAAATAATTTCACATTATGGCAGGTGCCAATGTGCCTCTGTACGGATGCTCGAGGAGCGCTTTGTCTATGGGTTTCCTCAAGAAGGCGTTTCACAAAGAAAGAAGCAAACGAGTCGTGGGCAGGTGATGAGGCGACACCTGGTTTAGCGACGAGCTCCTGTATCTCAGCGTCCAGATATTCCCGTCTCACTGACAACGCCTCCGACCACCGCTCGCGCAACGCCAGCAGCCCGTCCTCCTGTGAGCGAAGACGTGGGTGAGCCCGTGCAGCCCACAACAAACCGTTTGGGCGAGTGAAATTTTACGAGCAGCTATGAAATCCGGCTTTGTCTCCCCAGTGATGACATTAACGTAAGGTACGCAAAGCAAATTTACACATGGTATGAAAGGCACATTTACACATGTACACAAGGCACACTTACACATGGCACACAAGGCACACTTACACATGGTATGCAAGGCACATTTAAAAATAGTATGAAAAGGCACATTTACACAAGGTTCATAAGTTACATAGTACGCAAGGCACAAGGCACTCATTTAACGCCGAGGCGAGCCATGTTAGGGTTCAGGATCGTTCAGATAATCGGCAACAACGTTTGTCGTGGCCAGGAATCAAACTCAGGTTGCTGGGTTTATGAACCCGGTGAAAAAAGACACGCAACTATCCATGTATAGTCACACGTACACACGGAATTATAAAGCCCTTTCCCACACTGACAACATGTGCAAACACAAATACCAAACTAAACTATTGGAGAGCCAAATCTGGCTGTCGCCCAATGAAGCTAGTTATAATTACTGGTGAAACGTCGTGGTCAGATTGTAAATGTTGTGGCTTCACTCTCCAACACACCGGTGTGTTGCTGTACTAGTAACGAATTGGCCACGTTCTGTTTACGTGACAAACCTTACTAGTTGGCTGTGTCAGGTGGTGGCGGGTTTAATGACACATTTATATATTTACGCGATTTAACCCAAAAAAAACCTCTATTGTGGATGATATTGGTCGCGAAAGCCTGCTCCGTGTTAAGCTTACCTGGTAACTGTCCACGTCTTCACGGTCCTTCTGTGAACAGGCACAAAAACGCACAAGGTATGACCTCTTGAGTGCAAGTTTCCTCATTGACACCAGAACAGAAAAAAATGAAACCCACAGCCAGAGAAAGGAATGTGAATTGTAAACGTACCCATTATAATCGCATAGCTCTGTGGCCAAGGAAGGAAAGTCGCGAATGCACAGAGTGGCCAAATCACGTGTTGTCGGGAAGGAGTCACTAGCAATGTATTCGAGTTCGACCTGGTGTGGGGTCATTCTTCAATAAGATCGAGGCTGGTTACCGGATCTCCATCATGCAAAGCTCAGAAGAAGCATGGCCAAAACTACCGCAGGATGCTCCGTCATTCCATCTGAACGAGCGATTTGCTCTTGAGCCACCGACTACTGATGTCTCAAAATACCGGTCGCAATCAGGGCTGGGGTGCCCTGGTATATCAGTTTTATTTCTCTCATCTCACATCGTTTATTTAAAACCCAGATTAAGAGCGGTGGCGACAGCGAGCTCGCGGAGTTGGAGGAAAGCAACGACGCCTTTCATCCCTCTCCCATCGAGCTTCTGGTAGCCAACGCCCTTGGTAGCATGCTGACGGGAGGCACTGGCGGCACCGCGTGTTGAGGTCGCACTTGCGGACGAGGCCGCGGGCGGTCGGAGTTCACGTGGCAGGAGCGCGCACGGCAGGAGCGCGGCGACACCTGGCCGAACCTCCTCGGGTGAGAGAAGCAGATTCTGCTGATGTGGGCCCATGACGGACGAGGAGGAGGTGGCGCCGTACATATCAGTTTAATTAAAAATGAGAAGAGGTTTTCCACTTTTTTGTGGCAACAAAACAGGAGTTAAGATGTTTAAACACCAAACTGAAACATTTTACAAGGAATCATGTCTGCGTTAACCACAATACTTGTGGTCAGAATGCAATGTTCTCATTTATTTATTTAATTTGTGATTTTATTTAGTTTTCATTTTTAGAATTTTTTACCTACGTGACTTTAACGAAAAAACCAAAGAGTATGGATCATTGTAGTCAATAAAACTTCAAATCTAGGTGTGAAAGAAGTTCAACATACATACGAACCAATTCCAGAACACAATCAACCCAATGCGACTGCAGTAACCGTACGGGATATTACTCGGCTGAAACCGCACTGGCGAGCGACGTTTCCACGCAGCGCGGAGAGGCGGCTCGCAGCAAGGCAGCGTCACTCTGCGTATGTTCAGTCAGCGCCCCCATTATGCCCCCTCCCCCGAGACACAGTGTTGTTTCGGGTCGCACCGGCTGTAACGAAGTGCCGGATCGCTCTCTTTCTACCCACCGCGTAGCTTATTCCGCCCACACCCCTCTCACCGAACGTCACCCTACATTCTGTCAAGACACTTGAACTGCCCCCAAGTGCATCGCATTGGTAAGCGACCAATGCGATGCACACAACTGAATCGCTGAACTGCTTACCGCTGCCCGCGACACAGCCCCGCGGCAACCTCTCCTACGCACGGCATTCACCCACCCAAACACTTATCCAGCCTCAACGCTGCCTAGGCACCGCGACGCGGATGCATCCCGGGCGTGGCCGCCGACGGTGGAATGAAACCGCAGTTTGCGGCTCTCGCGCGTTGGGGGCGAGAGAACACGGGCCCCGGGCGCACCGGCGTCATCACCTGCGAGCCGGCGCCCTTGGTGCTGCGCGCCTCGATGCAGCCCACGGACACGGAGAGGATGCTCTCGGGCACGATGGGCAGGTTGCCGGAGCCCTGCACGGGGCTGACGCGCGCCAGCACGCGGCGCGAGCGGCCCTGCCGCAGGGCGAACACGCCGCCCGTGGACCGGTGCGCGTCGCCACGGACCTCCACGGGGACGTAGTCGCCCTGCTCGCTCACCTCCTGCACCTGCACCCAGAGCTCCACGCGGCGCGTCACGTCGCTCCACCTGCGGCGGCACGTCCTCCGTCGTGTCACGCGGCCGTCGGGGAAGCGCACGCGAGCGCGAGCGCCAACGGGGGTGCAACACGCTTACAGCAAGAAGCGCCGACACGCACACTGATGCGCTCGACATCGAGACACCTAAGCAGGGCCACCGAAAGGTTCTTTGGAGGCCCGGGGCAAGATGCCAGATAGGGTCCATTCTGTGGCCCCCTCGGCTCTTTCCGATCTGAGACTCAAGGGAAAACTGCCGACTCTCTACAGCCCTGCACTTATGAGCGTCGGGCTTGTCACGACTCCTAGCCCACAAACTGCCAATTCCTTTCTCAGAACAGAATACGCTTCCTAGCGGGAGCGCTGCATCAGGCGGAATCGTAGAATTGTGTAGTGGGAGGGCAGCAGGTGAGCTGCACGGAGCCCAGTGGAGCATTCAGGCAAGAAGGGAGGACCCATGGGGGTCCCCGATCGGCCCCATGATCACCATCGTCTCTCTCGCGCATGTCTCTCCACAGGTGTGATGGCTCACGCCTGGGATCCAGCACACATCTTAAAATGAAAATGGCAGCGCACGTGCAAATGCTAGACCCTCCTGTAAAACAGTCTCGAGGCCCAGGCTCAGTGAATAAATAACGCAGGACAAATAAATGACTTTACGCTGAATTAACCTGACTCGCATTACAGGGACCGCTCTACTTATGAACGAGTTAGGTTCCAGTGGTCTGTTCGTAAGTCCATTTGTTCGTAAGGCCAACTTTACTCTTGTCGATTCCAAACATGTTGTACGGCATGTACACTAATCACGGGGAAAGTTGTATAATATCCTGTAGATGTAGATGCCACTGGTTCTTCATGTTCTGCAACTATAGATGTTACCAACGCCATCCATTGCGCGGTGGTTGAACTTACGACTCTCGATCCGAACAGGCAACTTGGACATACGGACCAGGTTTGTTCCTATCTCTGAAAGTTTGTAAGTCGAATGTTCGTAAGTAGAGGAGTCCCTGTATTTCATTGTGCATCAAACCAAGGAATAAAAGGATTGGCAGGATCCTAGCACTTTTACTCTCATGCCACTGCTTCCTCCGTAAATATTAAACCCACAAGCAGAATCATAATATTTATATATAATGGAGGAATCCGATGAGCAATAAAGCTCTTTATAACAGATGTCCAGTCGAAGCGGGTTAGAATGTGACGAGAACAAACAGAATAAAAACACAATAGGAGTGTAAAGTATAGCAATCAAATACGCTACCCATTTCCTAATATATATATACCACGCACACTACACATTTAACATAAACACAATAGAATGTAAACAAATATACAATGCGGTACACAATCACACAACCTATCATACATACATACATCCACAAAACATGTTACACACAACACACAATTTAATCACCGATGTATACAAAATACATCACAAGCACAAAACACATTACAAACACATGCAACACGTTTTGCATGAAGAGTACACAAATACCATTCACAAAGATATACATTACACATACACATCATATACATCCAACAAAAAGACAAAGATCCCCTATGGCCTTAACATACTTTTTGGGCAAGTGCTGTTAGCGAGCACCATTGAAGGCCAACACGGCACACTGAAGGGTGGGTGGCCAGCACCACGTCCGGCCGCCTTTGTTTTCCGAGCGGCGATGTTTACACATCGTGCCAGCTACTCATTTGAGGCCGAGTCGACCTCGGGGAGAACTTGGACCGGTTCAGATAACCGCCACCGGTATCGTCCGTAATCGGGAATCAAACTCGGGGCGGCGGTTTCGTAGCACAGCGCGCGAACAATTATACTACCGCTCCCCATACGCACATTACACAAACGCACAAAGACGCGCAATACGCACACTTGTTGTAATCGAAACCCACATGTCTGGGTTGCGTTCCATACCCAGACAAAGCCGTGCTCCTGGGACAGGTGTCAGCGCCGCGGGTCCTTGCGAGTTCGCGTCAACCCTCATTAAAGGCTGCTGGGTCTGACAGAGCGGCCCCCTTGCTCGTCACCCAAAGCCTCGCAACTGTAACAAGCCCCCCCCCCCCCCCCCCCCCGTGGGGTCTTATCGGCCGTGCAGAAATTTGAACCTGCAGGTGTTTCAATATCTGGCACAACAACGTGAGCACCACCCCCTCCTCCTCCTCCTCCTGCCCCTCCCCCCCTCCTCTCTCACGGGGGCACTTCCACTTGTCAAACCGCCACAGTTTGTCCCGGTGGTTGTGGCGTACAAAGCTGGTTCCATTTAAACCATTACCGTGAGAGGTGGCTGGGTGACTCAAGGCGGGGGGGGGGGGGGGCGGATGATGGCTGTGTGTGGAAACAATGATCAAGCGCCGCTGAGACCCTGGGTTCAAATCCCAGGCGCCTACTCAATATGCAATCATGATCATCAAGAGTTGCGAGTTGCACGATGCCCCCCTCCCCCGCCCGCCCCAAGACAACCCAACTGCATAAAAAAATCATCCAGGCAGGGCAATTTAACCCGTCAGTCATAATAATCCTGCACTTTGCAGGGTTGATGGATCACGCAAACACCGCAAAGCGTTTGAGACGTTGGACCCTGACCGGAACCCCAAGGATCTCAGCGGTGCCACTTCAGCTCTCTGACATTTGGGGCCACCAGGCCGGCTCATAGAGCTTTGTGTGTGACACAGCATAGACGTGACTTGTCAGGAAACCACCCCCCGCCCCTCCCCCACACTCTCCTGCCCTGTCAGCATCACAGCTCCTGCAGCAGCAGCAGCAGCAACAAACAGCCGCCATTCGCCTCATCAAGCGTTACCACGGCGCTTGTGCCAGGCTAGGTGCACTCTGAGGCCACCCTCTTGCAGCACACATTTACCCTCCCCCCACCCGTGTAGCCTGAACAGACTGTTGGGGCAAGTGCTGTGAGCGAGCACCTATGAAGGCCGGCACGGCACACGAGGGGGTGGGTGGCCAACACCACGCCCGGCCGCCTTTGTCTCCCCAGTGGCGACGTTTACACACCGCACCAGGTACTCATTTGAGGCCGAGTCGACCTAGCAGAGGCCCAGGACCGGTCCAGATGATCGTCACTGGTATTGGCCATGAGCGGGAATCAAACTCGGGTCGCCAAGTACGTAGCGCAGTGCGTTAACCGCTGCACTGCCGCTCCCCAAAAACACTGATGCACCCACTTCTCACCTGTCTTGCAGGGACCTCGTTTTTTCCTGCAGCACCGTGGGCTCCCACTGGGGCACCTCGTGGCCAATGTGGCTGGCGCCGAGCCGGTGGCCCCAAACGTCCACGGAGAGCGCCTCCTCTGTGAGCACGTCCTGCAGCTCCTCCGACACTGGCAGCGAGAACTCCTGCGTGGCGAATGCGCGCGCAGCGAAGGTAAAGAGACAGATGCCCACCGTGTAAAGGCTTCCGATTAGCACAGTTGGCTACGTGCGGTGCGACAAAAGGTTCAACATACATACACACAGATGTTTGGGGCAAGTGCTGTAAACCAGCACCCGCGATGGCCGTCACGGCACACGAGGGGGTGGGTGAGCAGCACCACGCTTGACAGCCTTCGTCTCCCCACTGCTGATGTTTAAGGCACTGCACCAGCCAAGATGAGTTTGAGAAGGTGGCTGAGAACATGTTCACATATTTGTCACAAATTTTGTCTACGAAAGTGGGAACTCAACTCGGATTGCCGGACGTCGTAGCGGAGTGCGCTCAACACCGCACCACCGCTCGCAAGTAAACATACACTCACTGAAAAACACATACTCGTATTCGTCAACACAAACACAAACAAACACACGACACAACACCAGCCACCATTTGCACTTCGGGTTGGCGAAGCCACGGCACTTGGTGCAGGCTAGGTGCAGCTTGAGCGCACAGACTTCCCCGTCGTGCGGAACATGGGGGTTATTTGACCGTACTTCACCACCCTGGTTAGTGCAGATTGGTGAAAGCGGGGGGGAACATAGCATTTTTAGAACAGCGATGGATGGTGCAGCACTGCCCTCATCTGGTCAAGACGCAGCTCCGCAGCACCTGTGCATGACGCGTGGGTGCCCGTTGGTCACCGTGCAGCACAAACGGGTCCCCCCCTATCCAGCACAGTGCCACGTACACACGGTGCTGCGAATGTGCCGCTGGCACGCCGAATCGCCACTTGTGCACCTGCGATTGTCTGAACGGTTCCTACTCCTAGGCTACGGTGATTCCGCAGAGGGGAAACGGCAGTGACCGCGGGCTGCTGCAGGCTAACCAGGTTCCATAGCGGCGCTTCTACGCTCACATTTGCACCGTTGCCTGTACATGCACACGCGTACAAGACGTGACAGAGACACCCCATGTCGTCTGAACAGACTCTTGGGACAGGTGCTGTTAGCGAGAACCTATTAAAGGTCGGTACGGCACACGAGGGGGTGGGTGGCACCATACCAGACTGCCTTTGTATTCCAAGAGCAGATGTATAACACGGCACACCAGGTACTCATTGAAGGTTGAGTCGACACAGGGAAGGCCCAGGACAGGTTCAGGCATTCGTCGCCAATGTTGGGCCCGAACTCGTGTCACCGGTAGCACGTTGCGCTTACCACGACAATGTACAAAGATCCCCCGTGAAGCCTGAACAGACTGTGAGGGCAAGTGCTGTTAGCGAGCACCCATAAAGGCCGGCACGGCACACGAGGGGTTGGTGGCCAACTCCACGCCCGGCCGCCTTTGTCTGCCCAGTGGCGATGTTTACACACTGCACCAGGTACCAATTTGAGGTTGAGTCGTCCTAGGGGAGGCCCAGGACCGGTTCAGATAATCGTCACCGGTGTTGGCCGTGAGCGGGAATCTAACTCGGGACGCCAGGTTCGTAGCGCAGCGCGCTAACCGCTACACTGCCGCTTCCCACACAACAATGTACACACACACACATACACACGTAGACTCAGGCACACACACATACACACACACACGTAGACACACACACACACACGTAGACACACACACACACACGTAGACACAACAACAATCGCCATTCGCCACTAAGTGGCGGTGACGTCACCACGACGCTTGTGCCAGGCCAAGTGCACACACACGTAGACACACACACATGCACACACACAGGCACACACACACGTAGACACACAAGTAGACACACATACACACACACGTAGAAACACACACACAGGAACACACACACGTAGACACACACACACGTAGACACATACACACGTAGACACATACACACACACGTAGACACATACACACACACGTAGACACACACACGTAGACACACACACGTAGACACACACACAGGCACACACCTGAGTGTGGTCGAAGCGGACCGTGGCCGGGCCTGAGCAGGCCACGGAGGGCGGAGAGTCGGGGTTGATCTGGGGCGGCACCGTCACGACCTGCTTGTGGCCCCACACCGAGTACTGGCAGAACACGAAGTGAGCCAGCTCGGCCGGCAGCCCCACCGCCTCCTTGATGCGCACCTACAGCACCCGCACGCCCGCACGCCCACACGCCCACACGCCCACACGCAGACAAAACACAAACACGAGGGGTGCCACTTTCCCATTCGCCCTGCCACAAACACTCTCGTTCATCACTCGACGGTCAAACCGAAATGTATTTTGAATTTGTCCAAATTATGCAGGCGACTAAATTGAATGTCATGTTCGTTTGTGTAGTCACTGGCGTCGAGGCTGAGACTATCAACTTTCCACCGGTGCCACGGTGGCGAGACATTGACTACCTCGCCTGGTATGCAGGGGGAGGTCGTGGGCTCCATCCCGACCCTCACGCCTGCTGTATATTTGGAGTTTGCATGTTCTCTGCGTGGCCACGTGGATTTTCCCCTCCACATTTAGAAGAAACATGCATTTAGAATATTTGTCTGCTATACGATATCTACGTGATAAGCCGCTTTGTTGAGCTATCATTCGTGGCCAGGTGCGCTTCTGAAAAAGAGCTATCCAGCTCAGTGGGCCTTATCTGGTAAAATAAAAGTTTTTTATGAGATCTGCCATTTTGCCCCGGGTCTTCAAAAACCTTTGGATGGCCCTGCTTAGGTGTAGCCATGTACAGTAACGTCGGTGTGCGGGCCAGCGCATCTCTCTGTACGCGTACCGCACCCGCGTTGCCGCTCGCACGCGCGCGCAAGCGCCGACGCGCACGAGCATTTAACTAGATAGTTTATCTCAATACGTTTCAGCACCCCAATTTAATCACGGGCAGCATCCCGCATTTCAACCCGGGGGGGGGGGGGGGAGATGTCAGTGGATGTCAGCGGTTGAAAGCTCAGCGCTGCGACCTTGGAGCCGCACGGCCAATCCCCTGAGCTGAGTGCCCCTCGCGGGAGCGCACCTTGAAGACAAGCTGGCGGATAAAGCCGGCGTCCTCGCTGTCGCTGCTGCCATCCGACTCATCCGAGGGGTCATCCCCGCCGGCCATGCGGTCAGGGTCCGGCCCGCTCACCCGCTGCAGCTCCATGTGCAGGCGGCCTGCAACCTGTGCCCAGCACCGCACACAAAGACAACGATCCCCCATGTAGCCTTAACAGATTGTTGGGGCAAAGTGTTGTCAGCGAGCACCTATGAAGGCCGGCACGGCACACGAGGGGGTGTGTGGCCAGCACCACACCCGCCCAGCCGCCTTTATCTCCACAGTGGCGATGTTTACTCACTGCACCAGGTACTCATTTAAGGCTGAGTCGACCGGTTCAGATAATCGTCACTGGCGTTGGCCTTGAGCGGGAATCGAACTCGGGTTGCCAAGTTAACAGCGCAGCACGCCAACCGCTGCGTCACCACTCCCCACACACGCACAGAGACACACCACAAAGCCTCAAGAGTCAAAAGCCCGCGATTCATGTCACGACGGAAACCATTCTGCTGCCGCCGTGTGACAGCGTGACAGACGCGGTGGCGGGGAGTAGGAGTACAAAACATTCCCCCGCCATTCGTCTCAATGCATTCGGCCTCTTGTGGAACGCATTCTGCATGGCTGGATGCACCGGAGTGGTCAGGACTCAAGAGCAGCTGGGGTAGGGCCAAAGAGCATTGTCTCCGCACGGGAGGGGGGGGAACCACAGCATTCTGTTGCACGAGGGGGGAGTGAACTGGGGGGAAGGAGGCGTTGCGAGATATTTCACACTACCCTCGACTTTCAATGCTTTCTGAATAACGGTGAAAGCATTTAGGCAGTGGCTCGGCGCGTGTTCATAACAGGAGGTGCGAGAACAAAAACTGTCACGTGATCCAATATAAATGAAACTGTTTGGTTGAAGTTGTGTTGCTGTTGGGGACTACCTTGATTGAAATCCAGAGCAATCGATCAAGAGGTTGTTTTGTCCAACACATGGAGACATCCACCAGAACAAAAAGCACCATTGAAAAAAGACAAATGCATACCCCGCTCCATAATCCAAACGCATGCATCATTGTTTTATAACTTATATTTAATCCGTTTTCAAGATGTCAATCAGGTAACAAAATTAAGTTTGTTTTCCTTACTCTTCCCGTTTCCCATTCATATTTGATGTTATAATGACAACACTAAAGTCACGTACAAGACGTGTTTCTGACACACAACCGGAAAACGCAACAGATTTTGGGTACTGTGTGATCATGCGTACTTGTGACAGCTATTGAAGCTGTCCTGACCACGCTTGTTCTTAATTTGAAGGTGGACCAAGATCAAGATGATGAATTAATGAGGTTGATCATGAAAAGCGATTTACCAATATATATACAAAAAGTAAAGGCTATAATCTGTGCACATAATAAAAAATAAGCATGTGCGCAGAGCAGCATTGAGAGACAGGAAGAGGGATTTTATTTTTCGATTTAAAGCTTTCGTGACTGCAGGGATTCATCTTCTTAGTCTGTAGGGGAGACAGCGTCTCCCCGACAGCCGTCCTCATCTGAGGACGGCTGCTTGCGTTGTGGCCGAAACGTCGTGAGAATTATTTTATTATGTTTTATTTTATTATTTTATTATTTCCATTCTACGTGACTTTACCAAAAGAACCAAGAAGAGGAAGAGGGATGTACGGAGTTAGAGAACATCTTATCGACTCAGAGCGGGCTTGGTCCGGACAAGTCACTCATAGGCCCATGAGCGAGCACAACACCAGAGTGGCAGACAGAGGAGGGGACGCGCCTGAGAAGACCTCCACCACGGAGATGGAGCAATGAAATCAGCTCGTGTGCAAGAGCTATAAGGATCGCTACATCGCACGACTGTGAGATATTAAACTAAACAGTTTTTTTATTCTACCAAGTAAGGCTCACTCGGCTACGTAGCTCTTCATCAGAAGTGACCTGACCACAAATGGTAGCTCAATGAAGTGGCTTATCGTGTGGAAATGTATCGCACGTTTCGAAATGTGGATGGGAAAAACCAGGGGCCCCGGAGAAAAATCCACACGACCACGGGGAGGGAGACATGCAACCTCCAAATATACAGGCATCAGGCTCAAGATCGAACCCACGATCTCCTGTATACCAGGCGAGGTAGTTAACATCCCGGCAGCTTGGGAAGGCCTGCACGCAGCAGTCGGCCAACTGACGAAGGCTGACGATGATGACAACAACGACGACAACGACGGAGGCTCGCGCCCCGGGGGCTGAGGCGCGCGCGGCCACTCGCCTCGCCCTGCTGGTTGACGATGGGCGCGGCGTAGGCGAGCCGCACGTCGTGCATCAGGCTCTCCAGGAAGAGGTTGGCCACGCCGATGAGGTCGTGCTCCACCTGCGCCTCGAAGAAGGGGTCGTCCGCGCCGCGCACCCCCGCGCCCTGAGGACGGCAGCGGCGGCGGAGGAGGAGCCGGGGAGCAGCGTTACCACGACGACAGGCGGCCGGCGCGCGAACCTACCGCTGCGGGGGCGCCCAGCACCGTGCGCCGGCCCACCGTCCGACTTTACCCCGGAGCTAATGTGTATACCACCGGAGCAGCCGGTGTCCGCTGGAGGCCGAGTCGATCTACAAAGGGGCCTCCCCAGTGCCGGGTTCAGATACTAAAAAGTTCGGTGTGGCAGGAGGTATTGGCGCCATTCTTATCGGGCGAGGCTATCATGAAGGTAGCTGTAGTTGCGCAGTATGGGGTGATGTCGCTTTTACCCAAGGGCCCGCCCCCCTCGTGCCGGGTTCAGATACTAAACGGCGCCGGCGACGCCCACGGATGCGGAATGGGCCAATATGCACAAGGAGCACCCAATCGTCCCAGCTGGGCCCGAGCGATGGCTGGGGACAGTGCTGTTGGAACCACCCAAGCAGGTGTGGCCACGTGATGGGGAGAAGGTGGAGGTGCCATGCCCCACTCACTGTGAAGATATACGAGCAGGTGGGCACGGTGGATGCTATCAGATGTCGGTGCACAGACGTTGTGCGCACCACAGGACACGCACGTACTTGAACACAGGTCAGTAGGTATTCCGCAAGGCTATCACGAAAGTGAATGTGTTTCACAGACGGAGTGTGCTTTTATCCAGTTAAATAATTTTCAATGCAGGAAATATTTTTACTGCTGCAGGGCATTTGGGAAAGTGCAGTCTGATGTGCGTGCGTGTGTGTACCATGTGTGCGTGTACCATGTGTACGTGTACCATGTGTGCATGTACCATGTGTGCGTGTACCATGTGTGTGTGTACCATGTGAGTGTGCGTGCGTATCAGGTCACCAATGGGTCGTAGTTGCTCTGCTTCCAGTTCTGGAAGAGATCCCGCATCACCACGAGCCGATTCTCCAGCTTCTCCAGCGACCACAGCTGCGTGCCCTGCCCCTGCCGGCGCACCTGCACCGCCGGCTCGCTCACCAGCATGCCGCGCTGCACCCGGTGCACACGTCAGCCACACCGCACGGCACAACGTCTGCTCCATGCGCGGTCTTCGTCCGTCTCCTCAAACTTAATTGATCGTGCAGCGTCGGCGAAGGACCGTTGCGCCAAACGTGTGACCTCTTGCGACAGCGTTCGCCTGAACTGCTCTTGCTGCCGTACACCGGCATCTCGAGTAAGTTGCTTAATCCACGGTTCATGTGGGTGGGGGGGGGGGGCACCACGGATGGGCGGGGGGGTGGCGCCATTCCTTTGAGGGTCGCAGTCCACTGCGGACATCGACCCCCAACTGAATATGGAATAAAACCTCCTCCAAACTACTGCCCTTCTTCTTGTCTGTGCCGCACGTTATTTTGTCGCATCGTGCTTTGTACTCGCGCTGTGCCTATTTGACGTTCGCCGCTGACAGACTCTTCATCCGCGCAGACCGTGGTAGATGGCACCACGTCACGCCGATACTCTGATATCTTTTCGCGAATTTGACGCAACGTTCCATCGAGGACTCGCAGAGCCTGAGCTCAAAGTCCCTCATATGCCAGCATGAACAAGTGAGCCTTGAACTGCTGCTAGAAGGTGGGTTGGTGTTTGGTCGCTGATTGTGTCCAGTGGGAGAGAGTTCCAGACTAAAACTATGCACATATTTTATGAAGCTATGTTTCTTTTACTAGGTAAGGACCAATGAGCTATGTAGCTCTGTTTAAGAAGCAACGTGGCCATAAATTATAGCTCAACGAAGTGGCTTATCATGTGGAAATGTATCGCACGTTTCGAAATGTGGAAGGGAAAAACCAGGGGCCCCGGAGAAAAATCCACGCGACCACGGGCAGAGACACGCAAACTCCAAATGTACAGCAGGCGTCAGGGTCGGGATCGAACCCACAACCTCCTGCGTACCAGGCGAGGTGGTTAACATCTCCTAGCCATCACGACACCCTGGTGCACCGAGCATCTTCAAGGGCCGCCCCCCCCCGTCGCGAGCGACAGTGCGGCGGTGCTGCCGCGTGCAGGGCTCACCTTGCTGTGGGCGCGAAGGCTGCCGGCGGGAATCTGCAGCGTCACCTGGAAGTCGGTGCATCTGCTCATCTCCTCGCTCAGCAGGTTCGCCTCCCACACCAGGGCGTCGGCACGTACGATCTGCTCACGCAGTCGCGCCAGGCTCTGCCTGAACTGCTCATCCCTGGCGCAGGAAATTGAAAGGTTTTGGAGAGTCACAAAAAGACAGAGATGGTAGAAACGTTTAGTCGGGAAACCAACCGTCCCGAAGATTGATTCATTTTTTTATATAAAATAGTAGACCCTCGATTATCCGCGTGTGGTTTATCTGATTTGCTAATTAACCGCGTACCTGAGATGTTGAGATAAAATTAATACATCATGGATTTTCTCTTGAGCCAAAATTAACAATGTAAAAATAGTTATACGTGCTTAAACCAAACAAATATGTGCTCCAGTTAATCAGAAATCCATGTGATTGCCTCTACAGGACAGTAGTTGCATATCTTTACAACAGTGGGCTGAGTTTGATTGATGTTAATTGGCGTGGCTCTGCTATCATCCACTTAGCGAACTGAGTATTCTATGTGGGAGCAGGAAAGTGTCATCACTCAGCACGCGCATCGATCGGTCGATCGCTAGTATGCGTTCGAACGATCGAAAGAGTAACAATCGAAATCGTCAGTTGTGCTTCATTTTGAGTGATTTATCCGACCATTTATTGTGAGTTTTAATTCATGAAACTGTGCGATGGCAGAGAAACATAAACGTAATTGATACCCATATATTGGCGGGTTCTGGAATTGAAATCCATGGAAAAATTAGATTTTTGAATCATCCGCGATTTTAAATTATCCACGGCCGGCCTCCCCATCATTCACGCAGATAATCTGGAGTCTACCGTATAAGCATTTATTTATTATTTTTCAAGAGCCAAGGGACACGGTGGGAACATCAAAGGGTGGGCGAGATGGCGTGTAACAAGATGTGCGATTGACATAGCGAGTCACTGTGCCCTTGTGATTAGGGAAGGGATGACCGAGAGCACCTGGGCTCCCCGCCCTACCACGGCAGGGGCAAAGATCAGGGGCACAAATTATTTCAAGGGGGAAGGAAATAGGAAAAGAGGGCAGGGAGGCAGTTGAAGGTTGCTTCTTAGGGGGGGGGGGGGGGGAAACATGAATTCCTGGAGGAAAGCTCAAATATTCAGCAGGGAACGTACAAGGTGCGTACGTCCTCCGCCGACAGGCTGCGTGGCGACGGCACCTCACCTCTCCTGGGCCCACAGGCTGAGGCGGTGCTGCGTGCTGGGCAGCATGGAGAGGCGCGGGGAGGGCCCGTGGCGCGCGCCGGGCCCCGCGTGCCTCTCGGGCGCCAGCGCCTCCCGCAGCGAGCGCAGCTCCGTCTCGTACATGGCTCTCTGCTCGAGCAGCGCCGCCTCCTTGTCCTGCTCGTACTGGCGCTCCAGCGTGCGCACCACGCTCTCCACCTCCACGCGCGCTGCCGGGGACGCACGGCCAGCGATGCTCAACCACCGCCCGCGCGAACTCGAGCCCCGCAGCGAGTGTGATGACGATGATGGTGAATGGCGGTTGCTTTGTGTGAATATATGTATCTATGATCATATATACATACATGACTGTATATTCAAATAGCGGTAGTGTAGCGGTTAGCGCGCTGTGCTACACACCCGGTGACCCGAGTTCAATTCCCAATGATGGCCAATATGGTGACGATTATCTGAACCTGTCCTGGGTCATCTCCAATGTCGGTTCAGCCTCAAATGAGTATGTGGTGCGGTGCGTAAACGTTGAAACTGGGAAGACAAAGGCTGTCGGGCGGGGCGCTGGCCACCCACCCCATCTGGTACCTTGCCGGCCTTAACAGGTGCTCACTAACAGCATATGCTCCAAAAGCATGTTATGGCTAAACGGGGGATCTTTGTCTTTATCATATATTTGTGCATCTACATGTGTGAGTCTGCGTATGTGTAAATGTTAATTTATTATTATTTTTATACACAGTTGCTCACCATGGGCCCAAATGCCCAAAATGTCATGTGGCCAAGCAACAAACAGCACCGTCAACGTTTCTCGAATTGAACAAAAATTGTAAGAACTTGGGGGAAAAAAAAAAAGAGACAATGGGGAGGGAATTCCCAAAGTGTATTTGGGCGCGTGCGTGCGTGCAGCGGGCACCGCTCGTGCCGACAAACTCACCGCTGCTCGACGTCGGAGTCTGCGCAATCACCTCCATCTGAGCAAACTCGAAGGTGCAGGGGGGTTCGGGCGAGTCCTGGGCCTGCCCTCGACCCTCCGCCGGGTCCTCCCGCCCCCCCGGCTCTTGGCCTTTCCCGGGAGCCGCCTCTCCACTCCAGCCGGGAAAGCCCGTGGCTGCAGGGCTCACGGCTCTCCGCTCACGGTGGCACCGCGGCAGGTTCACCCTGCACGAGTGCGCGCAAAGCCCGAAGGGGTTGGGGGTCAAGGTCGGGGTCAGGGTCTTCTCAACAGGCGACCCGCAGGCCAGATGGAGCACAACAAGGCCCCTGGAGTGGCCTGCCGAGCTACGGATTGCCAAGAGATGTGGCTCACGCTGGCGAGATGTTAACTACCTCGCCTCGCATGCCGGAGGTCGTGGGTTCGATCCCAACCCTGACACATGCTCTATATTTGGAGTTTGCGTGTCGCTCTCTCCATGGTTGGATTTTTCTCCTGGTCCTCTGGTTTTCCCTCCACAATTTGAAAACATGCGTCTTAGAGTGTTTGGCTGATATACATTTCCACACGATAAGTCATGTCATTGAGCATTCATTCGCTTCTAAAAAAGAGCTATATAACTTTCTGTTTTTTAGAGAAATAGCTTTGTATTTGTAAGGAAAAACAAGTTATAGTGAGATGAGAGAGAAATAAACAAGAGATAGAGACGCGAGAGCTGTAGACAAGAGATACAGACCAGTGAGACGGAACAGAGATAAAGCGATATTAATCAGAGACCTGGAAACAAGTTGTTACGACGTCACGATGCCATGTGACATCATAACGGCTGTACAAGTGACACACGGTGTCACGTGGCCCATCGGTCCATGCGACATTTACAGTGGCCAGTTGAAGAAGCCTGGGTTCAAGTTGCATGTATGTATGTATGTATAATTTATTTTGCACTGTACGTAGCCAACCGTGCTAATCAGAGGTGCTGGATGTATTCATGTGTCTGGATGGTGCCAGCAGGTTATCCAGTGCAGCTGATAACAGGAGCGGAGATACCGGCAGAATATGTTGAACAGTGTCGTCATCCCGACATTTTTTATTTTGAGTTAATAATAACAAGAACTCAAAACACATCACAATCATAAAGCACCTTTCTACAAGTTACTCAAGGTGCTGAGTATTTACAAAAACGCAGGCGGGTTTCACAGCGCGAGAGGGCGCAACTCACGAGGCCATTTTCAACGGTGGAAATTCTGCCAATCGAGCTCAATAATTTGACTGAACCATTAAAAACAACACAGACTGCACGATTTGTCTCACAGCATGGCACACACTGAAGCACCTGGCTTTGATGAGAGCAGTTGCGTTCAACCAACGTGTACGAGTTCAGCCGCCGATGGAAGAAGCTGCACGTTGACTTGGGTGTTGGGGGGATCGAGGTAATGAAGGGCCCACATTGTGGGAAGCCAAGAGCGGCTGCTTTACTCACAGACTGACTCCCGGCACAGGAGCTGGGAATTTCAACCACTGCTGATACCCGGACAGTCATGTCAGCGGAAAGCCTCATTCACTTTCATATTCAAGACTACCGGCCAACCCAGTATCACAATTCTTTGGGATCGATAATCCTGCCAGGTGAAGCTCAAAATGGAATATCCCTTGCTATCGAACAATACATTAAGCAAGACATTTTGTTCAAATGAGCATGAAACTACGTATCCATGTAAAGCCTAATCCAATGACTTCATGATTTTTTTTGCAAACGGGATGAATTTTCTGCATGGCTCTGAGATTGTGTATGTGTCTGTAGCCATTAACATGATGATGACCATGACGATGACGACTGAGCGGCACCTGAAGAAGTGGTTGTTGCCCCAAAGGATGCGGTCCCCGTGCCACAGCTTTGTGGGCGCCGTCACAGCGGCACCGTTCACACACGTCCTGGCCCAGCGACGCAAAGCGCACGCACAAAAAACAACAGGACCAATTTGAGTGAGGCACAGGTAAAGAAGGTGAATTGAGTTTTAAAATGTTAGATACAGTTATACGAGATATGTAATATGTAACTTCTGGAAAGGAAAGTGACTGGGCTCGCCACGATCGAGTGTTTGTCGCATACTGCACGTGGTGTGTGTGTGT
>CM025625.2:1165573-1181213 GCA_014621495.2 Entosphenus tridentatus
GTGTGTGTGTGTGTGCTGCAGTACTTGTTGATGTTGCTGCCCTCGATGAGACGGTCCCCTGCTGCCCCAGTTTTGGATGCACGCTCGCTCCCTGCCAGGTCCACCAGGCTTATCTTGCTGACCTTCTCACCAGATGTCTACAAAAACAACAACAACAGCCATTCTGACATTACGCATACATTCAAATACGTGTGTATACATACATACATACAAAGACAAAGATCTCCCGTATAGCCTCAACAGACTTTTGGGGCAAGTGCTGTTAGCGAGCGCCTATGAAGGTCAGCGTGGCACACGAGGGGGTGGCCGGGCCAGCACCACGTACGGCCACCTGGTCTTGGAGAGGTCCGGGACCGGTTCAGATAACCATCACGAGTGTTGGCCGTGAGCGGGAATTGAACTCAGGTTACCGGGTTCGTAGCGCACTACAGCTCCCCATTACATACAACAAAAACAAAGATCACGAGTATAGCATTAACAGACTGTAGGAGCATTACAACAACAACAGCAGCTGCCATTTGTCACTAAGTGGTGGTGACATCACCACGGTGATACTTGTGCCAGGCCAGGTGCACTCCAAGGCCACTTGAAGTGTCAAAGGCTCGCTTGCAGGAGATCGCCGGACAGACTCAGGTGCCATGGGAAAACTGACCTAGATGGCTGGTAAATGCACCAACAATGCTCGCCACTGTTCAGGCTTGCTGCGTTTAGCTGCCCGGAGCACTGCTCATTGTTGTGAGCGTCACTCCTCTGCCCTATTGTTGGAGGGCGACTGCCTCCAACTGACCAGTAGCGTCCGTCATAAGCCTCATCCATAGAGACCGATATTGACACCGCTAGTACCAGTCTTCTGCAAGTCCATTCACCTCTACACCCTCCCGTACTGCATCAGTCCATCTCTTCTTTATCCCGTGCCACACTCTTATATCCGGCCAAACAGAAGCTGCTTGGACATGCAGTGTCTGGGCATGCGGGCTACATGACCCAGCCAATGCAGCTTCGCCTGCCGGAGGAGCTCACTGATGGGACTGTGTTCAGATCTTTCAAGGACCTGTAAGTTCCTCACACAATCCATCCTGGTTAAACCCAGGATTGGTCATAGGCAGGCCAGGCTGAATGGTTTTTAACCGGCGCAGATGTTCCATTGGAGGGGTCCACGTTTCACAAGCATAGAGAAGGGAGGGCGTGGCTGTGGCCGAGAGGACCCGAAGCTTCATGTGAAGCGGCATACCAAGTAACTTCCTACAGCATTACGCAGCCGATGAAAAGATAATGCCGCCCGAATGATTCAGAGTGAGATCTCTGCTGTCAAACCGGAGCTGGTCAAACACAACACGTGCGCGCACACACGCATGCTCACTGACCCCCGAGGCGAGGTCGGTGAGCGTCTGGGTGAGTGTGATGGTGAACACGGCGTGCGAGCGGCTGCTCTCCTCGTTCATGTTCGTCGCCGCCACCGTCCGCGACTTGTTCCCCTCCGACATCAGCGAGTCGATGTCCTGCGATGCCGCGCACAGCCCACCATCAATCCCTGCACTCGAGAGATGCCTCTGCATTGTCCGCCTTTCATGGCCAAAAAGAGAAGTCATCGTCATGATTGCCAGCCTTGGCCTATCTACCGCCGGATGAAGGCATCCCCAACGCGCCACGATCCGTCACAGTCCAGCACCTGCACGAGGGCCGATCTCATTGCTCCGTCTCCGCGGTGAACGCCCTCTTGGGTGCGTTTCCCCTCCTTTGGCTGCCGCACGGAAGTTATTGCCATCCAGTGGCCTTCGTCCCTTCTAGCGACATGTCCTGCCCAGCCCACTCCCTCTTCTAAAATAATCAAATTTACGTCATTATCCTGCAGTGGGCTCTCTAACGCATGTGTTCATCTTTAAGCCTCTCAATCTCATTCCGGGCACGCATCCCAGGCATGCTTCTATCAAAATAGAGCCAAAATAATCCACCAATCTACTGCTGGATGAAGGCCTCCCCACAACCACCTCAGTCATGGAGGATGCTTGACCATACTTCATCATACCCGTCAATGTGGGATGGTGAAGGAGGGGACTCAAGTCCAGGTCACAAATCACTCATCATTGATGTTGTCCATGGCCAGGAATCAAAATCGAAATACCTAGAATGCATCTAATACTATCAGCTATGAGAAGCTAAGCAGGCCTGAGCCTGGATTATGCTTGGATGGGTGACCACGAAGCATTCCAGGCAATCACAGGCTCAAGTCCCGGTGCGACTGTGGCCGTGCAACCCAAACTATGGACCGTACAGTAAAACACAATAGTGTAACAAGTAGGCTTTCGTGACCAACATCATCCATAACATAGTTTGTTTGGGTTAGAATGCGTAAATACTCAGATTGTAAAGGTTGTGGGTTCACTCTCCAACACACCGGTATGCTGTACTAGTAACGAATTGGTATTTTCTGTTTAAGTGACAAACCTTACTAGTTGGTTGTGTCGGGTGGTGGCGGGTTTCACAAGATATTTATATTTATGCGATCTAACCCCAAAAAACCCGATATTATTGATAAATCACTGTTGTCTTCTGCACTCCTTCAATGGAGGAAGAGCAAAACTCCAAACTCTCTCCCGAAGCCCTCTCGATTCCAGCAGACTACAACATTAGCATTTAGCTCCCGAACAAATTGCTGCCATACGTAAGAATATAACACAAGCTCAAGCAGCGCTGTGCAACATTGTCAGTGGCAGAGAGCAGGGCATAGAATACAACACACTACGACGTTGTCCTGTGCTTCTATGATCCGAAGTCTGCATACTTGTCGCCATTGCTAAGCCGCACTGACCAGCGTGGTGAAGTGCGGTAAAGTAACCACGCCGACCCTCACGACGTGGGGAGAGGCCCACGTCCAGCAGCAGATTGACAAAGAGATTGTACAAAACCAGCTCCCGTGTACGGCTGTGACCGTGTGCATGCATGCGCATGAAGTGAGAAGGTGCGTGTGTTCGTGCATTGCCTGGTAAGATGTCACAGCCAGCTGGGAAAGGCCATCGACGTACGGACCGAATATCTGGTGCTCGCGGACCTTGAGTGCCGTTTGACTCCTGTGTAACACACGACAAAAATTCACCCATATAGCCATAACGTAGTTTTGGAGCAAGTGCAGTGAAGCGAGCATCTGTGAAGGCCGGCTCAACACACGAGGGTGTGGGTGGCCGGCACCACGCCAAGCCGTCTTTGTGTCCCCAGTGGCGATGTTTATACACCGCTCCAGGTGCTCATTGGAGGTTGAGTCGACCTAGGGGAGACCCAGTACCGGTTCAGACAATCGGCTCACCGGGTTCGTAGCGCAGCACGCTAACCCCTGCACTACCGTTTGCCACACACACACACAGACACACGCAAAGATTGCAGGGACAAGTACCGTAAACGAGCGCCTGCTAAGGTTCGCACAGTGCGCGCATGAAGGATGCGAGGCCTGAACCGGGCCCGGCAGGAACTGTCTCCGCACCCCACTGCACCGAGTACTCGTCTCAGGCCGAGTCAAATTAAGAGGCGGCCAAGTTATGTTCACCAACCAACTGGCACTTGCATTTCCGCATGGCCAGAAAACCGATTAACAAATAATAATGCAAATGATAACCCCCCGATTACCATGAGTGGCTCCGTATGGTGCGAAAGTTCAACATACAAACGCCCCACGTACAAGTGAGCAATGAATACGTTTGCATCGTCTAACTTATGTCGGTGTTGCAACATCTGCGTATTTTCTTGACGCGGGCCACCCATCCTCCCTTCCGCCCCTCCCTTCCCCCGTGACCCTGGACAACGGAGCATCTCCCGACACCGGGCTGGAAACGACGACCCGTATCACGCACGTTCCCGCATGACGACACAAGCGTGCGGCCCGTTATCAACGTGCTGCTAGACGGGGGCAGGGGGGCGGGGGGGGCAGGGGGGCGGGGGGCAGGGGGGCGGCGGGGCTCCCCATGCCGTGTGAGTCGCGGGGGCGCCACTTGACGCGCGTCGCTGTAAGCGCAGGCGCGCACCCCTTGGGGTCGAGGAGGTCGCGCACGCGCTCGTTGTAGATCTCCAGGTAGGAGACCTCCAGCTTGCAGGAGAGGTCGGCGCTCTGCAGGCGCTCGCGTCGCTGGAAGAGCTCGCAGCACAGGCGCGGGATGAGCCCCGGCTGCTCCGCGGTGCCCATCATCGTGTACGACTTGCCCGAGCCTGAGCACACGCACACGCACGCGCGCACACGCACGCACGCACACGCACGCACACACACACGTACACACACGCACACACACGCACGCGCACGCACGCACACACACGCACACACACGCACGCACACACACGCACACACACGCACACACATGCACACACACGGGCACGTGTACACAAAGATCCCCATGTAGAGCTTAAAAAAACTGTTAGGGCAAGTGCTGTTCACGAGCACGAGGGGGTGGGTGGCCAGCACCATGCTAGGCCGCCTTTGTCTCCCCAGTGGCGGTGTTCACATACTGCACCAGGTACTCATTTGAGGCTGAGTCGACCCAGGGGATGCCCAGCACCAATTCAGATAATCATCAGTGGCGTTGGCCGTGAGCCGGAATCGAATTCGGCTCGCCGAGTTCGTAGCGCGGCGCGCTAACCCGCACCTCCGATTAGCACAGTTGGCTACGTACGGCGCAAAAGAAGTTCTCGATACATACGCACAAGCTTGTGTACACGGGCGCACGCCCAGACAGGCATGTACACGAGCACACACACACATGTGCACGCAAGGGCACACGCCACACGCATGTACACAGGGGTGGGCATGTACCGGTTTGCCCATAGGCGAAGATGCACGCGTTGTAGCCATCAAAGGCGTTGTCTAGAAGGTCTTCCCCCAGGCACTGGAAGACCACGTCTTGCCCTGCAAACGCACGACCACACACACACACAGAGTCGCTCTCGCCAGGACGCACACACAGAGTGCTACTTGACATGCATTTACTGCAACTGTTAAAGTTAATTGAACGTGACTTAGTCCATCAAATAAATACTCTCATAGCAGATATATATTGTTTAAAGGTATATGTTATGGTCATTCTTTTCCTTGTGGAAACCTTCATCCAGCAGTGTATTGAACGCGGATGACAATGATGGTGATGATGCTGGGCGGTGGTGGTGCACGCCTGCAATGCAGCACTGTGGAGGCTATGGTTGGTGGACCGCATCGACGTTGCGAAACCCCCTTTCCGTATGTGTCGAGGTATCATACCCTGTTTAACACGTAGGCTTTCGCGACCAATATTATTCATAAGAAAGGTTTTTGGGTCAGATCGCGTTATTTATAAATGTGTCATAACCCTCCACCACCCGACACGGCCAAACAGTAAAAGACGTGTCAGGAGAGCCTCACCATTCTGGCAAATCGATCTTCAACACACCGGTGGACTAAAAAAGTGAATTATTTTATCCTTTGTAAACGTGACACTTTTTTTACTGTTTGGCCGTGTCGGGTGGTGGAGGGTTACGACACATTTATAAATAACGCGATCTGACCCAAAAACCTTTATTATGTATCATACCCTGGCTTGCAAGGAGAAGGCAGTACAGCAAACACGCAGACTCCACCTGTTCTGTTGGTATGGGAAAGAGTGTTTCCCCCTTGCATGCGTGGGTTTTCTCTGGGTGAAGTGGGTTCCTCCCACATGTAAACACGTATTAATTGGCCGATAACACCTGAACGCTTTACTGTTCCGAGACTTATGCAAGTTGCAGGGTGGGGTGTCCTGTTCACCTCTGAATCTCGTAACGCACGAGCGGTTAAGCGTTACTTTTATTTAGAGAGGCATAACGCCATTATTTTTAAAGACAATCGACTCACTGCAGAGAACTGTAGCGACACGACCGCACTCTACGATAGCTAGTGCCCAACTGTGCCACACACCATCCCACATGGCCTTGTGGGAGCCTCGGTAGCGATAGTTATTTTATTTTAGTTTTTCTTCCAGTTGAATTTTGATGCTGTACACATACGTTATCAGAAGCGGAATCAAAACTGATAACGTGCACGTGCATTCATTCGGAACGGAAAAGGGTTAATACATAGAGGACTGCAGAACTTAGGCAATTGTTGGCGCTGACTCATTGCATGCTCGTCCGTGGTTCCTCGTGCCCCCGAGGCCTCACTCTCTCTACGAGAGCGACAGCGACGCGTACGAGTTGAAATCGTCGTCACCAAAACCAGCTGTACGTTCGCGCGAGGGGGAAACACTCGGGAAGTCTCAATGTGGACGCTGCCTGAAATCATCGCGCTGCGGTCCCTTGTGCGTGACAGCTGTAACCAGCGGTGCGTTCCCCCGCAGCCCGTGTGCCCACGCTCGGCGAAGGAGGAGGCGCCACTGCTCGCCACTCACCAGAGAACTTCTCCTTGTTCGTCTCGTTAATTGACCAGAAGCAGTAGTCAAACCTGAACGTCTGCAGGAACACAAGCGGAGGGCACGTCCACAACACAGGTACACGCGTCGCACACGTGTCCCATACACACACACATGTACACACGTACACACGTACACACGTACACACACGTACACACACGTGTCCCATACACACGTACACGCACACACGTATCCCATACACACGTACACGCACACACGTACACACACGTGTCCTTTACACACACACATACATACACGTACACACGTACACAGGCAGAGCACACCGTACGCGAGACACATTCACCACACGGGCACAAACGTCCCACTCGCACGTACACACACACATGCACACACGTACACACGTACACAGGCCAAGCACACCAGGGCACAATCCACACGGCACATACACTGCACGTGCAAACACACACATGCACTGAAGGTGACACCACCACACAAAGCACAAACACCGCATGCATATGCACGCACCATGTGCAACACAAACCACAAATGTTGCATACACCATACACTGAAAAATAACCCCCTTATCGCCTGATCGCCTGTTGCAGAATATGCTGCTAGCGAGCACCTGTTAAAAAAACTAAAACAAAAAAATTCAACAATGTTTTACCAGGTAAGGCCCACTGAGCTATTTGGCTCTTTTTCAGATGCGACCTGGCCACAAATGAGGGCTCAACGAAGTGGCTTATCATCACGTGGACATTTATAGCAGCCCACGACTGTAAACTCGTGTTCATTCTAAATGTGGAGGGAAAACCGGAGGATCCGGAGAAAAATCCACATGACCACGCAGAAAACATGCACACTCCAAGCATACAGGCATCAGGGTTGGGATAGAACCCACGCACTCCTGCGTAGCAGGCGAGGTAGTTCACATCTCGCCACCATGGCACCCCTGTTAAAAAACCCAGCGTGGCTCAGAAGGCGTTGTGTTGCCATCAACACGCTCGGCTGATGTGCAGCTACTCTTTTAACGTTGAGTCAACCTAGGGGAGGCCCAGTGCCGGTTCAGATATCGCTCATCACTGATCATTGCTATGAGTGGAGCGGTGGCGCAATGGTCTGAGACCAATTCCTGGCCACGGCAGCATTAGTGGCGAGTTACACCTGAACTGGCCCTGGGCCTACCGCTTCACAAACCCGCACTCACCCGCTTGGTGAAGTATGGTTAAGCGACCCTGGTGACTGACACGATATCCACTCCATTTTGACTGAATAAGTTAAAATTCTGGTCAGGGGTCAAACCACCCTGCCATCCATCCCTTCAGTATCGATGAAGTAAACATCAGCTTGGGTGTAAAAAAAGCCAAAAGTGGTTGTCCTGTGTCGTGACTTGCCCCTGCCATAGCAATGTGGAATTTCCACCACTGGCTCAGTGCTAAAAACAGTAGGTGAGTGCCACTCTCCATGCTGAACTGAGTGAGTAACCCACTTGCCATCTACGGACGCAGATTCCTTCAACCTTTAGAGCACATATGGTCATGCACACACAAATAAGGGGAAACCCCCCACGTGTGTGTGTAGCGGGCATTCAAAGCTGCCCAAACAAAACAGAACATTTCAAATGCGAGTGCAAAGCAACAAACCTTTGCCTGTTTGCGAGCATCGTTGTGGTAACTGTAAGAAAAACAAAAAATAGAGCAACATTAATCATTGCGATGCAGCATCTCTGAAATGCTGCCAAATGTTGCATTCCGACTAAACGAGGGAATTGCTCAGCTGCAAATTGACCAGCATCTTGCTTTAGCTTGCTCCTGTGACGGCACGAATGGCAGCTTCGCGGCACGTGGCAGCACACGCAATCGAAGAAATGGGGCAGACGACGGGGGAAGACAGCCGGAAAGACAGGGACGCTGTACCGCAGGGACACGGTTTTCATGGCAGGCAGACGGTGTCACTGACGCACGTAAGTCGACGTGCAATCGTGGTCCCGCACCGTGATGAACGTCACGATATTGGGATGTCCACTGAGCCTATACCGCCGCTGAGATTTTATGTTTGGCTGATTGCCAGTTGTATTGTTTGATCATTTTTGTTTGAGCAATGTTATTGGCTGTGGGTTTTTTTGTTATATGTGGCACATAGTTTTCGATCACTACATATTGCTCAGCAAACACATCTTATATAAAACAATCAATAAATAAATAGCCACGGCTTTTGAAACTGAACTATTTTATTTGACCAGGTTAAGCCCACCGAGCTATGAGCTGTTTTTCAGAGGTCGGCCTGTCCGCACACAATATCATCATGCTCACAGGAGTGGCCGACATCATCATGCGCGGGAATTTATAGTTGCAGCCAAGAAATCGAAACGCATGTTGGTAAACATGTTTGTAAACACGGAGGGCAAAAACCGGAGGACCCAGAGAAAACATCCACGTGACGGTCAGGGGGAGGTTTAGAACCCACGACCTCCCGCGTACAAGGCAAAGGGGGGATCACATCTCCCCGCCACCGCAGCCGCCCCCATTGCAAAAGACAGCTCAGTAACATCATCGGTGGACAGACTTTTGAGTGAAGTTGCACCGATTAGTCAAGCCCAGAGGATGGCGACAGTGCATGCAAGACAACGGCCGCTCTTGTGAAATGGATTACTCCGCACGAGCCACAAGACGTGAAACAGCCCCCACCGTAGCATGGGGGCGGAGGTGCTAGAGGGGGCTGAACCCCCTTGCTGAAGAATCAAGTCAAACAATGTTGGGTTCAATGTTTAACCCTAGTGGCAGTTTTTTTCTTCAAAGATTCACAACAAGAGCAGAACGCGTGACAGACCAAAGCGCGTCGCACTGTTACTCAATCTCTCCGGCGTGTAACTCTGATTTTAAGTTTGTTTAACGTTGCCTGCGTTGTGTCCCACCAACCCCCATTAGGCTGTAGACGTCTCCCGGCTATCAAGAAGTCATGCTCCAGGTCCGACGTGGAACATCCTTCATGGTGGGAGAGGCCGCAGCTTTGTGTTTCCTGAACAAAACAAAACCCACGAACGGCTAGTAGAGTGGGGGCGGTGCATTGCCCACACCACGTGCACCCGTGCCCTGGTGTCCCCCAGAACCGCCCGACACAAAACGCCTCGAGGGTCTTCACTTCCGATTAATTATTAAGTTTCTTCCGAGTTAGATCGCCCTGTAGGTATAAAGACATGTTTTACTATAACCCTCCATCCATCCACCCGCCACAGCCAATCAAATCAGGTTGTCACGCAGACAAACGTGCCAATTGATTTGGGGTTTCAGCAAAGCCAAAGGAATGTTGAAGAGCAAGCAGAATATTGCACAAGCTGTATTCGACGTTTTGCTGGAGATTACAAACGGCATCATCGGGTGTTTTACCAAAAGCTCAGCTCTCGCGCAGTCCAACTTTACCCAACTTCTGAGTGCGTTGTTAAATCACTACCGGGTGAAGTGTCCCCACAGGCCATGGCAATAATGGGGGGGGGGGGGGGGGTTTGGTTCACAAAACTTCCCCACGGGGGTCAACAGGGGTGGGGGGGGGGTGACGGGGTTCACAATGGGGTGGGCGGGTTCGTCGTGCTAACTGCTGTGCCACCACTCTCGCGATGGAGTGAAAAACACAGTCCAGGCTTGCGTCACCTTGCTTCACACGCACACACCTGACACACGCGAGAACGCCCAAACAACGACGCGAGAGCAATCTCCCGCAGCAGGACGGGGCCCTCCACTGTTCACGAGGGCTCGTCAAGTTGTAAACGTCGGCCGTCGTGCGTAGGCCCACAGAAGTGGACGTGCCGCCCTGAGGAAGAGTTGTACAGACTGCAGCAACAGTTTGCCCTGGTGAACTTCGCACTACACCGAGAGGCGAGCTCATCGCAGCGCTGTATCTGCATGGTGCCTTCCCTCTGATAAAACTGCAATTCACCATTCAATGGTGGAACGCGTTCCCTTGCAAACAAGCGGTGTGCGCACACGATTAAAACCCTACGCCTAAGGCCGTTCCGTCCTATATTACAATGAACACTTCACGACGGCTTGTCACTTTCAGTAGCGTTTGTTGTTGTTGTAGATAAGCGAGTAGCCAAACTCTGGCTCACAGCCATAAGCAGGATCACTCAGCTGATGTGAGCCCTGGGCTGATGAGCGTAACTTGAATCCATCACCCAGGGCACGGTCACCTCCTCAAGCCTTCAACCCTCCTGGCTCAACGAAACGACCACCGGCTGTCGAGGTTGCGCCGTTTGATTGTAAGTGAAACAAGACTATTGCCACGGTGGCAAGAGCCACCACGGTGGCGAGATGTTAACTACCTCGCCTGCAATGCAGAAGGTCGTGGGTTAGATGCTGACACTGCTGCCTATATAATTGGAGCTTGCGTGTTTTCCCCGTGGTCGCGTGGATTTTTCCCTCCACAAATAGAATTACCATGTGTTTATAGTATTTGGCTTTAAATTTCTACGTGATAAGCCACTTTGTTGAGATATCATTTGTGGCCAGGTCGCTTCTGACAAAGAGCTGCATAGCTCAGTGGGCCTTACCTGGGGAAAGTAAAATAGTAATAAATATTAATAGTAATAGTAAGGATAGACTGACCGGTCGCACTGCATGCATCCGTAGCAACTTCTAACACAAGACCGCCAAACTAACCCTAACCCTTGGGCACTGCCTAATTGTGAAGCTTTTGGCAGACAGAACTTGATCACGAGAAGCAACACACCAATGTGCCTGGAGAGGAGGCGTTTCCCGACCGGCGCGAATTGCGCGCTTACGACACATGGATAAGAAACAAAGACACGGATGGAACATACGGAAAAAGAACGAGTGACGAGTGTGCGAAGGAGCAAGGAGAGACTCAGGTTTGGAATAACACACCAAGGGGACATGAGGAGGAACGCGTGAAGTCAGCGAACACGCGCGAGACAGAGGCCAGAGACGTTACGGTGGCGTCGATTCTCAAGAAGAGGAAGTGGGCCGGGGCAGGACAAGTTGCTGATGATCGAGAGCAGCGATGGAGTTTGCAGGCCAAAAGGACCGAGTGGAGGGAACGCGCCGGGGAGCGTGTCGGCCGCGGAGACGGACGGGGCGGTGAAATCGTCCCGAGCGTTGGAGCTGCGTGAACTTGTTATGCCGCGGCGAGATCGTGAGAGATCGTGAAAAACAGGCTTGGGAAGGGCCCACGTCAAGCAGCGGACAGATCATGGTCCAATGATGACCAGCCATGACCTGTGGCTGATCATCACTCACACGATACAGACACGCAATACAGTCAAGTTCTGCAATACTGGGAAACGATTGCTGTAAATGTTAAAAGAAATACATTTATACCTCATGAGGCCTCCTTTGCCAGTACCAAAATATACTAATCGGGTTTTCCCCTTTTTTCTGGCAACAAAACTGACACCTTTTGCAAGGAATCGTGCGCTTTTTGGCGTCATCTGGTCGAACACCATATGAGACTAGGCGCTAAGAAAAGCTGTCTCTGGTGTGGACCAATCAGTTTCAAGGACAATGCATACATTATCAGAGTATTGTTTTTGGTTTGCATTTGACTGCAAGTATCGTGGTGAATGTAAACATGATTCCTTGCAGAAGGTGTTAGTTTTGTTGCCAGAAAAAAGGGGGAAACCCCTATTAGTACATTAAAACCTCTCTATGTAGGCGATTGCACGAATGAGCATACATTCTCAACATTTGGCTGTAGCAAGCTGAGAAGGGGGGGGTTTTCTTGAACGGCGCCAATGGACAAGCTTGGGCTGAACATTCCGAGCGGTGTCTGAGTCTGAAGAGGAGGAACTGGCAGAGCGGACAAACAGGTAGGGGCAGCATCACGCCCCGCACACACAGACAGCCATCCCCTCCCGCAAAAGCCTCAAGGCCACCAGACATTGAACCGCATTTGCATTCGGAAGCAAGTGCTGACTATTCACACACACACAGTGTGTACACTATTCACACACACACACACACAGTGTGTACACTATTCACACACACACACAGTGTGTACACTATTCACACACACACACACAGTGTGTACACTATTCACACACACACACAGTGTGTACACTATTCACACACAGTGTGTACACTATTCACACACACACAGTGTGTACACTATTCACAACACACAGTGTGTACACTATTCACACACACAGTGTGTACACTATTCACACACACAGTGTGTACACTATTCACACACACGCAGTGTGTACACTATTCTCACACACAGTGTTTACACTATTCTCAGACACAGTGTGTGTACACTATTCACACACACACTGTGTGTACACTATTCACACACACACTGTGTGTACACTATTCACACAAAGTGTGTGTGAATAGTCTACACAGTGCTGGGTGTGCCACGTGCTCTCAATAGTCTACTCACCGATGGGCGTGACCTGCTGTACAAGTCAGATTTTGGGGTCTTACCTCTGATCACCACTGCCTAAACTTATAAATAAATAAAATAACCGCACCTGCCTCTCCGTAGCAATTGCAGCAACACGTAGCAGAATGCACAATTACACGTGCGATTCGTCACAGCTATTGCTCACACCGGCTACGCTCGCCAGGAGAAGGCGGCACAGCAAACGTGGACCCCAATCTGTTCCATCTGCACGGGGATAGAGTTGTCCCCGTCGCACGCGTGGGCTTTGTCCGGGTGCTCCGGTTTCCTCCCGCACGTGAACGCTCGTTCATTGGTTGAAAAACATCTTAATTGTATAGGGGACTGCAGAGCTTGGGCAATTGTCGGCGCCGGCTCACCGCCTGGCTGCCTTCCCCGCCTGGGGTGTGGATTCCTCAGGGCCCGGAGTCGTTCTCAAACGTCGCGGGTTTGCAAATGGTGTGCGGCGACGCGTCACAAGTTGAAATGATGATCGTCTGCTAATGAAGACATTACGACGGCACTTCGCTTGGAAGAACCCGCTGCAGTGAGCTATTGTCTTGAAATAAGTATCGCAGTACAATCCTGTAACGTGTTGTTTCATTTGAACATTAACCGCCGTGGTTGCTACAGCTGTGTTTTTGTCGAGTGCGTTACCAATGTCCATGAGGACTTGCGGCACTTGTTAATATATTCCCTTCAGGCACACACGCACACAAGCACGTGTGGGCTGGAAAACACGTGAAGAACAATAACACGCAACACTCATCATCGCGTGGCGTCCTATTTCCAGAAGATGTCACTTTGGCGTCACACCTCCCCCCTCCTCTCTCTCTGTCTCCCGCTGGTCTCACCACGCGGGTCGGCCGCATCCCCGTCCACTCACTCATTTAAACCGCGTCGCCTGTCCGCCGCGTGCTTGGCTCGCAGTCTCTAACCTTTCACTCATGACCTCTGCTCGGAAGCAGAATGCACGCAAACAAAAAACCCCACGATTTTCTAGACGGCACAAAAAGCGCAATTGCGACCGCAGGCTCCATCCTCCCATCTGGTCAAGGGACATCACCCCGAGAGGAGAGGACCGATTCTATGGATCACAAGTGTACCTTCCGCTGCCCAGTCACCGTTTTGCACGCACTATTACTACTCTGTCCGACAAGAGACCCCCACCGCCCCCCACATCGGCAGCGGGAGGAGATGAAAGGCCGCTCGCAAGATACGGCGCTCTCCCGTGCCACGCGACACCGGCACATCGTGACGGTGCAACGTGACACCAAGAAGCATCACAGGCTTCGCCCCGACACGGGGGGCCGGGAAGGGAACACGAACGCCGCGTCTGTACCCACGTCCTGCTGCCCACCGGGGGTGAATCATCACAGCCACGGTCAATTTACTGCGGGATGAAGGGCTTCTGCAAACTGCTGCTAGCGCCAAACGCAATTGAAATGTAACAATACATCTAAGCGCCTGCATGTAAGCCGATGTTTCTTTGCCGCAGTTCCACAACGAGTGAATGCTTCAGCGTGTTTTCCCTCCTTTGACTGCCACTCCATTGTTGGCCTTGACCACCAGCCATGATCCCTTCCAGTGATGGGTCCTGTCCAGGCAGTGCCGGATGAAGCTAGTGCGGGGCCTGTAGCAAATTATGTTATAAAGGGGCTCTAAATATAAAAAAACACACTTACATATTAAAACACCAATTTTTTTTACTTGCATAGTAAAGTAATTGTATTTTTTCATTTGCTATACAAGCAGATCATACGACAAATTGCTAACCTTAAACACCCAGTCGTTCATAAAAGTTGAAGGCAGTATAGTACTCCAGTAATAGAGCAAGTGCAGAATCGCTGAACCGAAACTGATAGCTTGAAAGCATTTAGCGCGGGGCCCATGAAAGTGCGGGGCCCGTGGCATATGCGGCTACTTGTGCTACGAGGATAATCCGGCACTGTGCCCAGGCCCATTCCCGTTTTTTTTAATCATCAATCTGATGTCTTTAACTTGCACATATTCTCCAGCCCGTGCGTGCTCCTCTTTCTACTTCTCGACGTAATTCCTCGCGTGCATCTCTCCACGCTCTTTGTGCAATCTTTGGCTTTCGTACCATTTGTTCTGGTCAATGTTTCTGATCAATACGTCACATCGGGCGCTATGCACCGATTAAAACACTTTCCTCGTAAGACATTTCTGCTTCATCAAAGGCATTCTAAGCCCATTTAAAAGCCACCCAGCCAAATCCTGGACTGGCCTTCCTGGTGACGACGACGTTGCGGTGACTCCTGCCGTGATTTGACGTGAAAATAATTATTTTGAGGTGAAACACTCACGAGGGCGGACACCCCCACCGCTAATCCCGACCGCGACTGCCCCAACACGCACGACTGTAGGAGGGGAGTGAGGAGTCGTTTTTTTTTATGAGCGCGGCACTGTGAACGCATACTTTAAGCTAAACTGAACACATTTTTTCGTTTTACCAGGTAAGGCCCACTTCAGCAATTGTTTCTTGCTGTGGTTGTCCCACCTGATGACGGACGCTTGTGTTGCGCCTGAAACGTCGTGATTTAAATTATTGTATTTTATACCTACGTGACTTTACCGAAAGAACCAAAGAGTATGGATCCCTGCAGTCACGAAAACTTCAAATCTAGATTTAAGGCCCACTGAGCTATATGGCTATTTATCAGAAGCGACCGGGCCACAAATGATAGATCAACGAAGTGGCTTATCATGTGGAAACTTATATCAGCCAAAGACTCTAAGCTCTCGTTGATTCTACATGTGGAGGGGAAAAACCGGAAGACCCGGAGAAATAGCCACACGACCACGGGGAGAGAGAACCCGCAAACTCCAAATCTACAGCAGGCATCAGGGTCGGCATCAAACCCACGGAA
>CM025625.2:1181613-1195858 GCA_014621495.2 Entosphenus tridentatus
TGCCCTCTACAATGCGGACCGGATGTCACTTGATGGAAGGGATCTCAGAGGTAGCTCGTTGATATCCTCTTCCGTGGGCTGTTCTCTAACGTGAAGTGTTGCTCTGCTCTGCGGTATCTACGAATGGTTCAGCAGTTCCACTGCTGGATTATTTTTTTCCACCTGAGGACGACCGCTTGTGTTGCGATCGAAACGTCGTGATATATTATTTTTTATTGAATTTTTCTACCTCCGTGACTTCACCGAAAGAACCAAAGAGTATGGACTGTTCGTAATTTTTGTAAATCCAACACAGAAGTAATTCGGTGTAAAAACTCCTCTGAAAACATTCCCTGGAAAATAAAAAAAGAACCTCACTTGTCTGCCAGTCGGAGGGGCCAGGATGCACAAATTTTCCATGGCACTGGACTCCAACAGGATATGGGCCATGATTGTTACCGGCCACTACAAGTGCTGCAAGGCAACACATCACTCAGAATTCACCAAACCGTGTGCGTCTTCCACAGTGCCCACGTGCTGTTCACGACGCGGCCAGGGGCGTGCCGCCGTGCACCCTAAGAGTCGTTGAGCCAGCCGCCGTCTCGCCCACGAGCAGATGTTACAGATCCCATTAATCTCTCGGGGGAGGGGATCAGGGCTTTATGGCTGTGACAATGCGGGATTAGCTGCGCCACCAGCGTGGAATTATACAGCGTCACTTAAATGCCACCCTTATGGATCATCGTTGCGTAATTGCATTCGTTAACCATCGCCCCATGTATAGCACCAGCGTGGTGACGATGGCAGGAATACAATGATCTACGGTGCTAGGGGACACCATATCGCAGAACCTGTAATCCGCGACGCACCACAGAGGTAACTCCTGCAATCCGTAAACAAAAATGTTTAGCGCTGAGGCAGTGTATGGCGGATTACAGGATAAATTGGCCGTGCAACTCCATAACTCTACGAAAAACTTCACGGATGAGAGGGGAAGCCGTGGAACTTGACAAGCAGTTAAATTAATCGATGGTAATTTCTCATTTTACGAGGTTACATGTTTTTCTAGAACCCAAATGCTGCAAAACTGCAATAAAATTTAAACGACTCTTTCTTCCTCTTCAAGCGTATGGCAAGTCGATCAATCAAGTCTTCATTTCTACAGCACTCATTCGTACAAAAGTTGCGATTCAAAGTGCTGCACAAATAAAATAAAACATTGTGACAAAGACTAAATCACAAGAACAATAAAAGCAATTTCCAGTTCAAAGATTTAACTTAAAATTGCTTCATGATTGCGAAGTCCTCATGTATTCGTAAACTATGCATCCAGGTTTAAGCTCGTGAGCCATGTGATGATAAACTTGGGGGGAGTAGCTGGAACACCGCTGTCTAATCCGCCCCGTGAGCGGGCCGGGAGCAATGCTGCTGCTCGCGAGACGGTCCAATCTTGGCTTGGAGGGGCCACAGAGTCGCTGCACTGCGGCTCAGGGTTCACGTTGCACTTGAGGAAGAGCTGCGCGCAGCGAGTGGTCGCTGTTTTGAAGCCATTCAACTATTTTTTTATTTCACCAGGTAAGACCCAATGTGCCATACAGCTTTTTCACAAGCGACCTGGCCACAAGTGATAGCTCAACGAAGTGGCTCATCGCGTGGAAATGTATCGCGGCCAAATACTTTAAACTCGTGTTTCTAAATGTGAAGGGGAAAAACCGGAGGCCCCAGAGAAAAATCCACGTGACCACGGGGAGAGAGACACGCAAACTCCACATTTACAGCAGGTGTCAGGATAGGGATCGAACCCACGCCCTCCTGTATACCAGGCGAGGCAGATCACACCTTTCCAGAGTGGCGCGGTTGACGGAGCCACCACAGTGTTCAGCGGTGGAGCCCTCGACGAGGCTTTTACGAAGGAACCTCACCACAACTCCACAGCGTGCACCCAACCGTCTCGCGTGGCGACCCCATATCGCTTTCCAGGATCTCAAACGAGTCCGTTGGGTCGAGCCAGTGTTGGTGTAACACGAGGTTTACACTTCCTCGGGATTTTCCCCTCTTGCTTGATGTCGCGGCATCCCGACGGCGGTTTGCCGGTGCAATTGTAACCAGTGTGGCTGTGTTCGTGATAAATGGTGCGTATATTCGCACCGCAGCGTCAGAGAGGGTGTGTGAGGCACGGGTCACGTGATGTTGGCTCGAACGGGGAGCCACCTCAGTGGGAGTGCGTTTCAGTTCGCCCGTCATTGTTCAAATATCACTTCATCTGGATGCCCCACATATTTGTGTGGGTGCTCTTACCTGCCAACCCCTTAACAGTACCCGACCTTATTACAGACCAATTCAGATCTTATTGGTCACCCCGTGCCCCTTATAAATCTCAATGTTCATCCTACAAAGTCCCTAGCACAAGGGAGAAATGCAAACCAATAGACAAACAAAAATGTTTTGCCCGTATATTGAAACGGCTTTCACGCCGTATGGACTTGAGGACTCAATTTCCCTGCACAAGAATCCGGGTGAATCGTATGGGTTGTTGGCTACGGGCTCCTGAAGACCGGACTGGCGTGAAATACTCAGCAGTGCGAGTGCGGCCGTGCGTAGAGTTTAGCTCTTTGCCACTCCACTGCTGGATGAAGGCCTCCCCCCACGCCACGTTATATTTCGCTACGCTGGTCAGGGCTGGTTGGCCAGGACCGGTTCAGATATCACTCACCGCCGACGTCAGCCACGGCGAGGAATCCAACTCAGCTTGCCGGGTCGACGGTCGCAGAATCAATTGCGGTGCTTCCCCGCAGAGGGAATGCAACACAACCGTGCAGGCACCAACTGACAGCGCACAGCCCCGACTTCTAAAACATATACCATCACAATCTAGATTTGAAGTTTTCATGACTGCAGGGATCCATACTCTGTGGATCTTTCGGTACAGTCACGTGGGTAGAAAATGAAATAAATTTAATTAAATCACGACGTTTTCGATCACAACACAAGCGACCGTCATCAGGTGGAACCGATACAGCTGATTTATGAGAAAGATCTGTGAACAACAAGAGCTTTGGTTTTGGTGGGCTCAACCCGCCCACTTACCGCTGGGGTTGAGCCCACCAAAACCCTTTATGAGCTCTTGCTGTTAGCAGATCTTTCTCCTAAATCAGCAGTTGTCCTGCTGCATCGGTTCCGCCTGATGACGGTCGCTTGTGTTGCGATCGAAACGTCGTGATTTAATTTAATTTATTTTATACCTACGTGACTTTACCGAAAGAACCAAAGAGTATCTACCATCACAATGTCAAACGTGGTTCTGACGTCACTCGGTTCAACATTCTGCGATGCGAGTCTAAACCCAACGAGTACTGAGGATAAGGTTTTTGTGTGTCGTTTCGGGGGGAAATGCACAATTACCTTGAAGTTAAACGCCTCCACCCTGGCAGGATACGCGAGTTGTTAATCTGTCGGACAAACTTGTGCAGCAGACTTCATTTAAACTTCACGCGTTATTCATATTTCTCGGCTGTAAAACTCCCAGCTCACCTGCAGCGGTGCTGACTTTAACCACGGTGGTAAAGACCGCATTGAGTGTGAGACACACGCGTGATGATAATGTGTTGGATATCGCAGAGTAAAATGCTGTCCCTCCAGCTATCAGCTACAATTTTGCTGCCTGCTCTTTCTCTCTCTCTCCGCTGTGGAGCAGAGCCATTGCCAGCACAGCTAACGACGGCGGTGGGAAGACATTTTTACGAACAGGGCAACCGCTCCCTGTACAGCTGCTATCACCTATCAGCGCTAAGCTGACAGGAATTTGGCGGTGCAGGTTAAGTTTATAACACTTCAGAGCAGTTAAAAGTAAAGCCATCAAGATTATTTGATGATGCATCACTCACTAATTCACTGCAATTACTTCCCGGCGGTCAGTCACCTCCCTATCACTCTGCTATCGCTACTACCATGGTTACTGTTCCCGTGAACTTCACTCATTGATTCCACCATCCAAGTTGAAGGCTCAGTCGACTATATATGGTGAACTTGTTTCGCACAATACGTAGCCAATCATGCAAATAAGAGGTGAGAGGGAATGATAACAAACTCAACACAAAGAGCAGTTCTAAAGAAATTAGTTTGTCAATGTAGACGACTTAAAAGTGCATCGCTCCAGTGGCTTCCTAATATTGGAAGGAAGAGCGTTCCAGACGGCCACAGAAGTGCACCTGAAAGTGCTCTGACCGTGTTCAACCACCACACTTGCAGGTCAAAACAATCTCTTTTATCAAGCTCTCATAAGAAATATATATTTTTTTCAATTTAAGAAACGTGTTCACAAACTCTAACGGTGTCTGTTGTTGGACACTTAACGTTTCGGGCCTTTGTACCTGTGCTAAGCAACTGTATTTATAAAACAAACCGTAGCACGCAGTCCGCTCTCGGTGGTTCTATAGAGGTGTCTGTGCCCCAGCGTCCCCTGTAACCTAGCGCGGCACGTGACAGAGACACACGCGGTGGCTATAAACACTAAACACTGCCCGAGTGGTTGGCTTGTGTTACCGGCCTGAACGCATACAGTTCTATGCGAGTTAATGTTTATAGAGACCAGTTTTGCAAAGGTGAACTTTAAAACCCACCCTCGACTGCACAACAGGATACGGGCCCCGGTGTAGCATGCGGTATCCTTGTGGTACCGCGTGTGCTCTGTTGGCATGGGGAGTGGCAGTGTAGCAGTTAGTGCACTGTGCGACGAACCCGGCGAACCGAGTTCGATTCCCTGCTCAAGACCAATAACAATGGCGAATATCTGAACCAGTTAAGAGCCTACCCTACGTCGACTCAGTCTTATAAGAGTGCCTGGCACAGTGCGTAAAAGTAAGCACTGGGGAGACAAAGGCACCGTGTTGGTCTTCGTAGGTGCTCACTAAAAGCAGTTGCCCCAACAGTCTGTTAGAGGCAATATGGGGGGGGGGGGATCTTTGTTGTGTTAGGCACACTGGCCCTCTATTACCACACTCATCCTCTAATGATTTCCAAGTTGTCTTGGCTCACACTGCCACCGTCAGCATCCAACATTGTTTTATGACAACACAACGCACTCACGGGGCGTTAACTCTCAACATAGTCAGTGTTTCGAGTTAAACATTGGCCCTCTGACACAGTCACATTGATTCGTCCGTCCATTATATTAACGAAACGCAGAATTATTACAGCATACAGAAATATTACCCTCTTAGATTGGCGTACGAACAAATCACTCGGAATGCGCCGGGTCCCGTCAGATCTCAGAAGGGTTTGAGCCTGAGTGACCGCCATGCGTACAGCAGGTGCCGCAGGCTGCTGCGGGCCTACAGCCGGGCGGTGGTGGCTATGCACGCCTCTAGTCCAGCACAGTGGAGGCGTGTCTTGTGAAACTCCTTTCCCGTGGGCACGGAGGCGCCATACACCGGCACAGCAGCGAAAGGCAGTACAGCAACTGTGGACTCCACCCGTTGCCTCCTGTATGGGAATCGAGTGTTGTGCCTTCGCACGCATGATATTTCTCTGGGCGCTCCGGTTTCCTTCCACATGTAAAACACTCGTTAATCGCCTGATAACACCTTCATATACAGAGGACCGCAGAGGTTGGAGCAAAATTTGGTTGGGGCGAAATTTAGTACGGGCTCACCGCGTGGCTGCCTTTCCCGCTTCTCTGTCATTCCTCCTCGTGCCTCTGAGTTGTTATCTCTCTCTTCGAGAATGAGCGAGTACTGTGCGGCGATTACGCATTCCAAGTCTAAATTATTACGTTCTGGGCAGGAAAGTGCGGTGCAAAAAAATCCAATACTTTACTGAGCTAGGCTCCAGCGTCTACACTACCCGGCCTTTAACAACCCACAATGACTCGCGTAGTAAAGTGTGGTCAAATAACCGCCTACCACCCCACAGGGCATGGGGGAAGCCCTCATCCAGCAGTGGATTGACAAAACGGGCAACACCCTGTACAAAATACTTAATGTACAGTCTAAACAAACAGGCTCTGTTTAAAACTATGGAAGTTTTACCCACTGTTATTATAACTGTTACATTTTCTGGATGCGTTTTTGACAGTGTTTTGCTTCTCTAAATGCTGGGATTAGTTTAAAAATGGAGGTCACTCTGACGATCAAACACTGAAAAGAGAACCGATTTTAATTGGAAATTAAGGGGTTCACCCGAGGTGGCTGGGTGGCTCAGATGTCAGAGAGCTGAGCTGGCTGAGATTCTGGGCTCAAATCCAGGCAGCTGCCTGTGAATAAACTGGATCCTCAAGTGCGGTGATGTGATGGTCTCACTGCCATGCGATGAGCTCCACTCTCATATGAAAAGTGGGTGAGAAAGTGCCGCCATTCACTGCGTGTGGACCAAAGGTCACTTGCCGGGATCTCAGCGGTCGCTCTGTGGTATCCGCATCAGTGGGACATTATCGAACACCAAGGGTCGCACTGCAAATGGAGTCTTCGTCTCGTGATGCGACACCGATAGCACAATAGTCCAGGGGCAAGGAACCTTTTTTCTGCCAAGGGCCATTTGGATATTTACAACATCATTCGCAGGCCATACAAAATTATTAACTAAAAAATTTGCCTGTTATATTTGGTCAAACATTTAATTAACTCACCCTTAATGTGATGGCTGGAACTGCTTCTATTTGGCGAGGCGTGTGATGTTAGCTGGTATTGATGATGTTACTACTCGCAACTGCTTTTCCAGGTTTGCTCCTAGATTTATTTAATTTCGAGTCCCGCCTGCGGTTGCCTTGGCAGGGTCACACCAAATGATTTTGCGGGCCTTATACGGCCCCCGGGCCGGACGTTCCCCACCCCCATCTTAGTCCTATGGAGCAAGAGATTATAAACAATGGAAAGATAACACCTCTAAATCTTGGGACAACCATGTAATAACGAATTACAATGCCCACCGAAAGTATTTTCAAGTCCTATTCGGTCCTCGATGAGGGGAAAAGAATCCCCCGCCCTTGCTCTAAACCAAGGGAAGGGGGCAATTCTAAACCAACAAGAAGAGGGCTCCCCCGAAAGGTGTCCATGGCTCTTGATTGCGCGAGCCAGAATCCCCCGCCCCGGAGTGTTTCCTGGCCGCACCTGCGCGCAGCACAATTCCACAGGTGTGTGTATTTACACGCGGCAGCCATCCATCACACACGGTGGCAGCGTTGGGGTGTGGGGGGGCCATGGCTAAACAAAAAAGGAAAAACCACACCTTCGCACTGCAATGGCGTGCAAGTGGCTCTTTATGGCAGGAACCTGCGCAAGACCGGGCACACGTCCTCTGCAGGCGGATTAACGCCCCCTGTGTGTGCACACACACGCGACAGATAACGGATTGACAGTTTTCTTGTGCAAAGCAGGATAAAAGTTTCCGGGGTGCGCGGTGGGTGGCGAGGGCAGTTGTCTTCGTAGAGAGCTACGGGACTGAGAGTGGTGCCTGCCAGACAAACATACAGACCACGCGTTTCGCCTGAACAGACAGTTATGGGAAAAGTGCTGTTAGCGAGCACCTATTAAGGCCGGCACGGCACACGAGGGGGTGAGTGGCCAACACCACGCCCGGCTGCCTTTGTCTCCCCAGTGATGATGTTTACACACCGCACCAGGTACTCATTTGAGTCGACCTAAGGGAGGCCCAGGACAGGTTCAGATATTCCTCACCAATGTTGGCCACGAGCGGGAATTGAACTCAGGTCGCCGGCTTCTAGCGCAGTGCGTTAACCACTGCCCTACTGCCTGGCAGACACACACTTAGGAGCACGCGTGAGCCAAGCCTGGCTGAAGTGTTATGCGTCCGGGTTCAGGCTTCTTATTTCGTATGGCTGACATAGATGCAGAACAACAACTACAATTTCACGTTCAGGTGGTCAAGCCAGACAACCGCATCAGAAGCAGCGGAGTGTATCGCTGTGATGTCTCCTTCATATATTCGTGGATTGGGAATGCCGTCGTTTTATACTGCATGGTCTGTTCTGGATGACCACAGTCGCACATTGGAGAGTTTTTAATGTTCCATTTGTGCATCAGGTATCCGCATCTGGGAAAAACCGTGAGCTTCATGGAAGATCAAAACCGGGGATCTTCTGCGTTGGGTGAGACTGACGATGGCCCGCTGTGCTTTCATCGCAGCTCAAAGAACTTCGTATCCACTCAACCGGCCTGCGTTCATGGGAAGGGCCTCACTCGGGTTCCACTTGGCCTGAAATGAGCACCCAAAGGTACGAAATACTGGACTGTGTTAAAATAAACTTTCCCGTACACAGAATTGGCCAGAGAGGAACGCTGGAAAGACAGATACAAGTACACGAGCAGGCTTTAGGGTAGTAACGTCAGGTGTTTCTGTTTATACTGTACTACATTAATACCCCCCCCCGCCACCAAATAATGGACACCTGCAATCCATTGCCTTTCAGAATTTACCCAAACCCTTGCATTCCGCACACAAGGGAGGCAGGTGTTGTGGGATTTTCAAAGGCTCTCCGCCCGAAGCCTCTAAATGCGTGACTTACTGAGTTTGTCTCAGTCCCTGGACACAAGTGTGAACGCCCCCCCCTCACCGTGTCTGTCAATCTGCTGCTGGATGAGGGTCTCACCACACGGTGGGTGGGTGCGTGCCGTCGGGGTTTCTTTTACCATATTTCACCACGGTGCCGTTTGGCGAAGGCGGGCCGCATAAAACAACAGCAAGACAGTGGATTTTGCTGCGGGGCAACGTTATTTCCACAACGTTGCCCCGAAGCCTATATCACCTGTTATGCATGGTCACTGCTCAGTCAACCACTGCTTTTTGTGTTTAGCATTTTGACCTCCCCCCGCACCTCCGATTAGCGCAGTTGGCTACGTACGGTGCGAAAGAAGTTCAACGTAAATACTATCCAAGCTCAACGCTGCTTGGTTTTGGATATATGACAAGATCGGGCACATCGCACATGGTTGGTCGTAGGCTGAATTACCTTCAGTGAAATGTCGTAAATCCCACCCACCATCCTGATGGACCCAATAAAATGAGCACCACTTTGTTGGACGTCAACAGCAGATTCTATTTTTTTCTACGAAGAGACTGCCCTCGTCAGAGGAATGTGGAAATTCCACCATTGGCGCAGGGCGTTCAAGAGATAAGCACCGTCCCATGCTCACCTGAGCAGAGACACACTTTAGTATGGGGTAGACCTGTGTGATGTAAGAGAAAATTTTAGCTGGAAGAATATTATATTTTTTGCGACGTAGAATTGTAATGTATTACTTACTGTTAGTAGCTCAGCTTATTGGAGAGTATATTTAGTATACTGATGATACCGATGTAGTTTATACTTTAGTTTTTTTACGTGGTGGTTTAGTTGCCGCAGCTTTATACTATTAACATTCCTTCCCTTTATTAATGCTAACCATACTCCCTCCCTTTGATGCTGCTAATCCTGCATAATGCACGGGCATAATATGACTTTGAAACCCCCCACCCACCTCCTACGCATTCCACAAGTAATGACTAATCCCATATCTGCATTTCCCATAAATATGCTAAATTCCTCTTGATATGCAATTCATTTTGTCAAGACGCTCTTCCCCCTCCAACCCAGCTTAAATATATGCTCCAAGCCTGGTGGTGTTTAATTCAGACGCTGTGTTCCCGACATACCTGTTCTTCACCTGAGGACGGCTGCTTGCGTTGTGGCCGAAACGTCGTGAGAATTATTTTATTATGTTTAATTTTGATTATTTTATTATTTCCCTTCTACGTGACTTTACTGAAAGAACCAAGAAGATGAACAGAGCTTTTGCTGAATTTGTCACGAGAAAGTTCAACATTGGCTGTAATGCAGACACAAACAGCTGTGTGAGCAACACTTCAGAAAACGTGTCAGCATTGCCAGCCCACCGAAAGAAACCACTCTTACAGCCGCGTGAAACAGCGTCACACGACCCAAACCCCCATCATGAATAAACCCGTGAATCTTTCAGAGGCGGAGTGTCGAGTGTGCGGAGCTCATTATCAGAATGCTTCGAGTTAGGAATCCCTGGTCAAGTTGACCTTCATCATTCAGCACGGTCAGTACAATGGGGTACCAACGTGTGGGAAGCCAACAAGGGCAGACGTAATAATAATAATAATAGTTTGTGCATTTGCTATTCGTGGCATTCTTATCGCGTAATGCTGGAATCACTCACCACTGATGTCAGCTCGGTTGATAATTGAACTCGGGTTACTGGGTTTTAGCGCAGTATGCTAACCACCGTACCATCACTCCCCGCACTATTGACGTTCAAACATAAACAAAACACAGCCGCAAGTGTATGAACGCAGCCATCGAAAATTATTAAGGAGAGAATTTTTTTTAATATCAGGTGGCTTTCCTGGGTGGCTTAGGCTTATGAATACTGCCACGGAATGTTTATCATTTGTAAACAGTTCTACCAACTGACAAACGTTACGTGCCCTTCCTATAAATGACCGCTGGTCTGTAGGTGTGTGGCTGCCATACAGCGCTAAAGGCCCTGGAAGGCAGCGGCCAGACCAGACACTCACACACACACCGCAGCTACCAGAGGAAGCCCACGATCTTGGCGCAGAGGCCACGGTGGCCGTGGAAATCGTGAACAAAGTACTTCGGTGAAATCTTGGAAATGCCCACAGAGACGCGCGCGGTGAGGCGTTTCCTTGCACAACCACCGTACGTCACGGCACTGTGCCCGGTGCTGGCGCCGTGGCGTGCGACGTCGCGCGCACCGGCTGAAGGGGCCCGTGAAATGAACGACGAGCTGTTTGACGAAATGTTGGTCAGCCTCTTTCATAAATACGCCCCGTCGTCCATAAGGTAAGTGCTCAATAGCATGTATAATAGACGACAGTTTGGGTAATAGCTCATTGTCAGAGGATGAAGCAGCATCACTAAATTATTCCTTTTCACATTCGATCTATTTGAGAATTTCACAGCCCTCCACTCCAGGCATGAGGACTTACGAACAAATGGATGAACAAGACAGATGGACGCAGCTAACGCATTCACTACATATTATTTGGGTCTTTCGGTAAAGCCACGTAGATAGATAAAATAATAATAAAAAATAATAACAATATCACGACGTTTCGATCGCAACACAAGCAATCGTCATCAGGTGCGAATTGACTACATGTTCACCCTTCAGTGTAAAGTGTACAAATACGCGTTATCTTACAAAGTACAACAGTAGCAGGACTCCCAATCGTGAGATGATCATCATTCTCCTGGGAAAAGATTAATCTGGAAGGCACATACAACTGACGGTTTAAATGCCATTTCCTTTCGGTGAATAAGCTTATTGTCTCTTACAGTAATGTTAGCAGTGAAAGTCAATTGACCATTAACTCTTTCCTGCTGAGTAAGCAGGGCACTGTGCCCCAACGTGACTCATTTAAACCTTCAATGCCAGGACCATCTCCACACAACGTAGCCAAGAGTAACAACAATCCGCACAAGAGGTAATTTACAAATGGTAATTTACAGACGTATGTGAGCACAGGCTCTGACCTCCCATCACGCAATGCATATATCGTGTGGCAGGCAAGATATGCATCTTGTTCTGTGCTTAATTTGTGAAAATGTCAGCTTTTGGGAATTCAAGAACATTGGTTTATCAGTCATTCAAGAAGTATTGCTCTGACGTGGTAGCGTGAGTGGAAAAGTGCTGACCTCTACTGTGTACAGCAGAGGTCCCTTTAAGGGATTTCAATGCTAGTTCTGTGATATCTGGCTCTGCGGGCCATTAAATTAACACGGGGTGGTCATACTGCTCTGTGAGAGATACGAATTAATTTCTTGCCTCATGACGGGATGCCGAGAGCACAATCGGTTTAACATTTGAGGGGGGGCGGGGGGTGGTGAGTAAATCTGAAAACAATTCAAGAACGTGTGACATCATTCACGTAATGACTCAGGCAATGTGAGCTGATGTCACACCAGTGGGGTCAAAGTGTCTGCATGACGAAACCAAGTCTGGAGCAGCGGCAATCGCCATTGGCCGCTATAAGCCACCTCCACATTATTGTGGCAGGAGACATTCTTACCACAAGGCAAAGTGCTGCTCGCTTTTGTCAAACCACGTCGGACGAAGGGCTGAGTCAATTCCTGACCGGCATTTGAACTTGTGTTTCCCCTGTGTGTCAGTCGTGACGATGACGTAAACAAACTCTGACATTTCTAATTGTCCCACGATTACATTGAGCACTGCCTGTGACCTGCAATGCACCCAATCTCATCAGAAGCTAAGCAAAGCAAAGCTTGAATGGTGCCTGGATGAGTGACCACCCTGCATTGAACAGCTTGTTATAGGAGGCTGTTGCGCGATCACATGGTGCACAGCAAAGGGCAACGCAGCAATATCTATTGTTGTACTGTACTATACTCCCACATCTATGCTCCCCCCCCCCACCTTCATCAACCCACACGGGGAGGCCCTCCATCTGGAAATGCTTTGACAAAAACAGCCGTACATGGACGTATTGAAAACTATCACTTGGATGGCAGTCCACATCCTTGACACCATCCCAGCTCTGCCTGCAATGGAGATAATGCATTTCAACATGCACTCACTCGCCTGCTCAAATAATTAAGTGTTTTTATGACCGGAATTTATCAACAGAAGCTTTTAGATCTCTGAGAGAAGCTTTGTTTAACCACTTTGTTGGCAAGGGCTTCCCTATTTTTTCTTTTGGACGCAAAAAAAAAATTGAATGCGGTATTAACGTTAACCGTTTTTTTTGTTTTTCGTTTAAACGTTCACATTCAAAATGGGAGCCGTCAACCAAGGGACGAAACCCAGAGCCTGCCACGGGATAAGGGGCCGCCGCCTCCTCTCTAACCGTGCGGTGAGAGGCGAGGCCCCTGGGCGGGGACGTTCTCAGGGTTTGTCCGTGTGCCCGCAGTAACTTTCGCCCTCTCTCCCCGCTCGGAAGAGGGAAACTTACAACGGTTACCCTGTGGTTTCCCACTATTGGGAGGGAAGGGACACGGAATTGGCCAGACAGGAACGCTGGCAATTCAGATACAAGTACACGAGCAGGCTGTAGGGTGGTTAAAGTCAGGCGTTTCTGTTTATACTGCATTACATTAATACCCACTCTCACCGCAGCTCAGATGGCAAGCAGGGGTTTGAGCCTGGAGTTGCAGGCCTGCCGTGTGAGCCGTGTTGTTGACAGGGCAGCAATATCCATTATTGTACTGTACCATGCTCCAGTGCCTGTGCTCCCCACCCGCCTTCACCGACCCGCACGGATACGGTCGAACGGCCTACCAAGGTGTTGGTAGGGCCTCGTCAAACAGCGGACTCGCAACGGGGCTGCATTCGGTGCATAAACGGTGCCTCTTCTTATCAGCGTGAGGCCATCGTGCGAGGCTTTTTTTTTGTCGGGAAAGGGAACTGCGCCTTCACCCTGGCAATGCGGTGTTAAATAAAAAAAATACACCGCTTAAATTACTGTACTGTATGGCCAATGGCAAAAATATACGTTGGCTGGCATGAAGGTTATGGGGTGCCCTTGAAAATAATCTCCATGGAGCGAGGCTGCCCCTGTTCAACATTCACTTGTTATGGAGGTCACCGAATTTACACCGAGGGACAACGTGATGATCCCATAAATTGGATAAGCATACGGACGTTGAGCTATCACTAGCTACGTGGAAAGTAAGCGAGCTTGAGCAAGACATGTCAGAGATGGTGCCCGGTGCTCAAGACTAAAATCAGCCTCGGCAGAGAGAGTGGTAGAGAGGAGGCCCCATGGCTGAGACGGAGACATGCAATCAGCTCGTGTGCAAGTGCCAGATGGATTGGGAGCCGTAGTTTAGTGGTTAACTCGCTGCGCTATGAACCCGGCGACCCGAGTTCGATTCCCGTGCACGACCAACACCGGTGACGATTATTCGAATCGGTCCTGGGCCTCCTTTCGGTCGACTCAGCTTCAAATGAGTACCTGGTGTGGTGTTGTAAACGTTGCCAATGGGGAAACAAAGGCGGCCGGGCGTGGTGCTGGCCACCAACCCCCTCGTGTGCCCGTTCTGGCCTTCATAGGTGCCCGGGACTGGGGGGCTCTTTATTTTTGTTACATCACGAGACCATGATTGGTCTTCAACCAACAGCGGCCAACGATGACGACGATGATACAAAAAAAGACATGATCAGTGCGAGGGCCGCCACACACTTGAAGCCGCTGGGGTTTGTAACGTGTTGTGTGTTTTGTGTCACGTGGTGTGTGTATTGTGTCACGTGGTGTGTGTATTGTGTCA
>CM025625.2:1195868-1206731 GCA_014621495.2 Entosphenus tridentatus
GTGTGTATTGTGTCACGTGGTGTGTGTATTGTTGTCACGTGGTGTGTGTATTGTTGGGGGCCGCACATCAGGCACCACACTAAAGGCCACCAGGGGCCGCCGTTGGCCCTGCGGCCTTGCGATAAAGAACGCCGAGTGACACCGAGCGCGCCGTACAGGATTCCTTCCGGGACACCACTACGGAGGGGGAGTCTCTTCCCAAGGCAGACTGAGAGAAGGGGACCACAACAAGGGTCACCACCAAACTGTCCCTGGAGAAGCCGGGGCATTCGCTCTCCTCGACTAAAGCTGTGTGTACGGGGCACCCCTGTGAAATGAATAGGTAGGTGCGTGCGTGCACGCAATCATCACCGATGTTGCACATTGCCCCCAGGAATGTAAAGGCTGGCTGTGAATACAGATTTCAATAACGACAAAAAATACAATTGGAAGTTAATGAATAGTGGCACGTGTGTCGCTAGAACCACTGTTAAACTACACATGACCAAACGCTCAAATCAATATTGTGCAGAGAGCAGCTGAACTGCTCAGCGCTTAGCTGGCCTGCCCTACTACAACGGCTATAATCCCACAACTGCCTGGTGATTTCTGCAATGAATTAAGCTGGCACATCTGCTCTAAAAAAGGGACTTTAAAAAAAATCCCACGTGACCAAGGGTGTCGTCAAGAGGAAATTGGGGACAAGTAGCTTATGTTGAATTGCTCTATTCAGCGGATAATGCCCACATTTTCAGCCGTTCTCGGGTTCTGGCTAAATTGCGTTTGTTCTATAATCCACGTGTCTCTCTTCCTGTCCCTCGGTGCTATTCCAAGCACGCTCTTCTCCACGCTGCTTTTTGTGCACTTTTCAACTCTTTGTTCTACTCACTTTGTAAAATGGCCAAGTTTACAATCCGCAAGTCGCAGCAGGGCATGCGACAGTATGAACATTCTGACAAAGGAAGTTTGGGTAAAACAAAAAAATTTTCACTGTAAAATTCTCAGGCTATCAAATCAATAAAGGAGCAGTTGAAATATCTGCTAGCAGAGGTGATGTCAGGCCACACTGATACGAGTTGTAGTCAACGCAACGTCGTAATAACCCATCCAAGACGTTGCCATTGAATGCAGTCTATGTTCAGAGTAATAACAGACATGCATAAGGGAACTAAAGCCAATTTGAAACATAACATTAATCGCGAAGAGATGCAAGTCGGCTTGAGCAGGACCCAGGGCTTAGAAGCCGATGGTGGGTGATGGACGAGACTGGGAATGGAATGGCAGCCACAGAAGGGATCACCACTATGGAGATGGAGCCATGAAATCGCAGGAGTGAGATTAATCATGGGGCCTTCATTCAGCAGTGGCGAGATAATGCACTACACTGGTTTTTTTTTTCCCCAGGTAAGGCCCACTGAGCTATATTGCTCTTTTTTAGAGAAGTCACCTAACCACAAGTGATATCCCAACGAAGTGGCTTATCACGTGGATATGTGTAAGCAGCCAAATACTCTTAAACGCGTGACGTTGATTCTAAATGTGGAGCGAAAAACCAGAGGACCCGGAGAAAAATGTACACCACCACGGGGAGAACATGCAAACTCCAAATATACAGCAGGTGTCAGGATCGGGATCGAACCCACGACCTCCTGTATACCAAGTAAGGTAGTGAACACCTCGCCACTGCAGCGCCCAAATAATGGCTTACGATTATGAAAGTAGCAGCATTGATTACATTCAAATGACGATTATTGTATTCTGCAACGAGTCCTGTTTGATTTACGAGATATAAGGTTATCTATGTTTTAAAGAATTGTGTAAAAAAAATTACCTGCGTTCATCTGTGCATCTTTGTTTATCCCATTCTCAAAGCTCATGACCAATGCACATGAGCGTACACAGGGTTCCACATACGATGTCTTCACTGGCATACACGATTTGTGCCTCCGACGAAATCCCAAGTCAGTTATAAATTTTGGTTAAATAGTTTTAATTGTTAAATGAAAGAAAATAAATATGCCGACAATTGCAGACATTTAATTTGTGAAGTCTTTAACACACACACACTAAGTGATCGGTGCACGTGTTTTGACCCAGCACTGCCAAGAGGCAGCATCGGGCTTTCGATATAACGCATTGATTTTTGCGCATCGATAGCAAAAAACATTAAAATGTCCCCCTTCGAAAGTGGTCTGCTCCAGAATTAACACCGGCTGGGTGTGGTACAGCAGAGCACGCGGGGTGGTACATTCCACTTCCTGTTGGGAGCTGCAGAGAAAGGTGGAAAATATAAAAACTAAATTCCACAACGGGTGGCTGAAGCGCTCCAATTATTTTGACTGCAAACGGAACAACGTGAAGAGTTTCACGTTCGTCTCTCCGCTTCTGCCGGCCGGCAGAAAAAAAAGTCAGGGTCATAATAAACAAACTCAACAAAAGGAGCCAAAGACGAGCCAGCTAAAGCCGTGTCATGTGCCAGCATAAACCCCACCCAGCATTAGTGCTGTGGAAGGGCTTTTTCTGACAAACTACAACAGCGTTCTCAACCGGGGGGGGCGCGTGGACCCCTGGGGGCATGTGTCGCAATGTCCCAGGTGGTACGTGAAGTGATTTATAAATGTGTGAAATTATATCATGCGTGAGAATCGCTGGCGAATAATGTTGTATGCATCTGCAAATATAAAATAACTACGATAAAATATAAATCCTTATGGTAACCTATAACGATATAAAAGGCATTTTCTAAACTCATTGATCGTACGCAATGCGTGTTTACAAGAGTAACCGGCGAGCATGAACAAATTGTGTCAAGCGTTGACTTCGTTTTTTGCAGTTAACGAGCCAGTTAGGACGCCTCGCAAGATGGACAATTGGTTAACATATTGACGCTCGTCATTCATACGTTGATTTCTCACAACCATGTTGGGTCAGGCAAGGGGAGGGGGTGGGGTACCCGGTGGAAACTAAAATTCAACAAGGGGGCGAGGGGGGTGAAGTAGCTACAGAAAGGTTGAGCAGCCAACTGGTCTACAACACAACAGCCATTCTAAACCCAGTGGGGGGAAACTGTGAGGAGGACATGAACACCGTGTCTACCTGCAACTCCAGGAGGCCAGCGGACTACCCACTCTCAGAAAGCTTTACGCGGTCGGAGCCCTCTCTGCCTCTACCCTGAGTGCAACTGCTTGTAAAGCGGCGGCAGCCGCCTCCCGCAGTCTTGACCCGTCCGGCTTTGGGGCTTGCGTGCCCTCGTGCGCCGAAAGAATTGCACTTGTGAAGGTGGCCAGCTGCCTGGGTGGCAAGGGTCTTGGAAAACCCCCACCCTGAGTTGGTGGATCATCCAGAGATGGAGACCTGTGCAAAGAACCTATTTGCAAGGGTTCCAAAATGCTTGCGTGGGAAACTACAGCAAGTAGGTTGTTGACAATCTGATCTGTGTGTGTGTGCCTTTCCCTGAAAACTGTGGTTTCCTCCCACAAAGCAACAATTCTCAAAAAAACAATTAGTCGAACGTATAGAAGCAGGACTGTTTAAAGGAAAATACTGAGACTCAAGCGAGGCTTTCATTGGTAAAGAAATGCATGATTACTTTTTAACACGTAGGCTTTCGCAACCAATATCCATAAGAGGATTTTTGGGTTAGATCGCGTTAATATAGAAATGTGTCATTAAACCCGCCACCACCCGACACAGCCAACTAGTAAGGGTTGTCACGTAAACAGAACGTGCCAATTCGTCACTAGTACAGCACACCGGTGTGTTGAAGAGCCAAGCCACAACATTTGCAATCTAAGTACGACGTTTCACCAGTAATTACAACTAGCTTCATCAGGCGATAGATTTCGTTCCTTATATAGAGGCGTAGATGTGGTGACCATGCTTCTGCGCTCTTGCGCCACGTGGGTGGGGTGGGGGATTAATGAGTCAACGAACATTGTGCATTATGCGAGCCCTTTGATCCTGTCCTTCCTGTCTATTGTGTGTATTAAAATAGCCGTACCAACGGTAATCCCTATTGAAGTATGCTGCCCTTTATAGGCATGCATTTAAATAATGCATTATTTGATGATTCGCTTCCACGCAGCACTAAGTCGGTAGCTATCCGAACGGTTAAAATTATTTTTATTTATTTAAAATTCGATAGATTCTCAAATTAGTCCTGGCCAGTAGTAGCTAGTTTTGAGACACAGACCGCTGGGGCAAGGCGCTGTTTGCGAGCAGCACCTACGAAGGCCGGCACAACACATGTGGGGGTGTGTGGCCAGCACCACGCCCGGCCGCCTTTGTCTCCCCCGATGGCGATGTTTACCCACTGCACCAGGTTACTCATTTGAGGCTGAGTCGACCTAAGGGAGGTCCAGGACCGGTTCAAATAATCGTCACCGGTGTTGTCCGTGAACGGGAATTGAACTCAGTTCGCCGGGTTCGTAGCGCAGCGCGCTAACTGCTACACTGCTGCTCCCACAGTGGGCCATACATTCACACACACTCAGACACACTCACACACATTCACACACTCCACACACACACACTGAAACACCTCGTTGAATTCTGCAACTGCAAGAGGCCCTTGTCGTGATGGAATTGAGTGAGCGTGCTCAAGTTAGAAACACACCGTGGCCAAGTCATGAACATTTCCCTCGAGTCCTCGATTAGCGTGGCTAAGGTGCCTCCAGTGATGGATCAATATCATTTGCAGGCCGTTTTCATGTGGTCGTACCCATATGACGACGGGCTGAATAATATGAACTTGCAGGCTGTATCCAGCCAATAGGCCATAGGTTCCCCAATCCAGATTTAGATGCTATATAGGATGTTGAAATTGTGGTTGTTGTTTGTGATGTGGGAGACATGAAGAACTTCTCCATTCATACCTGGTGTCGGCCGTGCCGAGGGTCGGAGGTGACAGCACAGTCTGGGTATCCACCATGTCCACCACGCAGCGCGTGTTCCCGGACAGCTCTACAACGCACAGCAGCACACCACACCGGTCACACAGCGGCACAGTCACACAGAGGCACACCCACAGTCACACAGCACCACAGTGCACACAGCCACGGCATTACAGCCACAGTCACACATCACCACACTGCACACAGCAGCACACCCACAGTCACACATCACCACATTGCACACCGCTACACCAGACACACATCACCACAGCGCACACCAAACGATATAGCACAATAACACTGCACCACACTGCTCCACACTGCACTGTACACCATCACACCCAATCGCACGTAACTGCATCACACCAAATTAGAAACATACATCGCGACGCCACACTGTGCTACGAACCCGGTGACTAGAGTTCGATTGCCAGCAAGTGATATCAGTGGGGAGCGATACCTGAACCAGTGCTGGGCTACTCCATCTTCACCAAACCACACTGGCCTGTGTGAGAAAGTATGTACACGTGTGTAACGATTCAGAGAAGAGAGTTTCTAGGAGGCACTTTCTTTATTAACAACTTTCACGGTCTCGTCCGCACACTCTCCACAGCAGCTTAGCCTAGCCTGTACACTGCACCAGCTGTCTAACGCTGATGGCGCTGACTGAGATAGCCAACTGCTGTCCTTCGTAGCGCAACATCTAGCGGAGACGTTTAGCGACGACGGCGATGAAACGACAGCAACGACGAAACGAGTCCATTCCCAGAACCGGCAGCCTCGAGCCCCTGCTCTTGGCTCCTTTTATGCTCCCAGCGCGGCCTGGCTCTCCGCCCTGACCACGCCTCCCTTCTCGAACCCGCGAGCAGGTTCCAGGGGCCTCCAGACGGGGTCCTCCGTGACCCTTGCCCTCGTTCCTCCCCTTTGCCCGCACCCCGTGCACGCCCTCACCGGCGTGTGTACTGTCTGTCCACCACAGTTGCCGCTGCTGTCCACCAGCCGGCGCTATTGTACTACACATGTATAACTTGTTTCGCACCATGTGTAGCCAACCGTGTTAATGGGAGGTGCGGACAGGCACAGCATCAGAATGACAAAGGGCTGTGAAATTTATAAGTTTACATTTTTTACGGATTGTGGACACATCTCCGTTGTGACAATACCGTTCACAACTAGAGGAACTCAAAATATCCAGCGCACTGCGGGACGGAAGAGAGTTGGTGCTGGGAATGACCGAACAGAAAGCAGCCCGGGGAGTTCCTTTCAGCGGCGCCCGTGACGTTGACGCCGCCGTCTCAACACCGGCACGGCCAGGCAGGACCCCACTCTGCTCAGGCGATCCATCGCTCAGCGAGAACTCGACGTGTCACCACTTATACATCAGCCAGGCGCATTGTTCTGGCAACACGTGAATCAGAATGATGCAGCGGTCTCGCGTTCACCTTCACTTCAGCATTGGCACGGTTGGCTATGTACGGTGAGAAAGAAGTTCAACATACAGGGACTCCTGTACTTACAAACAATCGACTTACAAACTTTCAGAGATACGAACAAACCTGGTCCGTATGACCAGTTGCCTGTTTTGGACTGGGCGTCGTAATTTCAACCAACCCCACGCAATAGATGGGGATGGTGGCATCTACATCTGCAAACCGTGAAGAACCAATGGCATCTACATCTGCAGGAGATTATACAACTTTTAAAGCCATTCCCTGTGATTTAGTGTACATGCCGTACAACATATTTGGAATCGACAGGAGTAAAGTTGGACTCACGAACAGACCTCTGGAACCTAACTCGTTCGTAAGTAGAGTCCCTGTACTTACATCCAAAGCCTGCGCCTGTTAAAGAACGTTCGATTGGAGCCTGTTGCAGATGTCACAAAATTCACCACCTGAGCAAGCCCCTGGGACAACACAAATATTTACACAAAAGCTTGACGACACAAAGCTATTAAACACACAGTCAAGCCCATACACGGATGAAATGAGAAGACAAATCATATACTGTAAGAGTGTAAAAGGGGATCTTTCATTGGGGTGGAGCAGCGAGTTGCGCAGTGGTTCGCGCACTGCGAGATAAACCACCAACCTGAGTTTGATTCACGGCCCTGGCTAACATGAGTCCAGAGTAATATCTCGGACCGATCCTCGATCCCCACCACTAACCCATACTGACCAGTGCAGTGAAGTATGGTCGAATAACTATAATGATTGGCACGATGTGAGCAGAACTTCATCCAGCAACGGATTAAGAAAGGTCTAAATGTTTATTAATTCCCTTACCAATCTTGGTCCATAACGTCACTGTGAGGCTCACTTTGGAGAATCAATTCTCTTTGGTGTCTTGATACTGGAGGTTACAACGACTGCATGATGTATGATGCTCTTTCCATATAGCCAGGTGAGAGTCTGTTGGGATGGTCCCTATTGCATGTGAAGCCATAGTTACATAGATACGGTTATTAATTATTCACAGTAATAAAAGCACGTTCTTGCAGACAACGTTATAGTGACAGCAACTAGATCATAAATATTGATCACGCGTATTTCACTCCCAACGTATTTTTTATGCCCCAAAAAAAAGTAAAAATGGTTAAAGTTATAAGTGATCAAAACAAAACAATTCTTGGTAAGTAAAACATCTGAGAGGGAATTTAACTCAACGTTACATTCTCTTCATCCCAGTGGAACCTTGGCACTGAGATGAAGAGACATCTTGGGAGAATTTCTTCCATCAGTGTAGCATCAGATCACATCAGGTAAGAGCCCTAGACGACAAAACCACGGAGTTACTTCTGATTGTACGCGTATAGTCTGCTCTTGCCCACTGCATGTATGTATGTGTGTTAAACGTCTTTCGCACCGTGCGTAGCCAACCGCGCTAATCGGAGGTGTGGGGGAAGGACAACAAACTAAACACAAAAAGCAATTCTAAAGAAATTAGTTTTCAATCTGGATGATGATTTAAAAGAGCATAGCTCCAGTGTGTTCCTAACATCGGTCGGTAGAGCGTTCCAGGGGGCCGCAGAAGTGCATCTGAAAGCGCGCGATGCAGTGACCATCTTTGTTCTACGGTTATCCAAATGCTGCTGCGAGGATGACCGGAGTTTGCATGATGCTCCACTTCTATAAACGATAAACAACCTGTTGTTGTTGTTGCTGTCAGCCTGCAACTTCCCACTGCTGGGCAAAGGACTTCCGCAATTTTTTTCCATTCCTTCATTTCCTACATGGTTCTTGTCCAAAAGCAGCCTCTGAATATTATTCAATTTCATCTTCCATCATTACCTCTTTCTTACTCGGCTTCTTTAGAAATTATCTTTTGACAAAGTCAATGTCCTTGTCTGCCATTTAGAGTATTCCGCGGTTTTAAGAATCCTAAAATGGTCTGGTATGACCTAAAGAGCTTGCAGTAAACCGCAGTTCTTCAACGCACTGCGTGGAAAGATGTTTCTCTGCTTGCGATGGCGCAGCATGGGATTTTTAAAAATTATTTCCCAAAAAGTAGCATACGCTTGCACATTTCTGCACGCCACACCTAAACTAAACTAAGACTAAACATTTATTCTTTATTTTACCAGGCTACATAGCCCACCGAGCTATGTCGCTCTTGCCGAAGAGACCTAGCCACAAATTATAGCCCAATTAAGTGGCTCGTCGTGTTAAAATATAGAGCAGCCATATACTAGAAACGCATGCTTCTAAATGTGGAGGAAAAACCGGAGGACAAGCAGAAAAAAAATGCCATGCGACCACGGGGAGAATGTGAAAACTCCAAAAATACAGGCGTTAAGGTCGAGATAGAACCCACCACCACCTCCTGCATACCAAGCGAGGTAGTTAACATCTCGCCACCGTGGCACCAAGGGCTCAGCCCAGTCTGTTTGACATAAACCTTATATTTTTTTACCAATGCACGTACACATCAGAGATACAAATGGATATGATCTGACCGAATATTTACATATCTCCTGGCGAGTGAAAGTAAAACTATCACTTAATCTATTTGGTTATGTCGCTAATTACGTCTCTGTCCTGAGGGCTGAAGTATAAAACCACGACGAATTACTGAAATGTGGAAAACCACTGAATAAGAAACATTTGCAGAGGCGAGGAGTGCTGTGGGTGGCACGCCATGAACCCAGCCACCTGAATTTGATTCCCAGGCACGGCTATCATCAGTGGCGAGTGAAATTTGAACCGGAGCTGGCCGTGTCCTCCCATCTCCCCTCTCTCTCTGCCTCCCCCTTTATCAACCTGCACTGACCAGCAGAGCGAAGTATGGTTACACAAACCCCATGGCTGACTGACAGGGCATGGGGAGGGGGGTTGGAGGAACAGAGGTGGTGTGAAAATTACCAAGTTGGCTACAACTGTGTATCAAATAAACTCTTCTTCACGACGTGTGGACGCTCGCTCGCACTGTTGCTCAGACGCGCGTAACGTAACGCCGTTTCGCTCACGCGTATATAACAAAGACAAATATCCCCCGTATAGCCTTAACAGACTTGGGACAAGTGCTGTTAGCGAGCACCTATGAAGGCCGGAACGGTACACGAAGGGGTGTGTGGCCAGCACCACGCCCGACCACCTTTGTCTCCCCAGTGGGGATGTTTACACACCGCACCAGGTACACATTTGAGGCTGAGTCGACCTAAGGGAGGCCCAGGACCGGTTCAGATAATCGCTATCACTGGTGTTGGCCGTGAGCGGGAATCGAACTCGTGTCACTGGGTTCGAAGCGTAGCGCGCTTACCGCTACACTACCGCTCACCCACACACACACAGACACACACTACACACACACTACGCCCCTGCACACACACACCACACACAAACACTACACACACTACACACACACACTACACACACAACGCTGCAACCAGACACGATTGCGTAACCACCAGGGCTGTAGCAGCATCGCTTTTCACGACGCGATACCAATTTAAACGATACGACCAATTATAATCGTGATATCCATTTCCTATAATTCTATAATTGCACTTTGTATAGATTGTTGATTGCACTGTTGTTGTGTCTGTGCTTCGCGGTACAGTCAGTTCTCTTTTAACGCGGTAGTTTTTGCTTTATGGAAAAATCGCGTTCTAATAAATAATAAATAATCTCCATATATATAAAAGGCAAAGTTGTTCAAAATGTTTAGCGTACTTCCCGACATGCAACAAACTGGAAATTTGCCATGTGGGTACTTTCCAGACTGTACACCATGCAAACATTATAAAAATACACTTTTGTGTTTTTTTGGGGTTGGGGGGAGCTCAATAATGCATTTTTTTGCACAGCAAGTGAGCTGTGACGTCACATCTGTCACGTGACCCGCGCACGTGGCAGCGTAACGCATTGTAGTGGAGTGGTTAGCGCGCCGCGCTACGAACCCGGCTACCCGAGTTCGATTCCCGCTCACGGCCACCACCGGTGACGATTATTTAAACCGGTCCTGGGCCTCCCCTAGGTCGACTCAGCCTCAAACGAGTAACTGGTGTGGTGTGTGAACATCGCCACAGGGGAGACAAAGGCGGCCGGGCGTGGTTTAATCCAAGCCCCGGGCGAAGCCGGGTAGTAAAGCTCGTGTATAATATGGGGGTACAGCACAGTCCGCGATAACAACACGGCGAGATGCGCACGCAGGCCGAACACAGACACTGAGGCGCGTGGGGAGCGTCTAGAAGCATCCAGCAGCATCCCTCGCCCTGGTGCGGCCGTCCATAAATGACGTCACGCGATTTTGGCCGATTTTTGACCCCCCCCCTCTTGTCACAAAAAGTCAGACCCCCCCGCCTCAAATATGACGTCACAAAATTCTCCCCTCCCCCCCAATAATAAAACATGCTTCAAATCGCTTTAAACTATTGTCATTGTAATGCGTATTTAATGTGGCACTGCACTCTGATGTTGTAGGAGAAAATATTTATTTAAAAGGTATATTTAATTAAGTAGAACGTGTTGTCTATATTTATTTAAAGTTGCGC
>CM025625.2:1219118-1238420 GCA_014621495.2 Entosphenus tridentatus
TAGACATGATTCCTTGCAAAAGGTGTCAGTTTTGTTGCCAGAAAAAAGGGGAAAAACCCTATTGGTATATTTTGGTACTGGCAAAGGAGGTCCCATGAGGTAAAAAGCTCTCCACATGGCTGCCGGTCCAATTCTCCGGCGCAAACAGCCCCACAGGGATTTGGCTATTGCACGAGCACTTGTCGGGCACGCACTCAAAACGATGACAATCACGGTTAGTTACCTCCTGTCGTTGGGGGGGGTTCGGTGAGGGTGTGGTTCAGTGCGCAAACATCGCTCGCGGGCAAAAAAAAAGATAGGAGCGAGTCTGGTGATGGTGGATTGGCGGTGCTAAAACTGCATGGGAGCCGTGTATTGCGGTAAACGAGGGCACCGTGACAGAAAACCGTGGGAACGCGGTGCACAACGCGGTTACCGCCGTGTAGAAATGGGGCGCGAGCGTGCGCGGTACATTATTGCGACGCGTTGTGCTTTTTCGGGGGCGTGGCAAAAAATCCATCATTAGCGCCCGCCGGGTCTCTGCTCCACGCCTTCACCGGACCCCCGCACTGACCAGCGTGGGCGGAGTGCGGTCAGACGACTTCCCCCCCCCCGCCAGACACAACCCACCGCGGCAGAGCGGCGACCGCCCCGATCGCAGCGGCCGCTGGACCAAACGTCACCGGGCGAGCGCGTCGCTCCCTCGCGGCCGCGCGGGTCACGAGCGCGCGACCACCAGCACGGTGTGCTGCCCCCCGCTGGAGGCGGCCAGCACCCGCACCCCCTCCAGCTGCTTCCCCTCCATGCGCTCGGGGCTCCAGGCGTCCTCGTCGTCGGCGCGGCCCAGCTGGTGGTTCGTGCCCATCCCCCACGCGTACACGGAACCTGCAGAGGGGCGCAGCCCAAAAGGGATGTTGGAGCACGGCGCCGTTTACACCAAGGCAAAGCTCCCGCGTTTGCCCTTCACAGACTGTTGGGGCAAGTGCTGCTTAGCGAGCAGCACCTATGAAGGCCGCCAGGGCACACGAGGGGGTGGATGGCCAGCACCACGCCCGGCCGCCTTTGTCTCCCCCAGTGGCGACGTTCACACACCGCACCAGGTACTAATTTGAGGCTGAGTTGATCTAGTGGAGGCCCAAGACCGGTTCAGATAATCGCTATTACTGGTGTTGGCCGTGAGCAGGAATCAAACTCGGGTCACCAGGTTCGTAGTGCAGCGCGCTAACCACTACACTCCCGCTCCCCACATTACACACAGACACACACACGTGCGCCACCGTCCTGCCCTGGCAGCGCAGGGGGCAGCGACGCGGGCGAGCGGTAGCAGGTTTTTCCGCTTTGATACCTGCGGCCCGCCCTGTCTACAACTCCGGGTGTCTAAACCGTACAACAGTACGCTCACCGTCTGCTTCACAGTTGACGTTAAAGATAAGTTGGGCCTTGAATGGGCGGCCACCATTCCAAAAAGGTTGAGAACCACTGGAACAAAGTAAACCCACTGAACTAGGACGTGGCTACAATTCCACAGCCAGTCGCCGACTAGACGACAACAACCGTGAATAAAACGCAACATTCGGACCGAATCAACGCTGCGTGAGACCAGTGCAGAGAAGCCACCTCAGCAAAACGCTGCACTGCTAGCCACCAGCACGATCACGCAAAGAGGAGACACGAGGAGAGAACAAGAGGCAAAATGCACAGGGAGGGAACACACGAGGGGGCGACCGCAGGAGGGAACATGCATGCAGAGGGAACACGAGGGGCAACATACGAGGGGGGAACACGCACGAGAGGGAACACGTACGAGGGACCACAGGAGCGAACACCCATGAGGAGCGAACAGGAGTGGGGACGCACGAGGAGGGGAATGCTCACCGTCCTTGGTGACGGCGTAGCTAACGCTCGCGCCGCACGCCACGGAGAGCGCGGGGCCGAGCCCCGGCACGAGCACCGGCTCCATGGTCTCTGCCGCGCCCTCCCCGAGGCCCAAGCGGCCGTAGTCGGCTCGGCCCAGGCTGTAGACGCGGCCTGCGGTGGGAGGGGAAACACACGGGCGGAGAGCCGGTCACGGGACAGTGGGAAAACGTATTTAATAGAGGCATATTCTTAGATTTTTTCCGGTAAAAGTCACGTAGGTAAAAAATAAAAATTAATAAAAGTGAAATAAAATAAAAATCACGACGTTTCGGAGGCAACACAAGCTTCCGTCTTCAGGTGGAACCGTCACAGCACGACTGCTGCATCAAGTAAGAGAAATTCAAGAAAAAAAGGTTCCACCTGAAGACGGAAGCTTGTGTTGCCTCCGAAACGTCGTGATTTTTATTTTATTTTTTATTTGACTAATATTAATTTTCATTTTTTACCTACGTGACTTTACCGAAAAAACCTAAGAATATGAATCCTTGCAGTCACGAAAGCTTCAAATCTAGAATTAATAGAGGCAGTCGGTCATAGTTCCTTATGGGGGTCCTAAAGGTCTCTCTGCGAGTGCATACATCACACCGGTTGTTTTATTGATATAGCCTCCACATGCTGCCACATCTCAATACGTAGGGGGGAGAAAAGGCCTTGAGCCTCGACTAGAACAGGGGCAATGTGAGTTCCAGACTAAGATGTTGAACTTCGTTCGCACCATACGTAGCGAACCGTGCGAATCGGAGGAGCAGATCGTGCCAATCGGAGGGCAGCATCAGAAATTGAGCGATGTCCCACTGACAGAATGGTGAGTGGCGGCCTCAACAGAAGCCCTCGGGTTCCTGCAGCGGAGAGTGCACGGAGGGAGTAGAGCGAGCCGAGATGGGAGGGGGGAGGTATCGGTGAGAGGCCATGGAGAGGATCAGGCGCCAGGCAGTCCCAGTCCAGTACCGTATTGTAGAGCCGCTACCGTGGCTAGCCGCAGTAGCGGCTGCACAGTACTGCCCAGGGTTGCATCTTCCACAATTGCCTTGTTTGAATATCTATGGTGATTTCAGTGGGTTTTATATCGCCTTCATAGCAGACACATATATAGTATGTTATATTGTGTAAACGTCAATAGATATATGATTACAAGCAGTAAATATAATACATTTCCTCTGTGAAAATGGGGTTTTATTCGGAAAAATGCAACTTCGTAGCGGTGGCAGACCATAGGAAGGAGGAAGGGGGGGTAGAGTCAAGGATGTAATGGATGGGAAAAAGAAATGGGAAACGGAAAAGGAAAAGAGAAATAATGGGAAACACGAGGGAAACGATGGAAAAGAAGCAGAGAAACTGGAGCAAAGGGTCAGAGAGAGATGAGGATCGGGAGGACGAGGCTACACAAAGGGCCTCGACACCGCCGCACGGAGCAGCAGCGGCGTCTGTTTCCACAGTGGGCGGCGAGGAGAGGGGAAGGGGTTCGGAGTGGGGGTGGCCACACGGCAGTCACGTGACATTTACGGGAGGCGTGAACCAATCAGAGAGATGAAGTAGAGCCCCTCTTAACGACTACCCCTGTTAACGACTAATTGCTTAACGGGCCTCCGTAGAGCCCAATGTGTAGTGTATAGTGCAGTGTACAATAGTGTAGTGTATAGTCATGTAGAGTAGTGTATAATAGTGTAGTGTATAGTGTAGTGTATAGTAGTATAGAGTAGAACCCCTCTTAACGCCCACCTCTGTTAACGACTAATCGCTTAACAACGGGCCTCCGTAGAGCCCAATGTGTAGTGTATAGTGGAGTGTATAGTTGTGTAGTGTCTAGTGTAGTGCATAGTAGTGTACAGTATTGTAGTGTATAGTGTAGTGTATAGTGCAGTGTATAGTGTAGTGTATAGTGCAGTGTATAGTGCAGTGTATAGTCGTGTAGAGTAGTGTAGTGTATAGTGTAGTGTATGGTAGTGTAGAGTAGAACCCGTCTTAACGACCACCTCTGTTAACAACGAATCGCTTTACGACGGGCATCCAGAGCCCAATGTGTTCGCTTACCGACCATTCCTCTGTTAACGATGGGCTGTTGTCGGTACAGTAAATAATGAACACATTAATTAACCACGTTTCTTTTAATAGTGTTTATCACGTTGTTAGTATCTTTATGTGTTGATATCCATTGTTTAAATATGATAAAGTACGTTTTTTGGGTGAAAAAGGGTAACTTTCGATGCAGCCGGAACTAATTAAGCCCTTTAAGGTGTATTGCCTATACTCACTTAATCACTTATCGACCGCTCTCGTGGAACCAATTACCGTCGTTAAGAGGGGTTCTACTGCATAGACGGACAGACCGGGGGGGGGGCACCCCGCCCGCATGAACATTCCCGGTGGTGTCTTAAGGACCCGCGGCCAGCACCTTCCGAGTCGAGGCAGAGCGAGTGATGTTGCCCTCCGGCAAAGTGGCTCCATTTGTTGGTGGAGTTCTTGAACGCGGCGAGCAGCTTCGGCACAAAGAGGCACTTGGTGCTGAGGGTTCCTGCAGAGGGGGGAGGGGGGGGCAAACGCACATGGGTTGGTTACTTTGCGAGACGCGACGCAGCGCTCCGTTAGTTGGGTAGAGCGGCGATTAAACGGATAGTGCGGTGTGAGAAGGGGATCAAATCTGCACATACTATGAATATTACAGCATCCCCTCCCCCAGAGATGGCGATTAAGGATGTGACCTACACAGCACGGACGCCTTAACAAAATGGCGAAAACGTGACATATCATGCGCATGCCTGTCAACCCCTTATCAGTGCCCTACCTTATTACAGACCAATTCAGACCTTATTAGTCACCCCGTGCCCATATAAATCTCAACGTTTATCCTACAAAGTCCCATCACAAGGGAGAAACACACAAATAGACAAAAAAAAACTATTGCCCGTATTGCAACGGCTGTACGCCGTACGGACCTGAAAACTGAATTTCCCTGTACAAGAATATTGGCAAACCGTATGCGTTGACATATACGCGTACGAAATAAAGCTAATGACAACCATATCGGCAGCTTGGCTAAATGGCACCGTGCTTTGTCAGAAAAATGTTATTTCCTGACAAAATATTTGTGAATGACAAATATCAAATAATAAACAGCTCCATTATCAGAAACTAATTATCCTGGAGAAATCCGATGAGCTATGAAGCGATTTTGTTCACAACTGTCCAGCAGGGGGGCGAGTCATTAAGTGTTGGCAGACTGCTCGTCTACACAGATGGTATCACGGAGAACGTGCGAGCTGCCAAGATGCGTGCGAGTGTTGTTCCCCGTTAGGATTTTAATTAACTAGAGGCATCCCTCGCATCACGTGCGACATGCATTCCTGGAAAACAGCGCTCAAGTTGAATCACGCTGGATGATGCCTATGTTACCACAGGCATTCATGTTTTACGGGGGAGTGTTACCAAAGAAAATTAAGTATCCTTACATTACTTAAACCCTGGATTTACAAAATGCATATAAATCAACTTAATAAAATGATGAACATTACAAAAATTACTTCACAAGGAGTTTAATAACAAATAATAATAAAAAAAAGAAAAAAATATATTGAAACGTACAAAGATTACTTTGTAATTAGTAACTTCAGGATCTTCCTGAATGCCTCCGTGAGCTGCTGGGCACTGCTTTGACGAGGCAGTGACGCCATCAGAAAAACTTTTTGTTACTTTTTATTTTCATCATTGAAATTAATATTTCATTTAGAAAAAAATTTACGTTACATTTTTGTATCTTTTTTTCCTGAGCGCGTAACTTTGACGCGCACGGTGTAAGTGTGAAGTATGTCCCTAAAAGATAAATCGCTGAACTGCCAATTCACGCTATGGGGAGGGGCACATTACGTGAGGTACGCCTGCACTCTGGAATCTTCGTACATGGAATTGTCCAAACATCCCAACACAGGACCCTTCTAAATTAAGAGTCTTCAGTGAGGCACTGATGAATAAATACATTTACAACAGATGTTAACGTGCGCACGACAGCGAGGCGCTTTATCAGTGCGCTGCTGGATAAAGGCCTCCCCCCATTCTGTGAGTTGTGGGGGTTTTGGGGCTGCACTTCACTACGCTGGTCACTGCAGCCTGGTGAAGGGGCTGACAGGATTGGGGTTCAATGCCCTGTAGCAATCCACGTCTTCTGGTTCTTGACGCGGTGCGCTAACCACGACGCCACTGCTCTACCCGCACAGTGCAATATGCAATCAATAAATGTGTCACAGTGGCTCAAGCAGAAGCAGCTGGGTTCCGTAGAACTATCATTAATCTGCTGCATTAGTCATTCATTTGAGAGTTAAAATTGAAGTGCACTCATGCTTTTGGTTGCCCAGTGCGTGCTTTGGGTCACACACGAGTACAATTACACCCAGAGCCAGAGGCACAGTATGGTTGGCATGGGCCCCGGTAAAACAACTGTAATGGGCCGCCCCCCCTCCCCCGCGTCCGATTTCAACCCCTCTTCGTAGCCCTTCGCCCGAGCCTTCTGGCCCCATAGGCGCCAGTGCAATTGTACCACCTGCACACCGGACAACTACGCCACTGGCCAGAAGATGAACCACCCTGGTAACGTTTCACCGGCACGGTTCACACTGCCCCCCCCCTCCCCTCGCCGTGGCCTCACCCAGCTGGTAGTAGTTGGAAAGGCCGAATCCGTAGACATGGCCATCGCGCGAGACGGCGAAGGTGCAGTAGGCGCCGCAGAAAATGTCGGCAAAGTGCAGCGCGCCGGTGCCCTTGGGGGCCTTGAAACGCAAGGGCTGAGGCACCAGCAAGCGCTCTGCACACGCGCACGCAACAAGGAGGACGGGCACGCGGGTGCACGTTCTGCTCAGCGCTGGTGTAGAGAGACCCCGCCGGCCAGTCAGTCCTCCTGTCAGCAGACGTCACATTGTCGAGCACTCTCCTGACGGTGATGTACAGTGATCCCTCGTTTATCGCGGTTAATGGGGACCAGGACCCCCCGCGATAAGTGAAAATCCGCGAAGTAGGATTGGCCCCCCTAGGAATTTCCGTATATGTGTGTGTGGGTACCAGAATGTTTAAAATATGTATATTTATACTTTATATATATATTTTACTTAAATCTATTTAATTATAAAACCTTAATATTATACATTCACTCACTCACATATATTTTACTTAAATCTATTTAATTATAAAACCTTAAAATTATACAGTACATTCACTCTCTCTCTCATACGATACATATTATGGTGTTCTACACTCACCAGTTAATTTCGAACACAACACTAAGATACGCGAGACAGTTGACAGCGTGAACGAGAGTGGTGAGATACAACAAGGGAAGAAGCTTAGAGAAGATGCGATGATGCGCAGCCAATCAGCTCACGGGATACTGTACATCCACTCGTGCTCTCATTCGTCGATCTCGCGCCGGGAACCAATCACGTGCCTTGTCTGAGTGCCCGTGGGTACAGTATGTACAAAGCCTCTGAGAGAGTTTCTCTCTTTGTCTGGCATCCTGGGAAACCGTTTCTCTCGCGCATCACGATGAAACAACGCTGCTTTCCGCAATACGGCTGCCGATATGGCGGTATTTTTTAATTTTTATTTTTCGATGAATATTTTTGAAAAATCCGCGATGCACTGAGGCCGCGAAACTTGAACCGCGAATAATCGAGGGATTACTGTACATCAAAAAGTCCTAGAGGAGAGCTATCCGTCAAGAGCCACGAAAGCCAGTCGCCCCGCTGCAGAATCGTCTTCAGTCTGTCGGCTATAAATTACATCATCACAGGCCAGTCGAGAACTGACACAATTAGACTGGCTTCAAGTCCAGTAAATGTCTATAAACTGCAATCGGCTAGAGTACGAGTGGTTTTGCTTCATCTGTCCAGCCCCACCCACGATTAGCCCGGGTATAATCAAGAGCTGACTGTGCATTCATTATGATTTTCTGCGTAGTGTCCAGATGACCTGGCTAAGGTCACCAACTCGTCAAAAATAAGGCCGGCTGCTCAGTGGAGAGGGAGAAACAGCAGAGACGCACACACACGGGAGAGAGGAAAAACCGTTGAGAGTTGACCGCCAACGGAGATTCTAAAATTCGAGACGCCGCGCTCGTCACGCTTACCGAGGCCCCTTCTACCGCCACGGCACGAGAAGCATTCTGGGACCCTCCCCAGCTGTCCCTGCTCCCCACAGCCCAGCGTGTAGAGGTCTCCGGACTGCGACAGCAGCACCAGGTGATCGTTACCTGGGCAGAGACGGGGGTGGGGGGGGGGCAGCGGCAGCGTTGGGGCCACACGGCGCGTGTCAGGGCCTCCTGACATACTCACGTCGACGATAACGTAGCAAAAGTGTTTATGGAGAGGCATATATCCCCCTCGGGTTCACGCCCAGGATGCGTTCCTGAAAACCAAAATGTGAAATCGAAAAAACTTAAATCGAATCAAAGAGATGGTATGGTGGATGGTAACGTGGTACCTAAAAATCAGAGGATGCTCAGGAACCCACTGCCCATCTACACTGGACCACCATTGGTGTGAAAAGAGTATATTGTTGATATATTACCTTGTCTATTATACTATATGTATTATTAGTTGTTTACCATACAAAAATAGTTGACACTTGACTAAAAATAGTCGGCACAAATGCGGTGCGTGGGGAAATCGACACGAATGGTGTACGTGTACTCACGAGACTACTGTAGTCAGGGGAAGCGAACGCTTGGGCGCCACGCGGCGCTTGAATGTCGCCGTGCAGCGAAAAACATTTGGGTCTTCATAGTAAAGTTCGTAAATCTTAAGTACGTCATGGCGAGGTAGAGCCAAGGTACGTAAAACGGGATTGGGTATCAGTAAGTTGAGTACGTTAGAGCGAAAGCACGTCAAGCGGGAGGGCATCTATCGGGGTGTGGGAGCCATGGTGGCGAGATGTTAACTCCCTCGCCTGGTGTACAGGTCGTGGGTTCGATCCCAACCCTGAACGATGCTGCATGTTTGGAGTTTGCATGTCTCTTGCTCTCCCCGTGGTCATGTGGATTTTTCTCCGGGTCCTCCGGTGTTTCCCTCCACAATTAGGATCGTGCGTTTTAGAGTACAGTAAAACATTGGATTGCGAGTAACTTGATCTGCGAGTGTTTTGCAAGACGAGCAAAAATGTTAAATAAATATTCATTTGATAAACGAGCGAGGTCTTGCAATACTAGTAGTGTGTGCATACGCTTTGTCTGCCGAGTGTCACGTGATCACAACTGATACACGAGTGCTTTGATATACGAGTGCTTTGGATTAAAAACACGTTTCCGGAACGAATTATGCTCGCAATCCAAGGTTTTACTGTATTTGGCCGCTATAAATTTACACTCGATAAGCCACTTCGTTGAGCTATTATATTGTGGCCAGGTCGCTTCTGAAAAAAAGCTTTATAGCTCAGTGGGCCTTAACTTGTAAAATAAAAATAGTAGTATCACTTTACATCATCATTTTGTCAATAACGCACTTCGGGATAAGGGCCTTCCCACACCTGTATGGGCTGTGGGGGTTGTTTGACCGTACTTCACCACGCTGCTCACGGAGGATTTGGTGAATGTAGAGAGCATAGATGTGGCAGTGTAGACAACGATGGATTTCCCTGCGCTGCCTTGCCTCTGTGTACTATGTTGAAACCTCATATCCTGTCTTGGTGTCATGGTTTGCACACTGGCAATGCAGAGGTCGCCGTTTCGATCTCCAGGCACAGCAGTGGATACAATCCGAGCAAGTTTCCCAAATCCGCCCCCCTAGCCACTGTCCACCTACGGCAGAGTTCGGTAACCTGCAGCTCAGCAGCAGCATGCGGCTCTTTAACAACTGCAGTGTGGCTCCCGAAAGTCGAACAAAAATGGCTCTTCTTGTCATTTTGGTTGCCGACCCCTGAACGTGGGAGTCCAGTTCACCGTGGGCAAGGGTCAGCAACCTGCGGCTCCGGAGAAGCACACAGCTCTCTCCAAGGACTCTTTCGTGACGTTATTTATTGAGGACCGTCTCGTATTCACATATTCACCGTCTCGTATTCACATGCAGTGGCAGCCTTTAAAATATTGTTTTTTTTTACCGAATTTCTTCTTGTTTTCATTGCCGACCCCTGACCTAGGAGAATTAATGAGTTCACCGCCAGGTCGCGTGCGGTGCGGTAAACTGCACTCCCATCTCTTCAAAGACGTCTGTCGAGCGTGGAAGATTAGACCAAATAACCACTGGATGGGGCTTCCTCGAGCTTCCTCTAGCGGAGGCCCTTCTGCCAGCAGTTGCCCAGCAGTGGCCTGAGCATGGCTGCATCTTTACCTGTTACCACAAACTTTGCCCAGCAAGGAGTGAACTTTGAGATGGGGGTGGAGAGTCTCTTACCGGACGCCACCTTCACGATGGTCGTCTCCAGGGGCAGGAGGGCCGGCAGAGGACACTTCTCCATGGGTTTCAAGAGGCCAATCACACCGTTGTTGTCCTGCAAAGCAAGCGCACACGTTCGAAAATTACAGGCAACTCTCGATTCTCCGCAGGTGGATTACCCGAGTAGTGGACAAAAAAAACAAAATCTTTCACATGCACGCCGGTTCACGAGTTGCTCCTCACTCACCGCGGGTCGGCGACCCGGTGCCCACGTGACCGCAAACGCCTCGGCAAGTAAACGGATTACTTTAAAAAGCAATAAAATCAGACTACGCATTCTCCATCTTTACCCTTATTCTAAAGCCCAATTTGCATATTTTGAATTATCTCTTATGTTTTTGTTTCATCCAGGATACACCTTATCCCCCCCACACCCACCGTGACCCGAGATAATTGACAGTTGTGAGTTATAGAAAAAATTATGTGAAGTCCATGGTGACCTGCCTAAGATGATTATCTCATTTTCATCTCAGGGTCCCATATAAGCAAGGCTGGCTGCACCAGATTATTAATTAACATTGCCCCGCAGCACTGGGCAAGGCCTGCTTGTATGTATGAGGGCTATGGGAGCGCCATACCCTAACTGGGCAGTGGCTGCGTGCGTGCGAGTGATGGGTGAGCAACGAGATTGTGCATGTCTGATGGATAAGCGTCGTGTGTGCCGTGGATGAGTGTTGTACGTGTGTATGTGTGTGCGTGGTTGCTGAGTGTCATACGCGTGGTAGATTGTTGTGTGTATGTACGTGTGTGTGTATGAGTGCTGTGTGTTTGAGTGATGAACGTGTGTGATTGATGATTGTCATATGTGTGTGGTGGATGAGTGCCATACGTGCGGTAGATCATTGCCGTACGTGTGTGTGTGCGGCAGATGATTGTCGCATGTGTGCGTGTAGTAGACGACTGTTGTACGTGCGCACGCGTGGGTGCGAGATTGCTGGTTTGGCGGCGTACCCGGAAGGTGCCCCACACGTAGACGCTGCCGCTGTGCGTGAGCGCGGCCGTGTGGCTGTCGCCGGCCGACACCTGCACGACGCGGTCGGCGAGCTGCACGACGCCGGCCACCGCCTCGTCCTCCTCCTCGGCCGTGACGCGGCCCAGGGCCCCCTCGTCGTTGCAGCCAAACGTGAGCACCTGGCGGAGGGAGAGAGAGAACGGCGCCCGCCACCACCCCATCCATCATCATCATCCGCGGGAAAGCTCTCGTGACCGCGGGCCTTTCGATCCGTTGTCTCGCAGCGGACAAGAGGAGCTGCCTGCAAGCGAGGGTGAATTCATCATGTCTGTGGTGGTCGTTCCTAAAAGCTCCCCCGAATTCCATTTCACAATCCACCGCTCAGCCACCACCGGTACGCAAGCACACCAAGGGACTGTTAGCGTACGTACGTTGAACGTCTTTCGCACTGTATGTAGTCGTCAACCGTGCCAAACGGGAGGTTGACTAAATTCACAAAGGGTTGCCGGGCACAACCAACGATGAACATCATTGGGGCACCAGTCTGGCCGTCGTTAACAGAGAACAAGCCCCGAGTGGGTGGGGGGTGGGTGTACTATAACTCGCAGATGCGACATCACCACCGGCGCTACCAGAAGGACTGCGGGATGAGGTCAATGGGACCGCCCTCCCACGCGGGTGACTGGCCAGGAGAGTTGCAGTGTAAAGACAAAAATTGGTTAAAGAAAAATAACGACAGCTGATCGGGGCTTTTTGAAAGGCGACTCTCTCCACTCGTGTGTTTGTTCAATACCCAAAAAGCACAAACATGCTTTTTGGGTATTTAGCAGCTAAACGCTCAGGCAATCAGAATCTTTATTCATCCTGGAGGAATCCGATGAGCTATGAAGCTCGTTTTCACAGATGTCCAGGAGTGCAGTCGAGTGCAGTCAACTCTGAATTATCCTGCGTTATGGGCGGGGGAGGAGTGGTCCAATAAAACATAAACAATGATCATTAAAAGGAAATGCAAATCACATATGTATTGTTTAACCATATAGAATTCATCTTCCACTTTATTTTTCTCAACGAAATTGGTTTGCTTGCCGACATGAGTTAGAATTGCCGTGAACAAAAAGTTAATATTTTAAATCTCACAGCCAGGTAAACTCTTGCAACAACACCACGGGATCATTAAAATTACGGGAGTAACACCACACTAAGACAGGTCCCCTTGTGCATGGGGTAGCGAGGGAGAACACGGGGCAGGAACCTGCGGAAAGTCGAAACCATGCAAAGCTGGAACCTGTAGTAAGCTGGAATTTGTCGAAAGCCAGAACCGATGGCAATCCAGAATTTATTCCAAGCCAGAATTTATTTCAAGCCAGAACCCATGGCGTGCTGGAGCTTGCTGCTCGCCGGAACCCGTGGGCTAGCCGGAACCCGTGGGCTAGCCGGAACACGGAAGGCAGGGCTGTGTTGTGGAGGCGTGCGTCCGCGCGGTGCACTCACCTGCCCGCTCACGGTGAGCACCACCGTGTGCATGCCGCCGGCCTCCGCCTGCACCGCCTTCTCGGAGAGCGGCACGAGCGCTGGCCGCTTGCGCTCCGTGACGGCCGAGCCCAGGCCCAGCTGCCCCACGTCTCCCTCGCCCAGCGCCAGTACCTCCCCGGGGCTGTGCGCGTGCGACGGGTGCGAGACTGGTGGTCCACGCGCATGCGCACACATACACACAAACATACAAATAAACAAACATACACAGAGATCAAGGCAGGCACGACACACGAGGGGGTGGGTGGCCACCGTCACGCCCAGCCGCGTTTGTCTCCCGAGTGGAAACTTTTTACACATCGCACGAGGTACTCAATTGAGGCCGAGTGGACTTGGGGGAAGTCCAGGATCGGTTCAGATAATCTTCATTGGTGTTGGCCGTGAGCGCCATAAATTGTGCACGCACACAGACAATAGTGAGAACGGCATCAAAATAACTATAAATCTCAATTCAAATGTTAAGCAAGAATGCCTTGCTTCGTCAGGAGCTTCACGATTACAATGTGTAGACAATTCCTTGTTGCATACTCCTTGGTGTGGCAGGAAACCTGTGCACACAGCGAGCGCACAGGTATAGTTTGGAGTTGTAGCACGTGCAAATTCCACCGCAGCTCAAGGACCCCCCCCCCCCCGCCACAGAAACATTGTGCACATTTCTTTTAAATAGAGAGAGGCAGTCGGTCATAGGCAGAGGAAATAAGGAAGCTCTTGAGCCCGGACTTGAGTAAGGCGGGGGAGTCGAGTGCAGATTGCTGGTGGAAGGGAATTCTATATTGTGGGGGGGCAGCGGAGGAGATTGAGCGACATTCCCTAGTGTATGTTGCCTGGAGGTTTGGGGGCTTCACACAAGGCTTCCCGTAGAAACCTACTGCCATTGATTACATTTTCCACAAGGCAGGGCTCGGCTTTCTCTATTAATGTGGCGGCATATATTAATAGCAGTAGGTCTCGTGGCTCGGGTCTCCAGAGACAAAGATAAACAACAAACGCGGCCCACACACGCTAGCAGTACACCTACCAGGGATTTCAGTATTTTCCCCAGGGGAGACGATAAAATTGCACGTGTGTTTCAGGTCACCGTCGCACCGCCACAATTAGGTGAAAGGTCAACGCTTCAAGAGAAGCTTGTGCTCATTGCGCGCACGCTTCGCTCAGCTCGCGGAAAGAGGGGTGGTGTTGTGTTTTAGCAACCGAGGACACAGCTTATTTACGCGTCCGTCCCATACCGTAGCTAGGTTAGACATCCATTAATATAGCACAGGCGGTGAGCTGGCCGCAGGTTTAAAGCGTCTGACGAATGCCTGCGTGACCACCGATGGAACATTGTCGACATTCAGCGGCGCCCACCCTGCCCAGGCAACCTGACTGAGCGACGCTGCTCAAATAAACGCTCACGTGAAATAAGGTTGTTAATCAATTGTTTTAGGTGTTTTTTTTTTTACTGGATCCATTTCTGGATGCAATTATCGATTCTAATAATCAAGGAATGAAATCATTGAATCCAGCTAAATTTGAGCAATAATTGAACAGACTTGCAGACACGGACGTTCAAACTGCACTGTGTTCCAAGGTGTTTGGTCACGGGACAAATAATTTCATACAATATATACCACATTCGCAAGATTGTAAGACCATTTTTCTTCAGTATTCTAAAGCAAAGGTTGGTATTGCATCTGCCTTATAGTCCGGTGTAGCCTGATATCTGGTGTCCGTACATGGAAGTTACAACTGCGCTCAGCGTCCGACCAACTTACCACTCACGTCTATGTCACCGCCAACAACACCAGTCTATGTACCACGCTGTACATACGTTATACGGTCTCAACGCCACTCAAGCCTAAACGCCACTCAGTCCGCAGAACGGATTTTAGGAAGTGATTGGAGAGGAAACATTTTACCAGTACTGTACGCAAATCACTTATGCAATTTGTTTTACTTTTCCATCTGAAGACACAATGGGAGTTCTGCCAATATATTTGAATCTGGCTTGGGGCCAAGCAGGGCCAGGTGTGGGTGTAATGTCGCATTCATTTTGGGCGACGGCAGTCGGCACACTGAGGGAAAAGCATTGCCACATCATCTTATGCGCATTCCCGCTCGTTCATTGCGCTCGACATCAACGGCACAGCTCGGGTTTTGCAGTGGAAAAACCCGGCCCTTCCCGATCCGCACCGGGGCACGGCTCAGGTGAACAGTTGAAAATAGGAATTAAAGAGTCCCCAACAAGAAGGCTGTTACCAGGTGGGTGCGTGGGTTTCTCTCACCTTTCATCTTCTTGGCATCCGTGTGCCCAACCGAGTTCTCATTTTTGGGCAACTCCCTCTTGAGGGACGGACGTCCCCGCTTGCCAGGCATGCTGGCCGTGCCGCTTCCAACGCTAGCCTGTGGACGTGATGGGAGATTGGCCTCACTCACACAGCTGCTGCCATGATCCGGTGTATTGTCTCCAGCTCTCGCTCGTGTCCGAACACCGCGTGGCACGAAGAAGGCCGTGTTAGAAGTTAGCACAGTAACACCATAGAGAGAAACACACAACAGCCAAAATTGGGACTAAAATTAAACGGTAGTTTGTTTAAGCATGCGTACATGCACAGCCCTTTTGTCACTCCACTGCTGAATGAGGGCCTCCCTATGCCGTGTGCAGGATGTGGATCTTATATTGCCATACTGGTCAGTGCGGATTGCAAACGGGGAACATAGACAAGAAAACAGGTGGAGAGAGCAATTGATTTTGCTACAGTCCTCTGCTGCCCACCCACATAGTCCTGCAGCCGATGAAAGGAACAACTTTGATAATTGTTTTTTTTACCCTTTAATTTGGCAACAAAACTGACACCTTTTTTTACAAGGAGTCATGTTTGCATAGACCACAATACCTGCAGTCATAATACAAACAAAAAACATAACTCTGATAATGTATGCACTGTCCTTGAAGTTGATTGGTCCACTCCCGAGACAGCTTTCCTTAAAAAGGCGCACAACTCAAAGACAATGCACCATCAGAGTATGAGAGCTTCAAGGACAGTGCAAACACTATCAGTTATGTTTTTTGTTTGCATTATGACTGCAGGTATTGTGGTCTATGCAAACATGACTCCTTGTAAAAAAGGTGTGAGTTTTGTTGCCAGATAAAAGGGTAAAAAAACAATAATCATATTTTTTACTGGCAAATGAGGTACCAATGGAGGAACAACTTTGTTCACGTGGTGACCCATTCAAGCACTATCCATGGTCACATCTCCCAGAACGCTCCTGATCTCGTCAGAACCCAGAAGCTAACTGAAAGGAAACACTATTTAATTAATAGAGCTATTTTCAGGATGGTCCTGTCAGGTTTTTGCAGTCGGGGTCGATGTTCCGATGTGTAATATTACAAATTGAGTCATTTGCAGATCGTTTTTCAGCATTGGGATGTTTGGCCAAGCCCAGTTTGCACTGCATGTATAGAGGGCGTCCGAAAATGAATACACAGGGGGGTCCCCGATATACGTCGCCGTGACATACGTTGTTTCGTGCTCACGCCGCAAACTTTTTGAGGAACGCAACGTAAAATGTCCCCACACATACGCCGTTATGCCATTTTCGACTCGGTTCAGCTTAATATAGAAAACATACAACTCGTATTTTGCGCACAGGCATTGCTTACGCTCTTACGGTCCCTATCCCCCTCCCACCCCATTTTCATTACTTTTTTTATAGGGGAAAAGTCCCCGTTATACATCGTTTCCTTATAAGTAGCAACTCTCCGTTCCCTAATCCCGATGTATATCCTTGCCTGGTATGCATGGCCCGGTCGCTGCTGAAAAATAAGTTAATGGCTCAGTGGGCCTTATCTAGAAAAATTAACTATAGTTGTATTGTATTTGTATATATTTTTCAAGCAATTCGTTTACCTTGCCTATAATTTGCACTCATATTGTTTTTGTATTGTTTGTTGTTGAATTTGCTCTCCAACACACCGTTGTGCTGTACTAGTAACGAATTGGCACGTTCTGTCTACGTGACAAACCTTACTAATTGGCTGTGTCGGGTGGTGGCGGGTTTTACGACACAATTATATTTAACCCCGAAAAACTATGGATATTGTTCGCGAAAGCCTATGTATTAAACTGCCTTTTTTCAACGGTTGTATTTAACTTGACTCCTGTTTGTCGTGGTCAAATCTTGTATTCAAAATTTCGTCCACTTCCCGTTGTCCAATCAATTCCACATTTTGCACAAGTACTCAGATCCGGTGACAATGCATGCATGTAGCAAAATCATCATTTTGTATGGACGCCTTATTATTCATATATATTTGTGTAGGTAAAAAACGCCGCGGTCCCCAAACTCTCGAATCGCCTGCTCCGTGTCATGTATTGTCCCTGCAAGGAGCCCTCAAAGTGAGCAATGGAGGTGACCGAACATGCTGGGAGCTATAAATGCTCTGCTGCTAGGTAGAAAATATTCCACTCCAGTACAGGACTTAATTGGTGTGGCTACGGTGCTAGCGGTTGGTATTTAAACATACATAGTTTGTTGACCTAATAATGTGGCCGGGGCCCGAATTAAATGAATTTCTGTCCTGCCGGGCCAGCCCATAGGGTTCTCAAAACGGTGTTGAGCGATTTAGCGAGCGCACAGCTCTGCGTTTCATGATTGAATGAGACATTTCCATCTCATTCCCATCAAACTCACGAATGAAAGTTCTTCAGTGACGGTGTTATTGGTGGAGGTGCCTTGGCAACTTACGGCAAAGCGATGCAAATGGAATGGCCTTGAGCAGCAGCAACAGCTGGCGAGGCACCACGTGGTGGTATCACAAAGAGCGCCCTTGTTGAGTTTGCCCTGTGCTGTTAGACGCGTGCATCGCTGGCCGTGAGCAACAAACCAAAACTATACCATCTTGATTTGAAGCTTTCGTGACTGCAGGAATCCACTCTTTGGTTCTTTCGGTAAAGCCACGTAGGTAGAAAACAAAATAAATCACGACGTTTCGATTGCAACACAAGCAAAGATCATCAGGTGGGAAAACCACAGCAGGGTTTTTTTCACTTCAACAAAAAAAGTTTTTTATTGCTGTGGTTTTCCCACCTGATGATGATTGCTTGTGTTGCCATCGAAACGTCGTGATTTATTTTTTACATACGTGACTTTACCGAAAGAACCAAAGAGTATCAAACCTATACAACTATTTATTTTATTTTACAAGGTAAGGCTTACTGAGCTACATAGAGCTTTTTTTCCCCACACGCGACCTGCCCATATATGATAGCCCAACGAAGTGGCTTATCACGTGTAAAGTTGTAGCAGCTAAATACTCCACACCAATGTCTCTAAATGTGCAGGGGGATAACCCGGAGGGACCTGAGAGAAATCCACGCGACCACGGGGAGAGAGAGACACGCAAACTCCAAATACACCGCAAGGCGCCAGGGTCAGGCTTGAAGCCCACGAGCTCCTTCATACCAGGCGAGGTAGTTCACATCTCGTCACCACGCACTGCTGTTGTATTATACTGCAGCCCAACAACCGTTTGCTCTAGAAGAGAGGTTTCGCTTGCCTCGCTAATCATCATCATCGTCAGCCATGATCAATCCACTGCTAGATGACGGCATCCCCTCCCCCACCAGAGCCGTCACAATATCTCTCGTGGTGCTGCGATGTTAACGACCCAAACAGTTCCCGGCAAGACGAGTCCATTTCGTCCCCCCATCTCCTCGGGGCGCGTTGCTGCACTGTGTTGTATAAAGGGGTGTGTTGCTGTACGGGAGGTGTTCGTGTGCGTGGGTGTAGGCGTGTTGACGATAAAGGCGTGCTCGCGTGCACGTTTTGAGGAGTGCGCACCGATATCGTGTGGCAGGGGGTGAGGGTTGTCAGCGTGTAAGAGCGGTGGCGAAGTGGTTAACCAGCTCGGCGATCCGAGTTCGATTCCCGCTCACCACCCAACGCCAGCGACGAATATTTTACCCGGTCCCGGGCCTCTCCTCGGTCGTTTCGGCCTAAAATGAGTTGAGCACCCGGGGAAGACAAAGGCGACCGGGCGCGTGGTGGCAGCCACCGACCCTCCGTGCTTTGCCTTGCCCGTTCGTGCTCACGGCATTGCTCCAACAGGCCCGTGTGGGTCCGGCTCCACGTGGAGCCTGCGACAAGGCCGCGCGCCTCTCCCGCCAAAGGAGGCGGCAGCAGCCGTCGCCTCGCCTCGCCCGGCGGCGGCGGCGGCTCTCATCCCTCGCCTACTCGCAGCCCTCTCACCTGGCGAGCCTCACCTGAGAGGCGGGTGGAGGAGACAGGAGGAAGGACGCGGGATCTGCTGCTGCTGCTGTAGTAGTTGTTGCTGCTGTAGTAGTTGTTGCTGCTGCTGTTACCACCGCCGCTGCCGATGCTCCCGCTCATTCATTGCGCGCCGCGACCTCTGAACCCTCAACCCGGACGCGAATCTCGACACGTGACGTACACCACGTGGGGGCGGGGGGGCAGAGGGGGTGAAGAGGGGTGGGGGGAAGGGGTGCGAGGGGGGAGGGGGGCGAGGGGGTG
>CM025625.2:1248516-1277814 GCA_014621495.2 Entosphenus tridentatus
AGACGGTCTGTGCAAGACGGTCTGTGTTAGACGGTCTGTGCAAGACGGTCTGTATAAGACGGTCTGTGTTAGACGGTCTGTGCAAGACGGTCTGTGCAAGACGGTCTGTGCAAGACGGTCTGTGTTAGACGGTCTGCGCAAGACGGTCTGCGCAAGACGGTCTGTATAAGACGGTCTGCGCAAGACGGTCTGTATAAGACGGTCTGTGCAAGACGGTCTGCGCAAGACGGTCTGTATAAGACGGTCTGCGCAAGACGGTCTGTATAAGACGGTCTGTGCAAGACGGTCTGTGCAAGACGGTTTGTATAAGACGGTCTGTGCAAGACGGTCTGTGTAAGGCGGTCTGTGTAAGACGGTCTGTATAAGTCGGCGGTCTGTAAAAGACGGGGCAATTTAACCGCGGATGTAGGGGGGTATACATCGATCGCCTCTTTCATACAAAGGAATCGCGTCGGGGAGCCAATAGCTTTTATATGGGGGGGGGGGGGTACATTCAACTTACAGAGGGGTAATCCCAGTCCTGCAGGGGAAAAAAGTCTGGTGTGTAAGAAGAGGGGGCGGTGGTCGCCATAATAAAAATAAAAAAAACATGAGTGCGGTCGCCTTACGTTCCCCCACCACCCGCCCGAAAGTCGCTCTCGCTAGGACACCGTGGGGCTAATTACCCCCCCACTCTCCTTCGGTGCCTGTCCCGCAGCCCCCTTGACTCATTCATTCACTTCAGGTGTTGCGCCAAAGGGGAAGGAGAAAATAAAAATAAATCCCATCACCAGTTGACAACGGATGGAAAGTTGACGGTGGTGGAAATGCTGATGGAAAAACAACTCCCAACAAGTCTTGGGCGAAAAGCTGAGAAATCTTGGCTTTTCGCACAATGTCACTGCAAGCTGCTCGTGCAACGAAGCAATGCAGACGTAGAAGAGAGGGAACGGTGTGTGTGTGTCTGTGAATGATGCTTGCCAAGGCCGTAGCCATGCAGTCAACATTGGGGGGAACCAAATCTTCCTGGGGGTCCCAACCCAGAAAAAAAAATCTAAATTTGAAAACGAATTTCCTGCCATTTCCTGCCTAAAATATAAAAAAAAACTCACTAACACATAGGATGGACTTTTTATTTATCTTTTTACAATAATGTCTAATAGTGTATTGTATTACATTGCTCCATTTTTTTCTTGCTTCATTGCATGTCATGGCAAAGATGAGGGATTCATCAAGTACAACCATAACCATAATCATATACACAGAAATCTATTTTATAGCAATATATTTGGGGGGACATTTTGAGCATCTTTTAATATTGGGGGGGATGTGTGATCATGAAGAATGCACCACGAGACTTGTTGAAGCCTTCTTGTCGGACTCCCAGAGCAATGATGAATTTTTACTATCACTCATTTCTCATAGACTTGTGCCTCAAGGCAAATTCATGCTTTGAAATACCGTATTTTATTAACGTGACAAGACTGCTCAGAAATAAAAATAAATAAAACTAACATTAAAAGCAATCACATTTATGGTTTTAGACGAATGCTGAGAAGAATCAGGTTTCAGTCCTCTTCAAGTGGCATTTCTGCAAGTAAATTGATTTGCTGTTATCCTGTAGAAAAGTAGATTATATTATCTTGAAATATCCATTCGTCGTAGACATACATTTTTTTGGGTTAGTTTAACACGTAGGCTTACGCGATCAATAGCAGCCATAATAAAGGTTTTTTTTGGGGTTAGATCGCGTAAATATATAAATGTGTCGTTAAACCTGCCACACACGTGAAGAACCAGTGATATCTACATCTGCAGAACGTGAAGAACCAATGGAATCTGCATCTGCAGAACATGAAGAACCAGTGGCATTTACATCATGTTTGGAATCGACAAAAGTGAAGTTGGACTTAGGAACAGACCTCTGGAACCTAACTCGTTCGTAAGTAGATGAGTCCCTGTAAAAAGCTAAGGCACCGAGACTCAACCAGGACGCATGGTGAGTTAGAAGCCCCTCCTTCAATCACTATCCCTGCCCACGCAGTGAGCGGATTATCTCTCGTTCTGATGTTGACCTCTGCCTACTGCCCAAAGGCACCCAACCACTGCCACGATAACCCGGCCCACTGCTCAGGTAAGGCCAGCCCACCGCTCGGGTAGCCCCGCCCACCAATCGGGTAGTCCCCGCCCACCCATCGGGTAGTCCCCGCCCTTTGCCTGTATCACAAGTCAAGCATTGGGGTCACAACATTTTCAAATTGTGGCAAACCAAAAATAAATCACGATTTTCACGAAAGCTCTGGGTGAGACCGGCAGGACAGTGAAGCCGCGACGTTTGACAAGCTTTACTCAGACTCTGCAAACACCACCCAGCCCTGGAAGCCCACACAAACAACACCCGATTGTGCCCCATGTCCTTACTCGAGGGGAGCTTGTCATGACTGCGCGTGGCTGTGGAATTGACAAAACCTGGCGCGGGACCCGCATGGCGATGTCACCGCTGCCCGCGGATGAATGGGTCGTCTTGTTGCTGTGTGTGTGTGTGACTTGTAATGGGGGAGCGGTGGCGCAACGGTTAGTGCACCGCGCCGCGAACCCAGGCGACCCGAGTTCGATGCCCGTTCACGGCCACAAACACCGCTCGGCCTCAAATGAGTACCTAGCGCGGTGTGTCAACATCGCCAATGGGGGGGGGGAGACAAAGGCGGCCGGGAGGGGGTGGTGCCGGCCCCCCCCCCCCCCCCCCCCCCAACGGGGCTGCCCGCTAACAGCACTTGCCCCTACAGTCTGTTAATGCCATATGGGGTGGGGGGGGCTGAAATCTTCGTCTCTGTGACTTGTAATGCCAGCCGTAGGAGCGCGCCGCGAGCCGGCAAGCAAAGTGCGCGTGTGGGTGTCATCAACTCAGAGAGTCTTGCGCGCCGCGGAGATAGAGGGGCGGCCCAATGTTGACGTGTCCAGCAAAGCAGACGAACCCTCAACACGCACAGGGTTTTCAATAAACACCCGGCAAAAATAATAATAAAAAGCCATGCAACGCAAAGACAACGTCGAGATGTTTTAAAACCAGCTTTGGATAGCCGACCCAGTGCCCGATGACGATTGTTCGGAGCCTGTAGCAAATTATGTTATAAAGGGGTCCTAAATAAAAATAAAAAAACACTTAAATATTAAAACACAAATGTTTTACTTGCATAGTAAAGTAATTGTATTTTTTCATTTGCTATACAGCCAGATAATACGACAAATCGCTAACCGTAAACACCCAATCGTTCATAAAAGTTGAAGGCAGTATAGTACTATAGTAATAGAGCAAGTGCAGAATCACTGAACCGGATTTTATAGCTTGAAACCATTTAGCGCTGGGGCCCTAGAAAGTGCGGGGCCCGTAACATTTGTAGCTACTTGTGCTACTTGGATAATCCGGCACTGAGCCGACCCAGTGCCCAACACTACTGGGACTGTTAGTCATTCAGCAGTCGCCGCTGGAGGCGGTGCAGATCGTGTCTGTTCTGCTCATTTCTCTGTGCATGGAGTCCATCGCGTGTGGCTAGTTTTGAACCTCACTTGCGTTCATTGCGTCCAAAATGCATTTCCTTGAAACTATATATATGTAAAGGACTTATTCATTGTTTAAGCTCTCTGTGAGGAGGATCAACACTAGAATATATATTTTTTATTTTACCAGGTAAGGCCCACTGAGCTATATAGCTCTTTTTCAGAAGCGACCTGGTCACAAATGATAGTTCAATGAAGTGGCTTATCATGTGGAAATGTACAGCAGCACACAAACTCTAAACGCATGCTAGTTCTAATTGTGGAGAAAAAAACTGGAGGACACAGAGAAAATTCCACGCCACCACGGGGAGATAATTCAGACTCCAAATACACAGCAGGCATCGTCAGGGTCGGGATGGAACCCACGACCTCCTGAATACTCGGCGAGGTAGCTAACATCCCACCACACGTGACGCCCGATACCTCACCAAGATTCTCCGCAGGCCATTCTTGTAAAACAGCTTGCGGCTGATTTTTTTGTATCCGCATCAACAAATAAACTCAAATTATAACAAAAGGTTTTACCCTATGCTGGCAATAAAACAGGTTTTAAGATGTTAACACACCAAACAAAATCAATTTTCAAGGAATCCTGTCAACATCAACCACACGTACTTGTGGTGAACATGCAAATATAAAACATGCTCTAATAATATATAGGGCATTGCCTTTGAAACTGATTGGTCCACACCAGAGACAGCTTTCTTTTGAGCCAAGTCTCAAAGTGTTCGACCAGAGAACGCCAAAAGGCGAACAGCACAAGGACAATGCTATCAGGGCATTTATAGCTCGGGGTGAGCAGCTACAATATGGGACCTTTCTGGGCAGTATAAAAAAACAACTGAAATTGATAACGTTTTTTTTTACGCGTACATTTTTTGCCGTCCTATCGTGAACCCAAACAACTTGTATTTCTATAAACCGAACATATTTGAATACAGCGGTGAATTTGGTGACAGCTGGCAAGTGATTTAGCCTCAATAAAGCAACGACGCATCAACACACCGCTGCTAACCAATGAGCGATTTGAGACTGTGGTTGGCCATTGCCCAATGCTTGCAGTAAATGCAACCTCAGCAGCAGATGGGGCTCGCGTGCTCTCCACGCAGTGCAGTGAGGGGACGTGCGTCTGGTCAGGGGCGATGTTGGGCGTCAACGGTTTAGCTCTTGAGACTGTGTGCAAAGTTTGGTTTTTATTCTCATTTGTGACCAGTGCCGGATTATCCTCGTAGCAAAAGTAGCTACATGTGTAGTAGCTACGGGCCTCGCACTGTCAAGGGCCCCGCGCTAAATGAATTCAAGCTATCAATTCCGTTTCAGTGATTCTGCACTTTCTCTATTACTATAGTACTATACTGCCTTCAACTTTTATGAACGACTGGGTGTTTAAGGTTAGCGATTTGTCGTATTATTTGGCTGAATAGCAAATGAAAAAATACAATTACTTTACTGGACAAATAAAAAATGTGTGTTTTAATATTTGCGTGTTTTTTTATTTAGGACACAAAAGGGCTTGAAGTGACCGGGGCAGGGCCACGCCGAACGAGTCTTGAGGCTCGGTGAGGCTTTCCCGGAAGAACATTTGACATTGTCTCACCCTTCAGAGGTCCCGAGAGAGAGATAACGGGGAAGACTTTGGGATTTTTCTGGCAACACACGGAGAAGATTGCCGCGTGTAATAGAGTTATACCCAATAATCTGTTTTAAATATTATTCTCCATGCTTAATAAATTTGAGAAATCAATTGACAAAAGTAATAATACATTCTATTCCATTGTCACTCCACTGCTGGATGAGGATCTCCCCACGCCGTGCGGGTCACGGTGATAATTTGACCGAAAACTTGGCAGGACCCTCCTGAAAAAAAAGAGTCCTGAGACTCAGTGAGGCTCTCCCGGTTAAACGAGCGGAGTAATAACTTCATCACGCTGGTCAGTGGGGGGGTGGTGAAGACGTGGAGCGTCATAAGACAGTGCAGTCGATTTTCCTGCACTCTCCTCTGCTCCCCACAACATAGCCCCACATCAGCCCTATAACACCTATTGTGCACGATGGTCGCCTAAGCGCTGTGCCAACTAAGCAAAGCTTTTTTTCCACCATATTAACAGACCTCGATTTCCCGTCGATTGGGTTTTCAGCAACAAGTTTGGCCTAATTAGGCGATGTCTCTCTTGGCTTATTGCTATTTGATATGAGTGCCTGTTTGGAGAAACATAACCAGGAGCGAATGAATCAACTAAAGCGGAATTTTGGCGAGCCATCGAACAAAGGCGGTCAATGCATCGCGCGTTTTTAAGATTCGCTTCTGCGGCCGTCTGGAACGCTCCTCATTCCGATATTATATTCGTCTGTTCCCTTCTATCTGCTCGTTATCGATGATGGAGCCCAAACTAATTTCCGCCATGGTTCTTTTTCGCTACTCACTCTTAATCCTGGGGTCCTCCGGGTTTTCCCTCTACATTCAGAATCAACGTGCATTTAGAGTATTTGGCTGATATACATTTCCACATGATATTAAAGCTACTTTGTTGATCTATTATTTCTGGCCAGGTCGCTTCTGAAAAAGAGCTACATAGCTCAGTGGACCTTACCCGGTAAAATAAAAATATAGTAAATAGTATTACAAAGCCACTGGAGCGATGCACTTTGAAATCTAGATTGGAAACTCATTTCGTTAGAACTACGTCTTATGTTTGTTGTCCTTCCCCTACACCTCTGATTAGCACGGTTGGCTACGTACGTGCAAACGAAGTTCAACACACACATAAGGGGCCATCCATAAATGACGTCACGCACCGAGGGGGGGGGGGGGTCAGATATTTGTGACGATGCGTGACGAGGGGGGGGGTTGAGAAATGTGACGTCACATCAAAATGCGCAACTTTAAATTAATATGGATAATTAAATATACTTTTTAATTAATGTTTTCTCCTACAACATCAGAGTGCAGCGCCACATTAAATACGCACTACAATGACAATACAGTAGTTTAAAGCGATTTGAAGCATGTTTTCTTTTGGGGGGAGGGGGCAGAGCTTTGTGACGTCATATTTGAGGGGGGGTCTGACTTTTTGTGAAGTCGTGTGACTAACGGGTGGGGGTCAAAAATCGACCAAAATCGCGTGACGTCATTTATGGACGGCCCATAAAGCTTTTACTTCATGGGTTTTGATCGTTCCGCGGCCCAACTCTGGCCAAACGTTGGAACAGAGTGCTCTGCGTGCCGAGGGCATCCACGTCGCTCCACCGCTCCCCCCGGGCTCCTGCGCACTTCCCATCGGCTGCGTTGTTCTTTTCATCTCTTGTCACGTCCGCGTTGTGCCCGCCTGATCTCAGGTCAGATCGTGAGATCAGAGGCAGACTTGGCAAAAGTAACGTGCTATTAGGAACCGGCTTACGTGCGGCGGTGGTGGTGATGGGATGTTATGTCTGCGTAGTAGATGAATCACGGATATGAGCCACTTGCCACCTTCGCATAGGTGGCGGTACAGCCAGGAGGTTGATGCCCTATCTGCGCGGAGTTTGTTTGCGTGCACGTTTTCTCCAGACGCGCTGGTATTCTCCCACAAGTGCATACATCGGTTGGCTACGTACGGTGCGAAAGAAGTTCTACATACACGTCCAAAATCAGCCTATAAAGCACTCTCCTTAAAGCGACTCAGTGAGGGTTTCCTGGCTAAATAAAACTAAAAAATGTAATAATATAACAAGCTGGAATGCCAATTCATTAACGCTCAGAAAACAGATAACGATACAGGACTCTTCTACTTACGAACGAGTTAGCTGCCAGAGGTCTGTTAGTAAGTCGATTTGTTCGTAAGTCCAACCTCACTCCTGTCGACCAAACACGTTGTATGGCATGTACACTAAGCACGAGGGATGGCTTTACAAGTTGTATAATCTCTTGTAGATGTAGATGCCACTGGTTCTTCACGTGCTGCAGATGTAGATGCCACTGGTTCCTCACGTTCTGCAGATGTAGATGCCACTGGTTATTCATGTTACGCAGATGTAGATGCCACTGGTTCTGCACGTTCTGCAGATGCAGATGTCACTGGTTCTTCATGTTACGCAGATGTAGATGCCACTGGTTCTTTATGTTCTGCGAATGGAGAATGTCACTGGTACTTCACGTTTTGCAGATGTAGATGCCACTGGTTCTGCACGTTTTGCAGATGTAGATGTCACTGGTTATTCATGTTCTGTAGATGTAGATTCCACTGGTTCTTCGTGTTTTGCAGATGTAGATACCACTGGTTCTTCATGTTATGTAGATGTCACTGGTTCTTCACGTTTTATAGATGTAGATGCTAATTCCCTTTGGTGCTTGTGTTTCCTCTCTACTTTCTTGAAAAATTTACCAAGAGATGTCTGCACAGTTGCTCTCTTCATGGATACACTTGTAACAGGCATTAGCATCGTGAACAGCTGCAACTGGACATACGTATCTCTGAAAATTATTAAGTCGAATGTTCGTAAGTAGAAAAACCCAATATATGTTTACTTGACCAGGAAACAACAATTGCCACTGTGTCGCGATGACGTTACCACCACTATAAGATAACCAAGCAAGATATTGAGACGCGTTTCTCTTTTCAGAGAACTGAGCAAACGTGAGAACAATGTAAGCGTTTGTCATGCTCCATTCTGATTTCAACGTCAGTGATATGCGCCTTCATCAACCCGCGGTGACCAGCGTGGTGAAGTATGGTCAAATAACCCCCACGACGCGTGTGGCACGTGTACGATCTCATCCAGCAATTGAATGACAAAGGGCTGTTCATATACAATACATACACATTTATATTTCATACATATTTATGATATTATGTTACCAATCTGGCCCCAAAACTAAAGGGTTTGAGGAATTGACTTTCGCAAGCTGTGCGGTGGGTTTCGTAACGATCGCTTTATGGGTTTTGTAGCCTTCACGATAAACATGCAAAGTGTCCACAGACAGACGGGAGAGACAGCAACGGGCCTGGATTCTACGTCTCGGGCGAGGCAATGGGCAGCCCATTGGCCACCCGTGAAATGTTGCCACTTCGAAAGTTAACATTTGCGGAGAGCCTCAAGTCGAATTTTACCACCACTTACCCGCGCTCCTTGTCTTAGACAAATAATTATTATTACGCAACCTGTGCTTCCGAAAAAAAAAAATCTCATGAAAGTGTCACTTTTTTTAAATGATAACCGCCATGGGCTTTGTGTGCACAGCCTGCGGCCGCAACTCCTTCCTGCACCACCGTAACTTGCTGCTTATCAAGCCCTATCCCCCCTCACCCGCCACTGGCCGCAATAAAAACACGGCGGCCACTCAGAAGTGAAGTCAAACCGAGGGCATTTAACCCCGCTAAAACGCGCACTAAAAACAGGACGGGGAACAACGCCTTTTGCCGCAAGAGGGACGTGGTGAGACCCGAGTCAGCCACGCGTGGAATGGGCTAATAATCCCGCTGCTGAATCGAGCGGGGCAGGGTTCAGGGTCGGTCGTGGGAGCCGTGCAAGCGAATGTCTGTGGACCCTGAGGAAGGGAAAACGCCCGATGTTTAATGTAATCTTAGGCCCCAGAACAACTGGCACTTTTTGGCTGTGCCTGATCACCCCGCGCCCGACCTCGTGAGAGCTCGGAAGCTAAGCAGGTGTGCTGCCTGTATAAGCGCTTGGATGGGCGGCCACTACCACCATGCACGAAGAGGTGCTGGAGGCTGCTGTTGGGGCTGCATTGTGGGCAGCAGCGGGCAGTGTAGCACAATTCATTGTTGTAATGCACCTTCTGTGCTCCCCGCTTTCTCAAACTCGCACTGACCAGATTGGTGAAGTGGTCAAATAACCCCCATGACCTTCCCATGATCCCCTTGCCGATGACCTCCCTATGACCTTCCCATGACCTCCACATGACCCCCCCATGACCGCATCATGACTTCCCCATGACCCCCCGTGACCCGCTCTTGACCTCCCTATGACTTCCCTATGATCTCCCTATGACCTCCTCATGACTTCTCCATGACCCCCCGAGACCCCCACTTGACCTCCCCATGACCCCCCGTGACCCCTTCTTGACCTCCCCATGACTTCCCTACGACCTCCCCATGACACCCCCATGTCCCACGTGGCATGGGGTGGCCCTCATCCAGCAGTGGATTGAGATGACGGGCTGTGCGTGGAGGCGGGGTTGGTGGGTCACGCAGATGTAATTGCGTACGTGAGACTCTTAAGCTGCTGGCTCGTGAGCTGAACAAGACCTGGCAGTCCAGCAAATAGTTTCACGAACGAACTCGTGCGGCTTATACCCTCCTACGTGTGGGGGTGCACAGACACAGGGATTGGTTTCTCACGGTCATGTGGTCAGATTCCTCACATTCCCGATGAAGCAAATGCCAGCTTCACGGATTGCGATGTTGGGTGACGACGAGCTGCCGGGGTGGCCTCTGCCAGCAGGGGTCCGCAACTCCCCCACCCCCCCCCCCCCTCTGAGCCACCTTCTTCTGCAGTTCATTATGGTCACTGGGAACCCTCGATGAGCCGGTGTTCCGGCGTTATTCGCGTTGCGGATTCACCCTGGGGGTGGGTGGGTGGGTAGGGGAGGCTCACTCGCACGCTGGTCTCATTCATTAGCTGCTGTTGCTGCTGCTCCTCACTCGTCGAGGGCTTCGGTGAGGAAGTGACCACCGCCACGTGACCGCGTAAGGGCGCAATCGCCCGATTCAGCGTCGCGAAACTTTCGGGACTGTTACGGTTTTTAAAAACAAAAGCGTCATTTTAAAAAAAAAACTTACTTTTTAAACTTGATTTTAATTAGGATTATCTTAATGTGTTTGTTTTTTGTATTATGCCTTTGCTAGAAATGTGTTACGTGATTTTATTTTGCCTACAATTTCACGTTTATTGTTCGTGCCTGTAAAAGCATCGTGCGTTGCATTTTTTTGCGCGAAAAGTGCAAAAGAAATAAAGTTTGATTGATTGATTTGCGCCGTGCGATCGGCATCATCCGCGTTTCTGTTTAAATCCACGCCATCCCTCCCCACGGCCCGCTAATCGTCGCGTGCCGACTGCTACGAATGTTTTCAAGCGCATCGACCCTCTCATGCAACCAACTCAGTTAATTATGGGCCACTGAACACTCCACAGCCACTTCCCGCACCGAGGGCGCAACCAAGCTCGCGGTCGTCTGCGTGTGCCGAGCGCATTTAAAACAAATGACGAAGATCCCCAGTGTGTAGCCTTTAACGGACTGTTAGGGCAAGTGTTGTGTGAGTGAGCACCTGTGAAGGCCGGCATGGCACACGATGGGGTGGTGTGGCCAGAACCACGCCTCGCCACCTTTGCCTCCCCAGGAGCGGTTCATATATTCGCCACCGATGCCGGCGGGTTTGTAGCGCAGCGCGCTGACCACTGCACCGCCGCTCACCAAGACGTTTGAAACACGCGACCCCCATTACGGGCACACAAAAGACCCAGCGAGTGATCATAGAGCGACCAGCGGGTGTAGCGGATGAACACGCAGCGCTTAATAGTGACTCGTCATGGACATTCAGCAACGTTGCAATCCACTGCTGGATGAAGGCCTTCACCACGCCGGGTCTGTCGATCATGGGGGGATTTGTTTTGGCCATTCTTCACTACGCTGGTCAGTGCCGGTTGGTTGTGAATGGGGCTGTAACGCAGCATTATTTGCGATAAGTTGCGATGATAAGTTATATGACTGTGGACCCACGGTGTTCTAAATGTGTAATAGGTAACATTTTACGATTACACTTATCCAAATAACGGGTAATGAACAGCTGCACTCACAAGCAAATATGACGTAGCATTGTTCTTTTTTATATAAATCGCTTTGTCTCATGAGATTTAAGAGTCGTTTACTTTCGAAAAACTAACTTGATAAAGCTGGCAAATATATGAGTGTATAGTTTTTTTTCATTTTGCACCGATAAGGAAATGTCTCAGAGCACGGTTCTTTTTTATGGATGTAAGATCGTTGTTTCGTGTTGAGCTGACTCAAACATCCTTGCACGTGAATTTATTTCCTCCCTGTTTAAATGTGGTTATCAATACCGCTCTTTGCCCAGCGATCATTTGAACTAATAAGCTCAGTAGTTCCAGTCGATAGTGATTCAGGAATGATCAATTTGGACTACCAAGCCGCCTCGATGCACATGTTCTTGACAGGATCATGATTCATGTGTGGTGATGGACGATGATGGCTGGAGATCGAGATGGTGATGATGTATGTATGTTGAACTTTCTTCGCGCCGTACATAACCAACCGTGCTGATCGGAGCTGCGGGGGAAGGACAACAAACTAATCACGACAAGCAGTGCTCAAAAAAATGAGTTTTCAATCTAGATTTAAAGCTGCATGGCTCCAGAGGCTGACTAATATCGGAAGGAAGAGCGTTTCCAGACGAAGCGCATCTGAAAGCGCCACGTGATCCGGTGACCGTCGCTGTTTGATGGCTCGTCAAAAGCCGCTGCTGCGAGGATGAACGGAGTTCCCGTGATGATGGTTTATGCTCCTTGACGAGATGAGCAGCAAGGTATTGCCGTTCATTCGTGGCAAGCGCTTTGTGCTTAATGGGTGCGACATTTTCGATCCAATTGGTTATTTTATATTAAATAAGCGCACCAGTGGCATAGCTGTGGAGTGTACCAGCGTTAACGGTACACATGCCAATCGTGGAATTGTAACTGAAAATTGTAAAACAGAGGAGTGCTACTTTGCAAATTTTGACTTAAAACTTTCATGAGTGCAGGAATTCATATTCGTTTGTTCTTTCGGTAAAGTCACGTAGATAGAATAAAAAATAATAAAGTGAATCAAAATATCACGACGTTTCAATTACAACACAAGCGCTCGTCATCAGGAAAAGGGGTGAGCGTCTAAAGGCAAACTGTTTATAAAGGTTTGGAGATGGGCGTAGCCCAAGTTTGGTAGCAGCACCAGCAGCATGGGCGGGACAGCAATGCCAATGGCAGCCCTTTTTGAAACACCTTCGAGGGCGTCTCGATGCAGTGGTAGAGCTGCTGGGTGTGCAGGCCGTGCAACTGCACCACGCCCCGTGGGGTGGAGGGGCACAGCAACTGGGCTGCAAATAGGTGGGGGGGGGAATTGTCACGTGTGCATGCAATATCACATTTAAAGCAAGTGTGCGTTGTGAGTTGGTTTGAAATGGGGAAAACATATATCCACTGAGCGTTTGCTGGTTTAAAGATGTAAAACTTTAATCCACATCTGATACAGGGTCACGGCTTGGCAAAGGAGCCAAATTGTCCAAAGATTCCACGAAAATTCGACACCGTTCTGAGACTGAATAAATTACCCATTGGGCGCATTGTGCAGCTCAGTGAAGCCTCCGTCCAGTAAGCACCATCGTGGGAACCAGTCTTTGGCTGCGGCCGAGTTCGCTTATGGGAGAAACAATGCTGGCATGCCCCTATTCATGTTCTACACACACCAAAAACGACACCAACACTGCGTGAAATAAATAGATAATACATAGAGCATAGCACTTGTATTTCATGTAACATTACCAAACGTCCTGGTTTGGCCGGGGCAGTTAATGGTTTCAGAATGTTTGTCCCAGTGTCACCCCTGGAGCAATTTGCAAAAGCCAGGATTTTGTCCCAGGTTTAAATATTTTCTGACTTCATGCTCTATTAATTGTATGGGCAAAGTGTAGGGCTGTCGACGTGGTGGGCATGGTCAGCTGATGCGTAGGTGGAGCCCATGAGCAGTAGGCCGGTCCAACATCAGAAATAGCGATAGCATTCCCTTGTACGTGGTTCGGGGGATACTGATTGACTTCGACTTGGCTGCGTAAAAGTGGACATGACAGATGGAAGGATTTCCGGCTCTTTATTGGTCCTGTTTGAGCCTCCCAAGAGATTTGGTTTACATAATTTCATCCCAAAATGCATGGGCGATGGGTAATGCTCAGATGTCTGAGTGGAAATTTGCACGTAGCTACCCAGTGCCCATTTCCTCATTTATTGGGCCGGATTGCCATGTTTATATATTTTATTTTTTATTATTCACTCGTCTTTTCCTCCAATGTTTATCCTGATTGTGCCATTGGTGTCATATCATGCTATGAACCATTCATTTGCATCTCTCACTGAGCAGTGCAACCCTCTGTATCAGAGAATGGCCCACGGAAGAGGACACCACAGAGCTATCTCTGAATTAGTTTAAGTGATGTCTACTCCATACAGTAGGGGGCAGTACTTTTACACACATCCTGCCACTGATAATGAAACTAAACATTTTCTTTACCAGGTAAGGCCCACTGAGCTATTGGCTCTTCTTCAGAAGCGACAAATGATAGCTCAACGAAGTGGCTTATCTCGTGGAAATTTATATCAGCTAAATATTCTAAATGCATGTTTCTAAATGTGGAGGGAAAAGCCAGAGGATCTGCAGAAAAATCCACGCCACGACGGGGAGAACATGGAAACTCCAAAATAGACAGGCGTCAGGGTGGAGATCGAACCAACGACCGCCTGCATACCAGGCGAGGGAGTTAACATCTCTGTCCATCACGTGACGGTCCGACTGATTAAATAAAGTGCAGAACCTTCGTTAATGTGATGAGTTTTTTGTGTGCAGTCATTGGTGAGTGCACCGAGGCTATACCATAACTACACTTAAGAGCCTGGTTTAATCACGGCTTGCTGCTTGGATTCGAACTCATGATGTTTGTAGCGAGGGCCGGGTCCACCCGGCCACCTTCTGCTGTGGAAAACGTCAGCAGGAATCTTTCAGAAGGTGAATGTCAAATCCAGCCCGGCTGGCTGACGTGTTGTTGACAAAGTTCAGCACTCAGCAACAGCAACAACCGCACTCCCCACAAGCCTAACGCTGTCATTCTTAAGATTCTTACGTGCGCACATCACGCTAAAACAACTACACTGACCTGGAAGAAGAAAAAAAAACCCCACTAACACTACCGTCGCTTCATGTGGGAGAGTGCATCGGCTGAAAAAAAAGGTCTCCACATTGGCACTCAAGTTGAGAAATTAAATTGAAATCCCGCCTGATGGAACGGAACTGTCCGCCTCACGGTTATCTCCACAGATTGCCCCAGAAGTGGCCGTATTAAGGAAACTTAAGATTGAAACCAAACTCAGGCTTTTTACTTGTATTTTAAAAAAAATTCGATGTTTATATTCAGCATAGAGATAAATTACCTATTGCAATGATTGATGACGGACAGCAACTGCCTCCCTGCATTCCATGCACAGATGCGCATCGCATAAGTATTCTTTTGCTGCCACTGTTTTCATGCTCTCTTGCCCTTCAGTTAGTGGGTGACATTCTCTCGGCACAAGCTTGTTCAATCCGTCTGATGTTTAGCTGACTTAGGGCTGTAAACAGGAGGTCAGCGCAACCTCAATCTTCACGTGAAAAGGAAATCACTTTGACTTTGACTATGCGGACTTCCTTATGGTGAGGGCCCTGATGCTCTGAGTCAGTGTGCGTGGAGTGGACATTCTAGTTGCTGCAGATGCCACATAACTGTTGTAATTTAGTGACCTGGAAAAAACATGATAACCTACAAGATCTCAATGTCCTGAGAGTAGTAGGATGCGAGGTGAGCAGAGGAAACTTTGAAAATAATTTTAGGTCAAAGGCTCAGTGATTTTCTGTTCAAATGAGCAATAATGAGGTGCTGACCTCCTGTTTATATCCCTGAGCTAGTAGTCTAAAAAAGTATACGTTCCTATGGCAGGGATGAGTCTATACATACAATTACCACTGTTGAGTATAATAAAGCGGTAGTTATTGTATCGACCCCAGTAAGATGATGGGCAGAGTCAATCCCAAGAACAGGAGTTGAGCTCGCGACCTTCCGATTGCCGGCCGCTGGCTTGACCGCTCAGCCACCTGCCATTGTTTTTTTTAGGATACTGAGAAGATAATGGTTGTTGCGATCCCTTTGAAACTAACGACTGACGGACGGGAAGAAAGGGGACTGACGATAATCGGCGGTGGTGGCAATGCAGATTAGCCAGAGGCCTACCAGAGTACCGGAGGAGGCCTACAATATTTGCTTAGTGGGACTTAACAACGCAGTGCTTTATTTGAGGAGGCCTGATCTGTGGTTTCTGGGTCACCACCCTCCTTACTCAAGAGTTGGCCCTTTCTGTTCAGGCTCCCTGCTGTGCAGAGACCCATGACGTGAATCAACAAGCTCGCTTGCTTAAGGCTTCAGTGCCTGGGTCTTGACATGGACGTTTCTTGCGTTTGTATGGAAAGGACATTAAATGCCTGTGGCGACTTAATATTTGGCAAGTGTGTGTTCCAGCGAGGCCGTGTCTCATCTCTGCATGTATTGCAACGCAGGCTGTTAGAGCAATCCTTTCAATGTTACAAAATCTTCTACCATCAAATATATATGTGGAACAGTTATACTATATATGAATGAATTTTGATTAATGACCTTTACTTAAATTGGTCATAGTCTATTGAAATGTATTATCTCTTTTGCAAAGGATAACCTGGGTACCAGGAGCTTAAGAGGGACCTTTGTTTAATGTACACTTGCAGTCGATGGTAATTTATAATTTGGAACTTAAGGCTGTCACGCTGGCACTGGTGGCAGACACTTTGGAGCAGTAATGCCGCAGTAAGACTTTAAAATGTGGGCTTTGGCCCGTTTATAAAATGCACTTTTAGTTCACTGATAGAAATAAAAAAAGTGACGTTTTAATCAATTTTATTTATTCATAAGTAATGCAAGATTTTAGGAGGTATGAGAACGAAATACGCTACGTAGGGACAGAGGGAAGGCGCTGAAATAATTTCTATAAATTGGTTACCACGAAGTTAAGAGTCAAACCTAACCCCTCAGTTATCTCACACATATCTTAACACTCATTGGTATAAAGAAGCACGTGAACTACATTCATGTTAGTTTGAAAAGCCTGCCCAAAATTAAAAAATATTACGTTTCTATACTCCTATTAATTGGAGACACAAAATGCTGCTTTTTGTTTGTCATTATGCATTTTCTCAACAATGACGACATGTTTATTGCACAGAGGATGTTTATAAAGCTATCTAGGCACATATGGTACATGTACAGTTTCTCAAATTATAGTCACCAAATCGAAGCATAACTACACATCCCGGTTTTAAAGGCTGTTCCCATGTCACAAGGCTTTTGTGAAAATCTGAATTATTCTATTGAGGGACTACTGCTGTGTGGCGTTATCTTCGTGTGGTCCGGTAATGTTTTGTTTTTGCTGCCTTCCCCAATCTTTAATTTTGACTTAAAACTTTCGTGATTGCAGGAATTCATATTCTTTAGTTCTTTCGGTAAAGTCGCGTAGATAGAAAAATTAGAATACAAATGAAGTGATAAAAATAATAAAAATTTAATTAAAATAAAACAAAAACCACGACGTTTAGATCACAACACGAGCGACCGTCTTCAGGAGGAAAGAGAGGGGGAAGGTCACAGGAGGCGACCGCTTTTAAAGGCTTCAAAATAGTGGGCATGGCACAAGCGCTCCGGCGGCGGCATGGAACATGCCGGGCCACGCAAACAATGCGCGAATGTCGGAACGAAGTGGGCGGGGCATATGTGCCCTGGGGTAAGGTAACAAGAAAACACAAATCAAGTCATGACTTGACCTGTACTCCCTTAACAAGAAAAAAGACAAATCAAGTCATGACCCAAAGTGGTTGATGACATATTTATAATGATTGCTGAGTTTGTACCCATCCTCTCAGTTGGAATTGTGTCTGTCTATATATATGGATGGCTTCATGAACGAATCTTTGTTGATAGCCAGTGGGCTTGCAAAGTACCATCGTCTTAGAGAAATCAATTTCGTGTGAGCCAGCCGCATTGAAATAATGATCAGCCCCGGCAGAAGTATTGGTCCTACCATGTTTCAAATCTGCCTCATGCTCACAAACACGGTCCGAAATATGTCGCTTAGTTTCCCCAATGTAACTGCTGCCGCAGATACAGCTTAGCTTATAGACACCGGTATATTGCATGTCAAGAATCTTGTCCTTAACAGATGGGATCAGACCACGAATTTTACGTAGTGTTAAATCGGACCTGGATCTTGTCTTTGTTCATGATTTTGGAAATCGTTACCCCTGCTATGTATGGCAAAATTATGGTTTTGATTGGATCCTCTTATGGCTCCTTCCTCACGGTTGGGGTGATGGCTTTGTGGATTGTGTCGTCAGAATATCCATTTGCCTTGAGAACTTGGTGTATGTATTTGAGTTCACTGGTTAGGTGTTCATGGTCAGAGATACATTGAGCTCTATGGTGTAGTGTTTTGATGAGGGAATTCTTCTGGGATGGATGGTGGTGGAAATCAGGTTTTAGGTAGGCGTCAGTGTGGGTTACTTTCCTGTAAACAGATTGGCTCATTGAGCCATCTGGTCTCTTTTTGATGAGGACATCCAAGAAAGGTAGCATGCCATCCTTTTCTACTTCCATGGTGAATTTGATGTCTGGGTGTATGGAATTGATGTGTTTGATGAATTGGTTCAGAGCTGGTCGGCCATGTGGCCAGATGACAAACGTGTCATCTATGTACCTCTTCCACAAGGACGGGCGTAGAGTGGATGCCTGGATGGCGTCTGTCTCAAAATTGTCCATGAAAATATTGGCTACAACCGGAGACAAGGGAGGAACCATTGGGGTGCCTTCGGTTTGTTTGTAGAATGTTCCATTACAGGTGAAGTATGTATTGGTGAGGCAGTGTCTCACCAGGGCCGTTATATCAGCATTCAATCCTTGTTTGACCAAATCTTCAATTATTGCAATATCGGGCACAGGAACTTTGGTGAACAGAGAACCTACATCGAAACTAACGAGCAAATCACCTGGGGACAGTGAGATGTCTTTAATTGACGATACCAGGTGAGCTAAGTACAGAAGAGGTGGTCTTACCAGTGAATGGCTGCAAGGTGTCAGACAGATATAGGGCCAGTTTAATTAACTTTATTTTTTATTATTTTTTTCTATCTACGTGACTTTACCAAAAGAACCAAAGACTATGAATTCCCCAATCTTGATAAATCGGACTTATATAATAAAGTGATGTATAAAAAGAAATATATTTATTGACTTGCTTACCATTTTTCTCTATTTTGCACTCCTATCGTTTGTTGTATTGGTGTGCTGTTGTAACTTGCTGACCCGCCCATACTGGACATGTGTGAGCAAGAGCTTCATAGGTCATCGGATTCCTCCTCCAGTCGATATGAAGATTCTGATTCCGAAAAAACGATTCTGACTTGATGCCGTGGATAACGACGATGATGCGGGCAGACCGGCGGGGATACTTGGGCAGTGGGTGGGGCTACCTGAGTAATGGGCGGGGCTACACGAGTAGTGGGCGGGGTTACACAAATCGTGGGCGGCTACTACCCGAGTAGTAAGAGGGGCTACTTTTATAGTGGGCGGAGTTAGAAGAGCAGTAGGCAGAGCCTATGAGCATATGGCAGGGAGGCTAACTTCAGAAAGAGTTACTAGCTACGAGGCTGCTCAATGTAAAACTATTAAGGCCGACTGAGCTATATAGATCTTTTTCAGAAGCGCCCTGGCCACAAATGATAGCTCAACAAAGTGGGTTATCACATGTGGAACTTTCTAGTAGCCAAATACTCTCAACGCATGTTATCATATGCATGTGCAAAAACTGAAAACATACCACTATCCTGACACGGTTCATGTGCAAATAGACAGTCAGAAACTGTGTTAAAGGCCTCTGAATTGTGCAAGGAGGCCTCAAAGAGGATTGGTTAGGGCCAGAGAGTTGAACTGATTGGTGGAAAGATTCAAACGTAAAAGGCAGGGAAATGAGGGTGGACTGTCGGGGTAACAGTTGACAACCATTAGAGAAGGACAAGGATGGGCTGAGGGAAATGGGGGTGAGTGAACCTTCAAGAGGGCTCGAGGAATATAAAAGGGGAGAGCATAAAGGGAAGGGACAGTGGGAGAGAAGACGAAGTTCAAGCATCAAGAACCGAAGCCAAGTAAGAACGTGTGTTAGCGTCACTACAACTGGTGTCAGTAAAGTGGGAACTGAAGAATGTTGCGCCCAAACCAATGAAGGAACCCACCAGCGATGTCTGCCGACGAGGAGATCTTCATCCAGAACGTCGTGGGCATAGAGGACCCGGAGATCAACCTCGGGGACGCGAGAGAGGCTGCGTCGCCACCGGTGGTAACAGAAAAGGGGCAGCCGCAGCAACCGGAGCGTCCACTCACCCGCGTGCCACTCATGACTCAAGGATGGGAGCGGCTGGAGGAATGGATCGACCGCCTCACGGATGCGGTCCCCCAGCTCGTGGTGCACCTTGCCGGGGAAGAGGAGAGACCAGGAGCGGTTGAGATGGCGGTGGGAGAACCGGCGGTCGGAGCCGTCCGGTCGACTGCTGCGGAGGCCAGGGAGCCAGGGATGCTCGGAGCAGTGGGGGCAGCCGGGGCACCATCGCCAGAGACAGCCCCAGTGGCACGCGAGAGAGTACTTGACAGGATTCGCCGGCTGGGGCCATTCAAAGAGTTCGTGGCAGCAGGAGGCAACTGGGGAGTCTTCACCAGGCGGTTCGAGGCCGCATACCAGGCATTGGACTGGACGGAGGAAGAGGCGTTGAAGGCACTGCCTAGGACCTTAAACGAGATGGGCGTTGTACTGCCCATAGTGGAGGAGGCAGCACAGACCTCATTGTGGGTAGTCCAGTGTGTGCGGGCACAAGAAGAAATGAACCAGCGGACCTGAGTGGTGGCACGTATAGAAGAGGTCTCGGGGAGAGGCGCCTGCATCTCCTGCCCAAGTTGCAAAACAAAGGCCGCCATCGGCAGGGCCTCGACCATCGCGGCAGCAGAGAGCCGCGGGAAGGAGTGGTGGAAGCTGTCCACGGGTGCACGGGCCCAGAGGGACGACTCAGCAACGACCTCGAGGATGGGGGCCGAGAGGGTCGACCGCGACGCCACAGCGGGGTCCACCCATCACCTGCCATCGCTGCAGCCGGCCCAGGCACATCGCACATTGATGCAGGAGTAACCCTCTCCAGTCAGTGACGACAGCGTCCACCTCTTCATCGGTGGCCGCTGTGCTACAACACCAGGACCAAGCCTAGTCCAGGACGTCTCAATGCGAGACCCTGCAACGTATGCTGGTCCGGCAATGAAGACCCGTGCAATATGTGCGCGGTTGCGCTAAACACTGTTGCTGAATGTAAAAGGGGATTGTTGCATCTCGTTCTCACAGCCGTCTTATTGTTCTGACTGCGAGATGTGCATAATCTGTGAGCCGAAAATACACACACCACACTATCATTATTCACACATACATAGACACAAAGGTTAGGTTTGTTCATGTAAATGTTTATTGTCATTGTTGGGCACATAAGCACATTATTGTTGGGCCATGCCACAGGGGCTGACATGAATTCGCAGAAATACGAGGCCCTTGTGATGTCATCGAAATGTTGTAGGTGGAGTTCTCCTCGGCTTCCCGTGGTCTGTTGTGCTTGTCATTCTCTCCCCTGGTGTTAACTGGGAGTTAGAAATAACACAAATGATCAATTATACTCGCAAATCAACAGTTGTGAAATCAGCTCCTGCAAGTCGCAGGTGCCAAAAAAAACGCACCACTTACCCGACACTGTACGTGTGCAAACGTACAGTCAGGAAGTGTGTTAAAGGCCCCTGATTGGTGCAAGGAGGCCTCAAAGGGGATTGGTTATGGTCACAGAGTTGAACTGATTGGTGGAGAGATCCAAACGTAAAAAGGCGGAAAGACAAGGGTGGACTGTCGGGGTGACTGTTGACAAGCGTCAGGGAAGGAGGACGAGGATTGGCTGAGGGAAATGGGGCTGAGCGAACCTTCGAGAACGGAGGGCTCGATGGGTATAATTGGAGAGAAGACGACGTTCAAGCATCAAGAACCGAAGCCTGAGCTTATACAAAGCGTTATGTCCAAAATAAAGGATTGAAGTAAAGCAAAGACGTATGTCGGCGTCACCACATTATCTTATCCTGTTCTCCATAAATCCTGTTATCTGCTGAGTCCACCTGATCAGCAGTTCCTCGTGTTATCGATTAAGACCAAATTGTCAAGATGTCAATGCTTTCGCTGCCATCGTGACATCTCACCAAATGCTTTGTAGTCTCTGAAAGGTGCTACAGCTGTTACGCGTTAGACACCTCCAAGATCTGACCTGATAGCTCTTCTTTTAGCTTGATCTCGAGGAGTGTAAAAGGGAGAGAGCACGAAGACGAAGTCCAAGCGTCAAGAACCGAAGCCCCGGGCTTAAGAATAGCGTTGTGTCAAAAAAAATAAAGGCTCTTAGTGAAGCAAGGACGTGTGTCGGCGTCACTACCCATGCACAAGGTAATAACAAAATCACGGGGATTTCCAATAAGTTGAACCGTAATCTAGCGGTGGTGTCCACGCGTCACAGGGAGCCAAGGCGGTAGCCATGGAGTCAACATTGGGGGGGACCAAATTTTCCAGGGGGTCCCCCCCCCTAGAAAGAAAAATCTAAATTTGAAAACTAATTTCCTGCCTAAAATATTAAAAAATTCACTAACACATGGGATGGACTTTTTAATGTCTTTTTTTACAATAAAGTCTAATAGTGTATTGTATTACATTGCTCTGTTTTTTCTGTTTTACCTTTTCTTGTTTAATGGTATGTAATGGCAGAGATTAGGGATTAATAAAGTACAACTATAACCACAATCACATAAACAGAAATCTATTTTATAGCAATACATTGGGGGGGGGGGGACATTTTGAGCATATTTGAAAATTGGGGGGGGGGGGGGGATGTGTCCCCGTCCCCCCCAATATCTATTATAATTACGGCGTTGCAGGGAGCTATAGTCCGCGCTTGTGTACGAGCCGTCGAGTCATCAGTGCTGATATTTCTGGGTTCAAAAGCAGGCAGCCACCCACGATTGCATGATGATCTCAGCGTGGTCATCAATGACCGCACAAAGAAACGGCTGTGGACATTTGGCATTTCACTTAATTGTGCTCCGCTCTTGAGCTCCAGAACGCGTTGAACCATAAACATGCATCCATCCGCCCGCAGCAAAGACACAGATCCTCCGTGTAGTGTTAACAGGCTGTTGGGGCAAGTGCTGTTAGCGAGCACCTATGAAGGCCGGCACGGCACACGAGGTTGTGAGTGGCCAGCGCCACGCCCGGCCGCCTTTGTCTCCCCAGTGCCGATATTTACACACAAGGTACTCATTTAAGACTTGAGTCGACATAGGGGACACCCAGGGCCGCTTCAGATCATGGTCGATGGATTCGTAACCTTGCTACACCACCGCTGCACATGGCAACCCATCCAACCCCCCAGAGGCACAGCCATTGAATCTGTGAGACTCTGGTGAGCTGTGGAGCTCTTGTCGACTGGTGAACAGCCGACGCTGAGGTCGGCGGTGGCGGAAAATTCCAGAGGAAGTTACACAGCTGGATACATTGAACAATGATATGTAAACTCAATAATGCGTACGCGTAATCAAAGATAAACTCGGACGAGGCGACGTAATAAATACAGAGGACGCAATAAGAGTGAGCGTTACAAATTACAAAAAAGGATAAATAAACTCGCAAATTAACGGTTCATAATAAAGGTTTTTTGGTTAGATCGCGTTATTTATAAATATAAATATCGCGATCGAACCCAAAAACCTTTATTATGAATATTGGTCGCGAAAGCCTACGTGATAAACCAAATTAATGGTTGTCAAATCCCTCCTGCAAGTCACCGGTGCAAGTCACAGGAGCAAATGTCGCTGTCGTTGACATGAAGGGAGCCAGGCTCAAGCCTGCTTACCATACGAGATCTGATGAGATTGAACGCATTTCGGGTGATTTGCCGATAGGCTGCTCAGCGATGCAGTGTGATAAATAAATAAAACCGTGAAAGGAACACAAGCCAGTACTGTGCCCCGTTACGCAGTAAGTAATGTTACATTGCATCTTGATTTACAGCTTTCGTGACTGCAGGGATTCATATTCTTGGTTCTTTCGGTAAATTCACGTAGAAGGGAAACAATAAAATAAAAAAATATATGAAAATATAAAACAATAACTTTTTTTCCCTTCTACGTGACTTTACCGAAAGAACCAATAATACAACGTCACATTGCTTTGAAGATTGCTTGGTGTACGGCAGTGGTCGTATGGCACCACAGTGTTGATTGTGACTTAGCAAAAACATTTTGGAATAAATTACATTGAGAAAATGTAACGTCAGGCATGGCTCACTGATGAGTTGGTAGGAGTCCTCGGCTGTGTGGAGGCCGGGTAGCTCGGAGGTCGGAGCGCTGAGCTGCCACCTGGGTTCGAATCGAGGATTCCGCCACTGCCTGTGATAAAGTGGGTTGTCTGGGTCATGTAGCCCGCATGCCCAGCCACCGCATGCCTAAACAGCTTCTGTTCGGCCAGATAGAGGGGGCTAAACGGGCGCGACACGGGCTAGAGAAGAGATGGAGTGATGCGGTACAGGAGGACGTGGAGCTGAGTGGAATTGCTGATGACTGGTACCAGCAGTGTCAAGATCGGCCTCTGTGGAGGAGGCTCGTGAAGGACGCTGCTACTGGGCAGTTGGAGGCAGTCGCCCTCCGGCAACAACAGAGGGCGGAGGAGCGACGCTCACAACAACGAGCGGAGCGCCGAGTGGCTAAAGCACAGCAAGTTGGCACAGTAGGGGGCATAGGTGGTGCATCAGCCAGTCATCTCAGTCAGTCGACCCGTGGCACCTGGGTTTGCCCGTGACCTCCTGCCAGCGGGCGTTCGACACTTCACGTGGCCTCAAGGTGCACATGGCCTGGCACAAGCGTCGTGGTGACGTCACCGCCACTTAGTGGCGAATGGCGGTTGTTGTTGATGGTCTCAGCATGGTCACCAATGGCTGCACAAACAAGCACCGCATTACATTGAGTTTTGATCTTAATTCGGCTAAATTCCAGCCCTGAGGATTAAAATATTGGTTTTGCTCTCATTGCAATGGACATTACTCTCTGTGACAGCGTGGCTGTGGAAGATTGCTGCCCCTACCGTGTTGGGTTAAAGGTCACGTGAAGGGGACTCGGAGGTGGCTCTGTGATGTCCGCTTCCCGTGGGCCGTTATTCAGGGGTTGCACTGCTTTAAGAGAGATGGATTCTGCTTCTCATGATGGCGTGGGGGCAGTGGGAAACCTCAGATTTAACCCTCGGGGCTCAGTCATGCCAGCTCTGCTTTGTCAGCCACACGGTTGCCCCTACAAGAGTACGTGCAAGAACGTGCAGTCGCTACCGCATGTAATCTTGGTGAGACTAGTCATTGGTGAGACTGGGCCATAAAGAAGGCTGTCTCTGGTGTAGGCCAATCGCTTTCAAAGACAATGCCCATCTATTATGTTTTTGGCGTCATCTGGTCCAACCCATGTGAGACGAGGCTCTAAGGAAAGCTGTCTTGGGTGTGGACCAATTAACTTCAAGGACAGTGCATACATTATCAGAGTTGTGTTTTTTGTTTGCATTATGACTGCAGGTATTGTGGTCGATGCAAACATGACTCCTTGTAAAAAAAAAAGGTGTCAGTTTTGTTGCCAGATAGAAGGGTAAAAAAACTATTATCACATTTTTTACTGGCAAATGAGGTTCCATTGGTGTAAATGCTTACCCCGAGCTCTCATACTCTTATGGTGCATTGTCTTTGAGTTGTGCGCCTTTTGGCGTCATCTGGTCCAACCCATGTGAGACTAGGCTCTAAGGAAAGCTGTCTCGGGTGTGGACCAATCAACTTCAATGACAGTGCATACATTATCAGAGTTATGTTTTTTGTTTGCATTATGACTGCAGGTATTGTGGTCGATGCAAACATGACTCCTTGTAAAAAAGATGTCAGTTTTGTTGCCAGATAGAAGGGTAAAAAAAAACAATTATCACCTGTTTTATTGCCAGAAAGGATAACAACTATTCTTATTGTTCATAATCTTTCACTAATTTACGTACTTGCAGGATATAATTGTACACGTATATAATCCGCGGTTCTCGAAATATTGTCATCATTTAAAGGTGGCGTTTCTAAATATGTCAATTTGCTTAATAAACCCGCACGTACGATTAGCACGGTTGGCTACGTGCAATGCTAAAGAATAAGTTCAACATACATACTGTACATACAAAACATGTTACGTCCATAGAGACCTACAATATCTTAGCCCATTTACAGCTTGGAGTGTGAATTCTATTTTATGTTATGTTATAAAGGTATATTGTGTAATTCCGGAAATCGCTTCCACTATTATTTTACAGACATTCTGCACTAAAAAAAAACGACTTCGCGAAAAAGGTTCCGCTCATCCCGACGAGGTGCCGCGGCGAGCCGGAACTCGCACACGTGAATTCCGAATAAAGATGAGGAACAAAAAAATCCCACAAGGGGTAAAGAAGGCCTGCCCGCGAAGAGACAAACGTGGCAGCGTTTCGTTTCGGCGTTGGGCCAGCGGAGGCGTCGGAGGTAACCCGCTCCACACGCACAACGATGTGTAAGCCCCCCAGAGAGTGCACGTGGTGGCGTTTGGACGGTGTTTGACAGCGGCCTGTCATCGCCACCCACGCAGGTGTCTCGTGCATCGCCGCACTTTCCAACGCGGACGTGCCCGACTATACGTTTTTTTTGACGAGCGCCATTGAGGTGGCATTCCTAAGGTATTGTATGCATACCAAAAACCGCCACTAAGTGACGGTGACTTCACCACGCTGCCTGTGCCAGGCCAGGTGCACTTCGAGGCCACGTGAAGTGCCGAAGGCTCGCTGACAGGAGGTCTCGGGACAGACCCAGCAGGTGCCATGGGTCGGCTGATTTAGATGACCGGTAGATGCACACCAGCTGTCCTCCCCACTGTGCCACCTCGCTTTATTTCATCCGCCCGGCGCTCTGCTCGTTGTTGTGAGCGTCGCTCCTCTGCCCTCCGTTTTTGCTGGAGGGCGACTGCCTCCAACTGCCCGGTAGCAGCAGCGTCCTTCACGAGCCTCCTCCACAGAGGCCGATCTTGGCGCCGCCAGTACCAGTCGTCGGCAAGTCCACTCAGCTCCATATCCTCCCGTGCGGATGCACAAACAGCCGGAGGAATGCGCGGAGCACCTCCGAGGTTCGTCCCCACAATGAAATTCCACTCGGAGACAGGGGGCGTCTGAGTGCCAAATACTCAAGGTGGGGGGGGGGGGGTTATCTTTTTTGTTGTTGTAGCTTTCAGGAACGACCGTTTTCCGAGGGTTACTTATAACACCGCACGCGCGTGTCTTCATCCCTCGGAAGTTTCTAGGAAAAATAAAAGAACGACATCACCGAATGGTGTTTTCGGTCAAATATGCTCTGCGTTAAAAGGGGGCTTTCAAAGAGAACAGAGCAATAACGTCACTCTCTCTGTCTCTCTGACCGTATTTAGGCCAGACCATTGAAATACAAAATTCCTCTGAGGCTAATACGAACGAGAAACGTTGCGCACATTCTAGGACCGTGGAGCTTTCACAGGATTACGGGCGGAGCAGTACAGCGCACACGGCACTTTCAAAGTTCGTGGTGAGAATTTATGGGATAAACGCTCAGCAGTTCCACATCTTTAGCGGCAGTTACGACTTATTGCATACACACTGTACGTGGGAATCCACAAGATAACCCTTTAAGACGTTTGTCGGGCAATACATTGACTGCAGCGTCGAATAGATTTTCTCAAATTGTATGTTGTATTGCGGTGTAAAGTTACTTACTTGAATTGTATACAGTGCTGCGATGGATTCTGTGATTTATGGTCAATTCCACGCATTATAATACTGTGAATGTATGACTCACGTTGCATCTGGATGTGGGATAACTATCACTTAGCCGGGCATGGTGGTGCACGCCTGAGGCCCAGACCTCTGGAGGTAAGGGTTGGTGGATCCACGCAGGATTGTGAATCCACACAACCCGCTGGGCTATGAGCTGGGCAAGAGATGGCAGGACAGAACATCGTTTCATGAAACCATCTGCATGGAGCCTTGAGCGTTTCCCCCCTTGCTAGGAATGGGGTTTGTCCCCAGGTCACGCTGGATTCCTCCAACATGCCACTCATTCGTCGAATTGTCCAAAAACAGCGCAAGGGCAGGACCATCATGGGCACAAAGTCTTAAGACACACAGTGAGGCTTGCTGGATAAACAGCGGTCATGATACATTGTACTGAAGAAGGTGAGAATCGAGGAGACCACAAGAGCCTCCCTTGCAAGAGAGAGAGATCTGTGTCACCAAAATGACATAAATAAATAAAAAGGGCTGTGAAAATAAAAATCGGAGACCAAAAAAATAACCGTGTCACGTGACATAAAATATATTGCACTAAGGTAACATATTGTTGTATAATACATCCCCTGCAGCGTAAGTCGACTCCAGACGATTATGTCTCAGATTGATCAGAGTGCACTTACAGTCGATTACACGGCATTTAGACAGTGAAAAATATACTGTACAATATTCAACGAGAAAAGGGATATTGCCAGAAACGTCGCTAAGCTATATTATGTATCATTATACAGTGCCCTGCGGTGGCGAGATGTTAACTCCCTCGCTCGGTATGCAGAAGGTCGTGGGTTCAACCCCGACCCTGACGCCTGCTGTATATTTGGAGTTTGCGTCTTCTCCCCGTGGTCGCGTGGATTTTTCTCTGAGGCCTCCGAATATCTCCCTCCACATTATCAACGACGTGTAATTTTGGAGTATTTTGCTGCTCTGAATTTCCACGTGATGAGCTGTCATTTGTGGGCAGGTCGCTTCTGAAAATTGTTTCCTTTTAATGCCACTGTTGTTGTTCCCGGCGCAGTCCAGTTACAAATGAGCGCAAGTAGCATAACGAAACAAACTCATCCGCATTCGTAAAGCATGCAGCATGCAATCGCATGCAGGGTCTCTACACACACACACTGAGGGCTTTTGCTCCGCCTCTGGGCCGTACCAGGTCCCCCGCCTCCACACTGACAACTTTAAAGCGCTGCCGCTGCTGCTGCTAGTCCGGCACAGCGCGCAAGGTGGGGACATTACCACTCTCTGTGGCGAGCAGGGGGCGGACACCGAGAGCAGAGGGGAGACACGGGGAGAGAGACACGGGGAGAGAGACACGGGAGTAGAGGAGCCACGGGAGAGAGGGGACGCGGGGAGAGAGGAGGAGAGAGAGAGGAGATACGGGGAGAGACACGGGGGAGAGACACGGGGGAGAGACACGGAGAGCGACACGGAGAGAGAGGAGACGCAGGGAGAGAGGAGGAGGAGGCACGGCGCGTGTTGCCATGGCCAGGCGCTCCCGCGCTACCACGAGGGGTAGCAGCAGCAGCAGCGGCAGCGGCTCTCTGCTGCTCGCCATCCCCACCACCACCACCATCATCACCATCTCCACCACCTTCCTCGCCTTGCTCTGCTTCGCTGCGCCTTGCGGAGGAGCGCAGCTGCTGCAACAACAGCAACACCACCACCATCATCATCACCACCGGCACCAGCTTCATCGCCCGCAGCACGAGGAGCAGCAGCAGGAGGTGGTGGATGCGGGGGGCCACAGTCTGCACCCCCCTTACTTCAACCTGGCCGAGGGGGCCGCGATCTCGGCCACGGCGACGTGCGGCCACGACGCGGGCGGGCTGCCGCGCGAGCAGCTCTACTGCAAGCTGGTGGGCGGGCCCGTGGCCGGGGACCCCGCGCAGACCATACAGGTGGGTCGTGAGCGCGGGCAGCGTGGGGGGGTAG
>CM025625.2:1278214-1310271 GCA_014621495.2 Entosphenus tridentatus
TCCAGCAGTAGATTGACAAACAGGTGTGTGTACACGTGCCTGTCTAAACGTACCAGTCTGTTGTCGTTCTACAACGCCACTATATCACGTGTGCCCTATCCCAATGCCGAATTTCAGCCGCAGCACCCCGCATCCATCCTGTCTAATTTGGCCCCATGATACTCCATCTACATAATAATATAAAAATCACGTCAACTTGTAACGCGCTGCACAGACGGGCGGCGAGACGGTACCAGCAGTTGGCCCCCCGCCCCCCCCACAAGCTCTGCAGTCCTCTACGTGTTGAGGTGTTACAGGCCAATGAATGAGTGTTCACATGTGGGGAGGAAACCGGAGCACCTGGAGAAACCCCACGCTTGCGAGGGGGAAACACACCGGTGCTTATCTATTAGAGGGATATGCACTACAATACAACTATTGTTATGGATAGGTGGACCTTTCACTCTAGTGGTAGTGCCTTACGCCGAGAATCTCCACTGCAAGCAGGATTAAGCCCTGGATTTACCTCTTTGCATACCCCTGCATTGGCTATGCGCACCTCCCTCCACGCACCTGTTGGCGTGCGGGTACATGAAATACGGTCGGCCTTCGTGTGCCCGTATCACGGTCCAACTTTCCACGATTCAAAACTACACCACTCAGTTACTTAACTGCGATCACACACGGCAGCAATCATCGTCGCCTACTGGCAGCCTAATATCCGCTTGCAGGCCAAGGCGCTAAATCACCCCTTGCCGCACAGGAACAGCTGCTGCTGCGGGTACCCCTTGTATCTCGGCCTCGCTGTGTGCTGCGTTGCACCGCTAGCTGAGATAGTAAAAAGACAATGCTTCTTAAAGTCCCACAATGGACAATTGCGGCTGGCTTCACTGGGACGTGATGTGTGCCGCCATCTTGAATTACGTGTTTGAAATGTGTTGAGATGAGATGTAAGTCGCCGATTGCTCTTAAAGCACTCTCAGACGCCCCCCGCGTAGAGGAGGGCGGCTCCATGAAAACGATCGAATAATTTTCATTCAGTAATGCGATTCCAGGCGTGCATCTCTCCGATGGTTCGACTTCGTCAGAAACGTCACCGTCGCATCTGCAACCGGCCTCCCAGCGACCGAGAGCTCATGAGTTTGATGAGAGACGGCTGTGGTGTCACTTTGTGGACACATCTCCCCCCGCCCCCCGTCTCGATACGCAAACTCCCGCGGCCAATTTATCACTCCGGTCGGCGGTCGGCGTTCGAAGCAAGGACTTGCGACCCTCGAACGGATGGCGACGCGCCCACTGGGTCTCTCACCCGTGGATTCCGTGGATCGACCAAATCGCTCGAGACCGCCGGTGTAGGGCAGCAAGAGGCCGGTCGATGCGATCGCTGTCGCAATTTTGACTTAACTTTCGTGACTGCAGGAATTCATGTTCCATGGTTCTTTCGGTAAAGTCACGTAGATAGGAAAAAGAACAATAATAAAAATAAAGTTCATAAAAATATCAAGTTTCGATCGCAACAGAAGCGGTCGTCATCAGGAACGACGTCGTGCTATTTATATTCACTTTATTATTATTTTATTGTAATTTTTTCCTATCTACGTGACTTTACCGAAAGAACCACGAAATAAGAGGTCACGATGTTCGGCGCAACGGTCATTCGCTGGCCATGCATGACGAATGAATGAATGAATCTCTCTCTCTTCACGCTGATATGCGCATTTGGCAGTTGCAATGCGGTTCCTTGGTTTCCCGAGGGGACAGGAGCCTCAGAGTAAGGCAGCGAAGGCTGTGGATGGCTCTCCTGACAGTTCCCAGGCACGGCTGCATCACGCAAGTAGTATGCGCCAGGTCTCGAGTGTAAGGGAGAGAGAGAGATATAGTTGCGAGTCATTTACATGTTTACATTCAGTTCTTGCGGTGTGCTAATAAATCTGGAAATACAGTGCAGTGCACGTATGTTATTGCGGTTGTTTATACACCAGGACACGTTTTAGTTACAGCCCTACGTTTCTCTTTAATGCCAGTGCGATGCCGGACTGCAAACCACGAACAGGAATTGGGGTGGCTGGATAGCGGAGTGGATCCTTGCATCTGCTGCTGAAGAGTTGTCATCGGCAGCTGCATCGCCAGGATGTTCAGTTCCAAGAGCCAGACCCATCGTTTGCCGATCGTCCACGAGCCCAGACCACATATCTCACTTGGCAGTTCCACCTGAGCTGGCACGAGTTTAGTGGCTTCCAGTTCTCGCATGTGGCCAACAATTCACATTCACGACGCGGTGACCGTTATTACACGAGTGTGGTTCTCAAGCGAAGCGCTCTCGTTAGACACGTACATTAATCGCTACGAATCAAGTTTGGTTACCTTAGATGGTTACCGATTTCTGCTCTGGCCCAATGGACCTGTGTGCCGAATTACTAAAGTATGCCTGCCACCTGCTGTCAGATGAATGTTGAAGAGCAAAAACCCTGTGGTTGAATTCGTCACAGGAGGAAGACACTCTACGCTCCTAAAATAGCCCATACCCCGACTTTTTTATTCACCTGCGGCTGCTTTAAATAAAGGCTCCTGCCATTGCAACATTCACTTCGCTTTTTGCTGTTTCTCGGGTGTTATTGACACTAGAGATAATGAGTCACAGTGCGCTCTTAACCTCGTGAAATTAAAAGTCAATAATGTCTCCCCGCTAAATCGGCGGGGTTATGTTGATCTCCTCTCGCTTCTTTGAGCCACGATTCAAATGCTGCATTCCTATAGCGTGATCGTTCCTATCCGTAGAACAACCAGTATACCCTTCCCGTAAAGTAGTCCTCAATTTATTGACCTCCCCAAAAGGTTGATGGGCTGAGTCAATGTCCAACCGGGATTTGAAACTCGCGACTCCGGCTGAGTGTGAGTGTCGTAGTGTGACATCACACTCCATTGCCACGTGGCCGCGCAGTTGAATTAAGGGGCGCTGATGGATGCTCCTGCGCGTACCGACACACCACTGACACACCACTGACACGCCACTCACATGCCACTGATACACCACTGACACACTGACACACCACTGACATATCACTGACACACCGACACACACCAGTTGCTGGTGAGCAGAGCTGGTGGCGGTGCAAGGCCTCAGCAGGAATAAGCAAAACGCTTTACGGGCCCCATCGGCTCAAGGGCCCCGAATTTCATCGCTGGATTACGCGTGCACCAGCTAAACGCCGAGTGCGTCTGTGCTCGTGTGATCTCGCGTCCTCTGTCACTGCGTCTCCTCGCTGCATCTCCCACTTCACGGCGGTACACATACGCATGTACGTTGAACTTATTTCGCACCGTGCGTAGCCAACCGTCTTGAGCAATCTTCTCATCTATACCTTTGTCTTTTGCCCCGCATATTTCGCTTCACACTACATTTCCATGTAAATATATATATTTTTACACCTTTCATCTCTATGCATTTGCATCTCTCGGCTGCATCTCGTCTCTCTCGTAACCTCCCGACGTCTTCTTTGTTGAAGGTGAAAATAAAATAAAAATTGTTACACGGTGCCACCACCTCCGCTGGCTTTAAAACAGCCCGCTTTCCACGCTTGCGAGATTTGGGCTGGACCACCGGTGGCTGCCCGATGTTGGAGCCCAGAACCTTGACGGTGGCGGGCCTCTGCTTGGGGATGGATCATTGTGAGCTCTCGAGAAGAGCCTCCTTTTAGCGGGTGCCGCATTTTTCACGGGAAGCGTTGAAATGATGTCTCCTAGACACCGGCCCCGAGCCGAAGAACTCGCAATCACCTGTCAGCCGGGTCGGCAGCTTTGGGCTTTAAAAAATAAAAATAAACTACGGTGGCATTTCTGTACAAAATAAATAAATCCAAACGTTAATGTTCTTTTTGGCACGCGCAAAGGACGTGCGAATTTAAATGCATGTCCGTCTCGTTTTGGATATGGAACAATTGCAGCACTATCGCTTTTTGTAAACGTATTTCTTCAACCAAATGCCAAAAAAGGCAAGTATATGTACGTGCGTTTTGTATCCGATGAATGTCAAAAATGTCACATTCTGATGTTACGGGACAGCCGTACAAATTGGCACGAGGGTGGGAACCGGAGCCATTTGCCGCGGGCCTTTTTTTTCCAGGAACAGGGTGCGTGTGCTGATCGGCTAACGATCGCCCTGCAGGGCAACTCCACCTGAAAGTGTCGTGCGTTAAGTAGACCCTGGAAACAGCTGGACCGATGAGCGTTCTGATCCGATGTGAAACCAAATTGAACTGAACTGTTTGAAACCGTATTTCCCGAAGCTTCATTGGCAGCCTTTGTAAAATTGCTCGAGTGACCCTTAAGCAATTTCTTATTTTTTGGTCGTTTGTTGTCCTTCCCCTGCAACTCCGATGCGCACCGTTGGCTACGCAACGATGCTGAAGAGGTGCTGTAAATTCATGACTGGGCATTGCCTCCTCGTAACCAGCTGTGCTGGTGACGCATGCTTGTAGTTCAGGAAATTGTAGGGCAGGGTTGGTGGAGCGCACGTTTATGGGTGCCTGCTTAAGATATTCTTCTAATAGGCGGGTCAAGTCCCCAGTGGGAGACAGTACAGCAAGTATGCTTTGTGACCTGTTCGCACAGTGTTATTGAATGTTGTTTTCCCCGTGTATACAAAGCACTTGAAATAACCACATGGCCGATCGTGTACCGCTGCGTAGCATTGCAGGCTCGTAACAACGCGCGGATTTAGAGAATTTGGCTGCATACATTTCCACGTGATAAGCCACTTCGTTGAGCTATCAATTGTGGTCAGGTCGCTTCTGAATAAGAGCTGTATAGCTCCGTGGGCTACCTGGTAAAATTAAAATAGTTTAGTTTAGGACTCCTCGATTATAATCGATTCTTAACGCTCATAAGTGCAATGATTCGTCCGTGTGTTATTCAACTGCAATGAAATTTGCATGCAAATTATATTCTGGTGTTCGAGTTTGGCTCGTTATGAGTGAACAAAATAGTTAGAAATGACAGAGCAAAGAGGAATTCATACAAACGTGATGGTAAAATGAGACAACAAGAATATTTATTTATTTAGAAGAATAAAATAATTACCCAGAATTGTAACGATTCATCTGCTCTGTGCGGTGGGTTGGGGGCGAGTGGGTGAATATAACATGCCTCTACACCCGCATGTCGTCCACACAGGTGCACATACCCACATATACCGAACACAAAGTTCCCCCGTATAGCCTTAACAGACTGTTGTGGCAAGTGCTGTTTGCGAGTGCCTGTGAAGGCCGGCACGGCACACGGCGGGGTGCGTGGCCATCGCACCAACCACCCATTTGAGTCGTCCTAGAGGCCTAGGACCGGTTCAGATAATAGTCACCGGTGTTGGACGTGAGCGGGAATTGAACTCGTGTCGCCTGGCTCGTAGCGCAGCCGCACTCATTCTGACCCACATCACATCTGCTGTCGTTCCACGCCGGGGATGAGTTTGAGATACATTTGTTTTTGATGTACGATTGTTGGATACCTATGCCCAATTTTGGGTTTTATTTTTGCAGTTCCATATGTTCCGATTCACAAAATAAAAATAAATATTAATTGCTTATAAATGTAACAATTGGAAATGCGGTATTAATGATTCTATTGATTAATTTCGAACATAGAGTTAGAGATAATATAAGATTATGTAAGACATGTTTTCAGAAATAATGTAATGCAGTTTTTGGCGGGAAAGCACGGGGTGTTATGTCACATTTTTGGACCCATCTGAAACATTTGTGTCAATCCGAGATTGTGGATTCTAGGTCCGATTTAAAAGTATTTTTCATTACTACAAATATTGGAACCCATATCCTCCATCAGCGTTGCATCTACCCATAAGTCCAATATGGTACCATATTAGGCAACGCCCTGGTATAGGAAAAAAACACGAGCCCATGTTATGCAATAAGGAACCATTCCCTTGTTGGGCAATCGCATTAAACTTCAGTACCATGTGCTGCCTGACACTGATGCGCTGGTGTTACTCTATGAAGGTAATGGGCAGTTGTTAAGTGTTAAAGAATTGGACAACTTGGCACTACCATAATTGTTAGTTGGTAGATTAAAATCAACTGAAATCGTTTTAAAGGAACAGTGCCTCTTTATGAAACTCTCCATGAATGTCCGTCCACACTTCAGTCTGTTCTCGCCTTGCGTTTGGCAGGATGTTTCGGGAGCTAAATGCCAATGCCCGCGGTCTGCTGGCCACGGCGAGAGGGCCTCGGGGGAGAGGGTTCGTGAAGTTTTCTTCCTTGAATGAAAGCTGACCACAGTGGTTTACTACACACGGCCCATAGTTTGGGTCTCGTGCGGTTGGGATATTTGGGTCTCTTAATCGATAGACTTCACTGTGTCGTGAAGAGCACCTCCGATAGCACGGTTGACTGCGTGCGGTGCGAAAGAAGTTTAACGTACACACACATTCGAGAGCAGTAAACCAACGTGCCTGAATGGGGCGGTTCATATTAAGTTTCACATCGCCTGCTATGTGTGACCTACGGATCGGAAAGATGGACATTCAAGTAAAAACAAATTCAACACCGCGTAGGTGACACAAGTACTCGCAGAGAGACGCGCGCCTGGCGATTATCGTTGAGAGTCGGAAAAGCGGGGGAAGCCGTGAGAAGGGGACCGCCTTGGTTCTGCAGTGCGACGGGAAGATTTCACTTAATGTAAGAATAGTTTTTACCCTTTCTGGCAATGAAACGGGTGTTAAGATGTTAAAAGACCAAAAATTTACCTTTTGCAAGAAATCATACCAGAGCATACTTTTGTTTGCATGTTCAACACAATTACGTGCGGTTAATGCAGACATGATTCCTTGCTAAAGGTTTCTGTTTGGTGTTTTAACATCTTAACACCTGCTCTTTGATTGCCAGAAGGGGCACAACCTATTCTTATATTTTGATACTGGCAAGAAGGGCCCCAAGTTGCACCTTTTGTAATGCGCCTGTGTGTGCGGGGGTTGTGTGCGGGTGTTGTGTGCGGGGTGTTGTGCACGGGGGTTGTGCGCGGGGGTTGTGTGCGGGTGTTGTGAGCGCGCTTTTTTTGTTTAAGTTCAGAGCATAGAAGGGCTCCGGTGTCGCCCCTTTCCATAGACGTCGCGGAATTCCTGGGATTGCTCGCAGCCACTTTGAAATGCCCCCTCCTGGCAGACGGCTAAACCCCGGTGGGGCAGCCGCGGTGATGTGGAGAGAGGGCAAGCCGGGAGAGAGAGAGAGAGGGCAGCCGGCCGGCCGGCAGAGAGGGCAGCCGAGAGAGAGAGAGACGGAGCAACCGAGAGACAGAGGGCAGCCAGAGGTTCACACCACCACCCTGTGTGTGGCACAGGGGTTGGTGCGCAGCACTGTAAACCCCGCGACCCGAGTTTGATATCCGCTCACGGCCAACACCAGTGACGATTATCTGAACTGGTTCTGGGCCTCCTCTATGTCGACTCGGCCTCAAATGAGTACCTCGTGTGGTGTGTAAACATTATGCAAACTCCGGTCATCCTCGTAGCGGCTTTTGGCTGCTGGCCATCGAACAAAGGCGGTCACTGCATCGCGCGCTTTAAGATGTGCTTCTGCGGCCATCTGGAACGCTCTTCCTTCCGTTATTAGGAAGCCACTGGAGTTGTGCACTATTCAATCATCTCGATTAAAACTCATTTCTTTAGAACTGCTTTTTGTGTTTAGTTTGTTGTCCTTCCCCCGCACCTCCGATTAGCGCGGTGGGCTACGTACGGTGCGAAAGAAGTTCAACGCACTTCACTGCTGGGGAGACAAAGGTGGCCAGACCTGGTGCTGGCCACCCACCCCCTCGTGTGTCATGCCGGCCTTAATTGGCGTTTGCCAGCAGCACTTGCCCCAACAGTATGTTAAGGCTATACAGGAGATATTTGTCTTTGTCGCGAGGCCTCCCGAACAACACACGCGTAACGTTTGGTAAATGCGATGACTGGCGTCCCAATGTGCACACCGTTTTTGTTCATATATTTTGTTGTTGTTGTGCCCGAACACAACGAAGCACGACAACATTTTGCCGGCTGGACCAGCCGATGTGGCCGCTGGGGCGGTGTGGTGGGTGGGAGAGCGTGCCTCCACCCTGCCCCGTGAACGTAACAGCCCCGCTACATTGTCAGCGTCCGCCCACGGAGCTGCTCTCTCATTCGGAGCGTGCGGTGCCACGTGATTTTGAAAAAGTGGCTTCGTTCAGGTCTCTCTCGCACCTCTGATTAGCGACGTTGGCTACGTACAGCGCTAAGGAAGTTCACCACACACACATGCAACCACTTAAGCCTTGACAAACGCGCTATTGAAGAACCTTTCAACAACACCATCATCGTCAGCCATGATCTATCCACTGCCGAATGAAGGCCACCCCCCCAAGCCGCCGCCGCCATCTCTCGTGGTGCCACAATATCACAACGCATCGAGAACCGGCGCACGAACGGGCTTCACGGCTCCGCATCCGCGATGGACGCTTCGTCGTTATCCGCGACCGCCACGCCGCGCCCGTCCCCCAGCTGGCTGGCGTCTTGACGGGCAACACGACGTCTTCGGCCTGAGCGTGCTCCCTCTCGTAGCACGCGCTTCCTCCTCCCGCTCCTCGAGAGTGATTCCGAGCAAAGGAAAAACTCCCCCACGCGTATTTTCACCCTTTTGACACGTTCCGTTCCATTTCCTTTGCTAACGATCACCGCGGCACATTGGTGAAAAGCTTGGAGACCGGCGGATTGTTTCTCGTCGCGATCGAGCGCAGTTGATTGAATCTTCACCCAAAAGGGCACTCGAACACGCTCTCTCGTCCGGCCCTTCATTCCATCGCTTTGCTCGCGCTCCGCGAGGATCTTTGTACCGCACTATCAGGCCTGGTTTGGTGTCGCGCGTGACTCTAATCTGCTTCGCTCGAAGGCAGGGCTTGGTGGGCCGTCGGGAGATGGAGCTGCACGAGGCACTAACCTGCGGGCAAAGAGGTGCACGTATGTTACGCACGCTGAAGTTCTTTGGCGCTGCACGTGGCCAACCGTGCAAATCGGAGGTTTCGGGAAAGGTGCTACCCTTGAATTAAAACTTTCGTGGCTGCAGGAATTCATATTATTTGGGTCTTTCGGTAAAGTCACGTAGATAGGTTCAAATTAATCAAATTATTCATATGAACCGATCCACGTGACTTTACCGAAAGACCCAAAGAATAAGGTGCTACCCATTTAGAGGCGGTACACCTCCAAATCGGTTGCCAACTTCACTGTGTGCGAGTGTTAGCCTCCACCGATTGAGTGTGTGTCTTCACCCGGGAAAATTGGAAGCGCCCAATTTCGCCCGACGTCCCCGATCGCGAGACGCGGTGAGGCTGTCTCAGCTTACGCGCGATTTAAAGTTAAGGCGACTTCAATAGCCAATCTTTCCAATTGCTGTCATTTTGGATCACGTACGGCAATTATTTCGGTAACACCGGCGGCAGTGTGCCCCCGCTTGGCACGGCGTACGCACGTCTCATGGGTTGCACGTTCGCGGTCTCGCTTGATTTTATCGCTGGAATTTCTCAGATTAAGTAACAGGTGAGTGGACACGCGTGCCAGGTCCCCCCCTTATGTCAATCCACTGCTGGATGAGGGCCTCCCAACGGTGTGCAGGGCAGTTATACCCGACCGTGCTTCTCCGTTGGCCGGTCCGTGCGAGTTTGTGAAGGTGGAGAGCGCAGAAGTGCAGTGCAACAAAGCAATTTGACGCACTGCCCACTGCCACAATTGACTGTATCTGGTGATCAGAAATTAAACTCACGATTTGATCCTGTTTCCACTGCGTTGGCAGCGGTCCAAAAGCACAATTAACAAAACACTCAACACATTCGTTCAATAACAGTGGCCATTAAAATAAACTAAAAACTATTTTTTATGTTACCAGGCAATAAGGCCCATTGAGCTCTGCAGCTCTTCAGAAGCGACCCGGCCACAAATGATAGCCCAACGAGAAGCGGCCCATCACGTGAAAGTCTACAGCAGCCACATGCTCTTCAGCGCACGTCGATTCAAAATGTGGAGGGAAGAAACCGGTGGAGACCTGGAGAACAATCCACGCAAGCACAGGGAGAGAGAGAGAGACAGCGACACGCAAACTCCAAATACACAGGCGTCAGGGTTTGGGAATCGAACGGACGACCTCCTGTATACCAGGCGAGGTAGTTAACATCTCACTCCGTGGCGCCCCAAGAGAACAGCATATAGCAGGCGACGTTTCAGGCAATCGCCCTGATTCATTGCACATCACACTCCACCTCTCTGCCCTCTCTATGCGCTGTAACGAATAGGCCGCACTGCACTGAACACTGAACTATAAATTGCATAATGGATCTTAACCGTGACAATTTAAAAGGTGGTGGGGGAACCAATCACAATCTCCCCCCTCCCCCAGTGAATTGATGAATTTCACTGCCGCCGCGGCCCACATTTCGATTTGTGAAATCGATTCGTTGTTAACATCGAGGTGAAGGGTCACACTTCCGGTGGCTTGCAGAGGAGGGGGGCGGTGATGTGAAGCCAATTGCAGCGCGTACAGCAGAGCCATGCGTGCTTCTTTGTTGAGGAATCGATTGCTTCTCACCGCCGTGCTGGAGGGGCAGTCGGAACGCAAGTGACCCCACGCTCGAATCCGCATTGAGGCAGTGCTCATCACCCGTTCACAGCCCTGAGCCAGTAGGTGTAAATTCCACATTTCAATGGCAGGGAGCTGAGTCAGCCCATCGTAAAACCGCCGTTGAGTTCCCCGCAAAGTGTTGCTCGTTTGTCCATAGACAAAGGAAGGGTACTCCTGGGGCACGCGCTGTTAGCCAGTGGCGCCTATGAAGGCCGACAAGGCACGCAAGGGGGGTGAGGGTGGCCAGCACCATGCCCGGCCGCCTTTGTCTCCCGAGCGGCGATGTTTGCACACCGCACCGGGTACTCATCTGAGGCCGAGTCGACCTAGGGGAGGCCCAGGACCGGTTCAGACAACCGCCACCGGTCACGGCCGTGAGCGGGAAGAGGAGTCGAACTCGGGTCGCCCGGGTATCGTAGCGCCGACCGCTCCGCCACCGCTCCCCACCCACACTCGTCTGTCCACCCCGCGATGCACGAGCGAGTGTGCGAGTCGTCCACCTTGGGCCCTTCTGCTGTCGACAGAGAGCGCCTGCTGCTGCTACTGCTGCTGCTGCTGCTGGGACACGAGCGGCTGTGCAGTGGTTTAGGATCAGCGGTCCTCAACCTTTTTGGAAGACAATTTTTTAACGGACCGGGGAGACGGGGGTTCATCATTGGGTATTTCCCCCTTTTCAAAGAAGCTTTCCAGCGACGTTGTTTTTTACTCATTTTGGCTCGAGGTTAGAGCTTGTCGGCTCACCAACACTGTGACTGAGACAAGTGCGCGGATGGAAGTGGTCAATAATAGAACAATGGGGGCGGGTTCCACGCGCAGACTCACCGCTCTCACCTCCTGCTGTGCGGCCCGGTTCCTAACAGGCCACGGACCGGTACCGGTCCGCGGCCCGGGGGTTTGGGGGGACCCCTGGCTTAGAACGCACACCGCGCGCATGCACCCGGCGAGGCGACTTTGATGGGACGCTAGAGGTGAACGATGTCTGAACCCGCGCCTGGGCCGCTTTTCCCCGTCGCAAGCCGGCGGGGGGCTGCGTGAAGCACGGCCAACACCCCCCACACCCCCCTGATGACCGCCACGGCGGCGATTTGACAAATGGATGGCTGTAAAATAATGGGTGTGGGTTTTTTTGTTTTGTTTTGTTTACCGAGAGATGACAAATTAAGTCGAATAGGAATTCACCGCCACGGTCCGTGTCGCCGCGTGCAATTCACCTGCTGAGCGCGACTCCGTTAGTTACGCTAGAGAGACACCGCGCTTGACGTGCGCGGCCATCCGAGCTGGCCGGGGCCAAGTTGGTGTCGAGTCGGAGGAGATCTGCGTGCCCATTCTGCAAGCCTGACTGCGATCATCGCAGCGTTGTCTCGCCATGCGATACTCTTATTTTGGGGTGGGTTTTTTTTTGCGTGTGTGTGTGTGCGCGTGAGTGTGTCTTCCCCCTATCTCTTTTGGACAGCGTCCGCACGCTACATTACCCGCGAAACATTCTTTGCAACAATTCGAGAACACCGCTTCGGCACCAACGACCAGAAAATCGGGTTTCTCTGGCGCACACACAAAAAATTGGCTTTTCAGGAAAGTAGCGTTTGAAATGCTGATTGGGTGAGCGCCGCTATATCTCCGTTGATAATCTGTGCGTGGAGATGGGTTTCCAATGATGCCCGCGTTCACGTCTTGCGTGCCCCAACAAAGGCCCTCGAAGGCAAGCTTCGTTGTGAGCAGTTGCGGGCAGTAAGTGTTGCGCGGCTGATGGGGTGGGGGGGGGGTGTCTTTGAGGTTGGCTTTACGTTCTCGGGTGTTGGTTGCATGCCGAGACTGGACAAACAGTTTGTTGGTTCTTGATTTGAAGTTTTCGTGACTGCAGGAATCCATACTCTTTGGTTCTTTCGGTAAAGTCACGTAGGTAGAGAATGAATTGAATCACGACGTTTTGGGCGCAACACAAGCGTCCGTCCCCCGCTCAACCCCAGACCAGATTCTGACGTCTTGTGACCCCCGCGTATCGCCGCCTGGTGCTAGCTCGGCACGACAAGTAACCAGTGGAGTGCCACTCGGTGGTCCCCGTGCTGGCACAACTCGGATGTGCCAGTGGAAAAGAGGTGCGGGTGGTCAGAACGTTCGGCCCGCGCGCCGACTTGGCACGGGCCAGGAATGCGCCGCAGTGGGCTCGCGAGCCCCATCTGAAATGTCATTGTTCAAGCCCCCGGAGTCTTTGTTTTGACTGTGGCCAACCCGCTTCCTGTGCCTATCCACAGATACTGATTCGCGTGAGCTGTCGTTGGAATTCGTGAGCTTCCCCGCCCGGGCAGACATAACAGGTCGGCCGCTGCGGGCGTCTGGCATGCGGGTCAGGCAGCCTGAGGGCACCGGCTGAGCTTTCGTGTCGGGGTGAATAGCGCACAAGGGTATCACTGTAACTGCCCAGGCGTTAATTCATTTATCGTCGTCAGTCATGATCTGTCCACTGTTGGATGAAAGCCCTTCCCAAGCCGTTGGCCATCTTTCACGGTTCTGCAACGTGGCAACGCACCCAGGGCCTGCACATGAGCTGCTTTTGGTGCTCCGTCTCTCCCGGTGGACGTCCTCTCTTGGGTGTCCTCTCACAACCACGGTGGCAAGATGTTAACTCCCTCGCCTGGTATATGGGAGGTCGTGGGCTCGATCCCGACCCCTGTAGATTTGGAGTTTGCATATTCTCCCCGTGGTTGCATAGATAAGTCCTCCGGTTTGTCCCTCCACATTTAGAATCGACACGTGTTTAAATTTCCACACGATAAGCCACTTCGTTGAGCTATCATTTGTGGCTCGATCACTTCTGAAAAAGAGCTGTATAGCTTCGTGGGCCATACCTGGCATCATAAAAAATAGTTTAATTTTAGTTTTTTAATTAATTTGGGTAGGAATTGTGCTTGACTTCACTGACGCCCATTCCAACACGTAGGTGCAAGAGGAGTGACCGTTCGATATGCAGAGGTTAATAAAGCGCGACAGTTTCACTGGAACATTTCTCTTGAAGGTTCTCGTGAGTGCGCGTGTGTTGCTCAGCAGGTGCGGCTGTGCATGCCCCATCTCGGTGGTGGTGGTAGTGGTTGTGGTGGTGGTAGTGGTTGTGGTGGTGGTAGTGGTGGTGGTTGTGGTTGTTGTACATTCTCCCGCTATCGCCGGTGCCGTGAAGTCACCGTGGTAGTCCGCGGCGGAAACATTCCGAGCGCGATACACCGCCCACCCGGGCCGGCCTCCGCCCGTGTCCGTGTCTAAACTAAACTTGTGGCTTTTCCTCCAAGCCACGCATTTATTTCATTAACTTGCAATAGTTCACGAGCGATTGATTTTTTTTAGAAGTCCCGCAGCGGTGGTGGTGGGGGCGGGGTGGTCTGGCCTGTTTACTGACTGAATATAAAAAAAAATTGCCATACGTGGGTGGAGATCAGAGTACCTGTAGATTAACGCGCAAACCGATAACACTCGAAGACGGCATGGGTGGGCCATAGGCACGCTCGCTGCGCACCCATCTCTGATCAGCACGGTTTGGCTACGTACGGCGCGAAAGAAGATCAACGTGCATACGTACATCTCCTGGCCACCAGTGGGTTTGGGAGTTTCTCACGCACAGATCTCTATGTGATCCACCAACCCTGCCTGTGAAGTGCGGATCTCAGGCACGTTCCGCCACACCCAGCTGTGTGACATTTACACTCGAGGGTTCGTAATAAAACATTAACGCGTTGTATTGTTCACCAGTTACGCTATATATTTATATATACACATTTACACCTTAGCCTGCGTGTTCTGTTAGTGTCCGCGGTAGGACATGGAGGTTTCGGTGATGAGCCTGTGAGGTTCAATCTAACCCATAAGCATTAGTTCAACATACATACAGTACGAAAAATAAGAATAGGTATTACCCTTTCTGGCAATAAAACAGGTGTTAAGATTTTCACACGGCAAATAGAAAACGTTTGCAAGGAACCATGTCTGCATTAACCACACGTGCTTGTAGTGAACGTGCAAACAAACATACTCTAATAATGTTTAACACGTAGTCTTTCGCGACCAATATCATCCATAATATAGATTTTTAAATCATTTATATTAAGTTCACTTGCGCGCTTGCTTGATTGCTTTCTTACGACCGTGCAAATCTTTCGGTCGTTTTTTAACCCACTTCCCGTGATCCAATCGAGCTGACATTTTGCACACAGACTCGTTGTGCGTGAAAATTAATGTTCGTGAAATTTTTTTTCCAAAATTTTACACTTTTTAGGACAAAAATATTATATTTAATTACCAATTGCTTAATGGTGGCATGCAATCATCTGACCCATAGGTGGCAGCCATCTCAAGCCAGAGGACGAGAGGACTCTAGCCGCCACGCATATAAAGGATTTATAGTGAAAAACTTTGTTTTTACGGGTTAATTTTTTTTGGGTTAGATTTTGTAAATATTTAAAAAGGCAGCACCTGATGAAGCTTTTTGTAATTACTGGCGAAACGTCGTACTCAGAGTGTAAATGTTGTGGCTTGGCTCTCCAACACACCGGTGTGCTGTACTAGTAATACATTGGCAAGTTCTGTTTACGTGACAAACCTTACCAATTGGCTGTCGGTGGTGTTGGGTTTAACGACGCATTTATATTTACGTGATCTATCCCAAAATGACCTATATTATGGATACTCTGATCATAGATGCATTGTCTTTGAAACTGATTGGCCTACACCAGAGACAGCCTTCTTTAGGGTTTAGTCTCACCACCAGTGTCAGACCAGAAGACGCCAAGAGGCGTACAGCACAAGGACAATGCCACTCTCAGGGCATTGATAGCTCGGGGTGAGCAGCAACAAAATGGGATCTTTTTGCCAGTATCAAAGTACGAACGTTCACGAGGCACGGCGAGGCACGCTACCCACCCACCACCGCCATAGCAGCCGCATCAGCTAGCTCAGCCGGAAAAATAATTATAATGCATCGCAAGGACAGCAAACTGGAACTGCTTCTTGTGTTCAGATTTGTCGTCCTTCCGCTGCGCCTCCGATTAGCACGGTTGGCTACGTACGGTGCGGAAGAAGAAGAAGACGTTCAACGTAGATGGATGCATGCGACCAAGGGGAAGAGAAGACCTCGGGGCAGATGGTGGGAGACTGCAGGGTCAGACCATGGAGGTTGCTGCGTGTCTACTGTGCAGCAGCTGCGGGATCTGGCATAGGGCGGGGGAAGCATTGGCATTGAGGTGCGGTGGCATCAATGGACAGCTTCATGATCTTGATTCAACTCAAACTAAGCCATCTTTTTTGTTTTACCAGGTCAAGCCCACTGAGATATATAGCTCTATTTCAGGAGCTACCTGGCCTTAAATGATAACTCAACGAAGTATATTTATAAATGTGGAGGGAAAAAACGGAGACAAATCCACATGACCATGGGGAGAGAGACACGCAAACTCCAAATATACAGCAGGTGTCAGGGTCGGGATCTAACCCACGACCTCCTGCATACCAGGCGAGGTAGTTAACATATCGCCACCGTGGCATCGTCGTAGGATTTTGTCGTGGTGTCCTGCAAGCGGCTATCGTGCCTCTACCTAGCGTACCTCTTACTTCCACACGGCACTTTTCTTCAGCTGTGCCGATTAGCGAATAGCTCGTTCTGAAAAATCTCTCTGATAAACTCAGATTGTTGATAAATGTCTACTCAATCCAATTGTAATGACGTTTTAAATGTGAGCACATCGCAAGACGTTATCTGGTTGCTGTGCATGGGAAGCCGGTTTGGGTCGCAGGTGTCTGAGTGAAAACCTGAGATCTTTGTCTTTGCTGTCTCCATGGCGTCTTGTCATCTTTGTCCGCCCGGCAGTGCTGATGATTGTTCCTGATACCAAGACGAATTTTAAAAGACGTGCCACGTTTTATTTTTAGGCTCACCGACCGTGTATGAGGTACAGACTAAATACGGGTACCGATAAGCACCGGCAATCGGATTTGTATCGCGGTGCGTTCATCACCTTGACGGCTGCATATATAGTTGCGTTCATGAATTGAATGGTCACAATATGGGTTCGGACAAAAACGTGTACAAGCGACCCCCTTCCACGCGTAGCGGTGTATTAATATCAGAGCGACGATGTCGGAGCGGAGGAGGGCCCCCGGGCGCCTCGGAGGCGAGAGCGCTGAGGCGGCACGGCGCGGCTGTGATCGTGGGATCCGCCCGTGATCGAACCGTGGTCTCAGCCTGGTCAATGTCTGCACACGAAAAAAAGACAAAGATGCCCCCCTCCCCCCGTGTAGCCTCAACAGACTGTTGGGGCAAGTGCTGTTAGCGAGCAGCACCTATGAAGGCCGGCACGGCACACGAGGGGGTAGGTGGCCCAGTGGTGATGTTTACACAACGCACCAGGTACTTATTTGAGGCTGAGCCGACCTAGGCGAGGCTCAGGACCGGTTCAGATAATCGTCACTGGTGTTGGCCGTGAGCGGGAATCGAACTTGGGTGCCTGGGTTCTTAGCGCAGCTCGCTCACCACCACACTACCACTCCCCATATCTGCACACACACACGTAGAGGACATTACATTTAATTCTGGACTTAATTTGACAACGTTCCAATTTCGAGAATAAAAAATATCGGTTGTCTGTCATGTGACGGGCAATCCTGTCTGTCGGAGCATTGGGGAAAGTGCTGCCCTGACACTGCGTGGACTGGAGAACACTTGAAGGGATTTCAGAAGTAGCTTTGTCATCTCCGCTTCTCTGTGCCGTGCTCTGAACAAGAAGGGCTTGCATACCGCTCGGTGAAAGATCGGAATAGATGCTTCACCTCGTGATATGACACCTCCGGCACAATTGAGATGAAGAGGAACAACGCAGTAAAAAAAATGTGGAGTCATCACGCGAGGTGAATGCTGGAGTGGATTTGGCACGGGCAGTCCTCAGATTCCGACGTGATCATCTGAGTTTTGATAAGTGCTCCGCACGGGATTAAAAACAGGAATCGCATCCAACAAACGCCCTCCCAGCGGGTCTTCTGCATCAAATTAATGCTCAATTTGGAAATGTCGAGACTGTGGCTTGCACGAGATTATTTCTCTGCACTGCAAGTTCGGAATGCGATGGCGATTTGCGTCCCACGTGAGCTTTACGTGCCCTGCACATGAATATGCGTCTCCTGCCCAAGCGCACTCGCTGTTCTGAAGAGTCAGTATGAAATCTCACTTCCTCGGTCATCCTCGCAGCGACTTATGGCTAATCATCGAACAAAGACGGCCACTGCATCGCGCGCTTTCACGTGCGCTTTTGCGGCCGTCTGGAACGCTCTTCTTTTTGTGTTTAGTTTGTTGTCCTTCCCCCGCACCTCCCAATTCGCACTGTTGGCTATGTACGGTGCGAAAGAAGTTCAACATACATACGTACGTACGTCCCGCTGCTGCACATTCGCAGCAGCAGCAGCGTTCAATCCACGTTGACTTTGAAGAGACTGTCAAAGGCCCCGCATCTCCCGCCTGGCTGCCCAGTGACACTGAGCTTGACCCCGCGCCTCAGACTCGATCATTTCTGCCTCCGAAATATCGTGCGCGTGTTACAGACTGCAGTGTCATTAATGTTATTTGTGCTATCGCCCATTCCACCCACACAGTGCGCGGGGCAGGTTTTCCTCCACTCACAATGGTCCGTCCGTGTACAATGCCATTGGGTTGGGTGGAAGGTGGATAATTTGCAGGGGCCCTATGCCCTTCCGATCCATTTCTAATGCAGCTCTTAACGCCGTTGAAATCGACTGTGGACTGGCCGTTGAATTGGAGGTGGGGCCGCTGGAGACGCTTACAGCGGGGGCAGCAAGGCGGCTGTGGGACTCGGTTGAGCGAGGAGCTTTTTGCTGATGTCTCGTCGCAGAGTGTGGGAGCCGTTTAATCTCGAGTGTGTGGGTTTTGCTAACTGCACCCCCCCCCCCACCAGTTTCCTCCCACACACAGCAAAAAATAAAATACCCAAGAAGACGTCGTGCCTCGGAACGCTAAGCAGAGCCCTCCGTGTGCAAGTCTTTAGGAATTGATGAGACATTGCGCGATAGAGATTTCAAAAATATTATTTTTTGTTACAGGCGATCAATTATATAGCCCTTCATCGGCCTTGGGCAAACATCAGCCCGAGCATTAACCGCGGTCTATGGGTTGACTCTCAGAAGGGGGCCCCGCTTTAGGTTATGAAGCCAGCTCATTATTTTTTATTAACGTCGCACGTGGGAGGGGATCCGTGACGCCCAAAGAAAACCCCCTCAATGCGATGGGCAACTGCCACAATGAAATCCACGCAACACCTACTTGGCGTGCTGCCTTCCGTGGATGCCACTTTTTTCTGATCCGTATGCCGTGGCAGGCACTCTTTTAACTACTTTAAACGCTCTGGTCGCTCGCAATGAGACTCGGGGGTTCAAGTCAAGGTCGCCACATGCCTGGTTTTAACCCGGCACCTCTGTTCGGGTGGCAGGAATTAATTTGTTCAGAGGTCTGAACAAATTAATTACTGCAGAACACCGCACAGTGTTGATCGAGAGTTGAGCGGTGGTCAACCTGCGTCTCCCAAGCCGCATGCGCCTCTCAAATCCACCGCACGCGCCTCTATCGGAGGGGGCATAACGTAGAACGCGCAATCACAGCGGTAGCACAGAATACTGAGTGTTAGCCTGAACAGACTGTTGGGGTAAGTGCTGTAAGCAAACACCTATGAAGAACGGTACGGGGGGGGGGGGCAGCAACGCCCGGCCGCTTTTGTCTCTCCAGTGGCGGTGTTTACACATCAGGTACTCATTTGAGGCTGAGTCGACCTAGGGGAGGCCCCAACACCGTTTCAGATAATCGTCATCGGGTGTTGGCCGTGAGCGGGAATCGAACACGGGTCGCCGGGTTCGTAGCGCAGCGAGCAATCCGCCACACGACCCGCTCCCCCACACACCCCACGCGCACACGCTGGCTATCTACTCAGTGCATAAACAGAAAATTGCATCAATTTCCACATGTGGCTCATGTGGCCCTGGGCTTGCGCTCGTTTGTCAATCGGCCAGCGGAGCTGCAAAGCCAAATGACTGCAGCACTACTACACACGTCCCTTTCACGGCTTGTCCTTGCTTGTTAGAAAGGGCACCCATGACCCAGTAATTCTCACTCCCTGCTTCTTCCATCAATAATGGAGCTGCAGTTGCAACCACTGTAGACAAAACAGATTTCTCAGTCAGCATTGGCCTCGTCAGCAAGATGAGATGTTAACTACCTCGCCTGGTATACAGGAGGTTTGTGGGTTCAACCCAACGCTGACGCTTGTATATTTAGAGTGTGCTTGTCTCTCTCTCGCTCTCCGTGGTCGCGTGGATCTTTCTGCGAGTTCTCCGGTTTTTCCCTTCACATTTAGAAACATACGCTGAGAGTATTTTGCTGCTATACATTTCCACAATATAAATCACTTCGTTGAGCTATTATTTGTGGCCAGGTCGCTTCTAAAATAGAGCTGTGTAGCTCAGTGGGCCTTACCTGGTGAAATTAAAAAAGTTTTATAGTTTAGAGTCTAGATCAGGGGTGGCCAACCTGTAACAGCTCAAGAACCAAAAAGTACCCATGAGTTCTGCAAAGTACCAAGTATATGTATACATATATGTGTGGGGAGCGGTGGTGTAGCGGTTAGCGTGCTGCGCTATGAACCCGGCGACCCGAGTTCGATTCCCGCTCACGGCCAACACCCGATGACGATTATCTCAACCGGTGTTGGGGCCTCCCCTAGGTCGACTCGGCCACCAATAAGCACCTGGTGCGCTGTGTAAACATCGTCACTGGGGAGACAAAGGTGGCCGGGCGTGGTGCTGGCCACCCAACCCCGTTCGTGTGCCGTGCCGGCCTTCATAGGTGCTCGCTAACAGCCACTTGCCCCTACAGTCCGTTAAGGCTACACGGGGGGATCTTTGTCTTGTGAGCCAATGTATACAGGCAGGCCCCATCGTTCGATTTACTTTTTACAATACAATGGAGCAGGGGTGTGAGAGTTCACCTCATGTCGGTGGTGATTTGATTCATTGTCCCCGCCTGGAGTTGTACAATTCGAACGAAGAACCTGAGTCTATTTTGTTTCGTGTTTGGTTTGTATTGTTTCGTGTTTGTATTGTTTAGTGTTTGTATTGACCTCGGCGTAACGTTAGCACACGATTCGCATCACATAGCTAGGAATGAATTCTTCTTCTTTCATATGGCCGATGTAGACGCAGAGCTACGGCTACAATTTCACATTCAGGTGGTCAAGTCAGATAACCGAGTCAGGAACCAGCGGAGTGCATCATCGCTGTGATGTCTCCTTCGTATTTGTGGATCGGGGCATTACATCGTTATACGTTGCACGATCTGTTTTGGATTACCACAGTCGCACACCGGTGGAGAGTTTTTAATTGTCCATTTGTTAATTGATTGCCGATCATACGAATCTATTTTAATCGGTAAAACTACGCGTGGTTTCAAACCCCAGTGGGAAAGCGGCAACGCAGCGGTCCCCTGTATAACCTCAACAGACTGTTTGAGCAAGTGCCATTAGCGAGTAGCACCTATGAAGGCCAGCATGGCACACGAGGGGGTGGGTGGCCAGCACCACGCCCGACCGCCTTTGTATCCCCAATGGCGATGTTTACACACACACACACAGGACCGTTGACCGTCGTACGAGACGATGCTACGTCGGGATTCTTCACCGTGGCTGCCGGGGGGGCTGTGAGACGCTAACCGGCGGCCTTTCTTGTACCGCAGGGCCAGTTCTGCGACGTGTGCCGTGTGGACGCGCCCGAGAAGGCGCACCCCGCCAAGAACGCCATCGACGGCACCGAGCGCTGGTGGCAGAGTCCGCCGCTCTCGCAGGGGCTCCAGTTCAACGCCGTGAACGTCACGCTCGACTTTGGCCAGGTGAGCCTCACCCCACGGTGACCCCCTCGGTGTAGCCACGACACACGCGGCGAGGCTCCAGCGGAAGAGCCGTGCGTGTTCTTCGCGTGCGCGAATCGCGGCTTGCTCCGACCGCTTCGCGTACGGTAATTGGGTCGAGGTGCAGCCGTGCGATTGCTCGCTTGCTCTAGCGCCACTGCGGGCGGAGGGGCCTCCACTGACTGGAGGCCGCTCCAAAGAGGGCCCCTTCAGGAGGGTGTTGTTTCGGACTACTCTTCCACGTTGGACAAACGTCCGTTGTACTTTTTGGTTCTTTCGGTAAAGTCACGTAGGTATAAAATAAAAGAAATCACGACGTTTCGGGTCCAACACATGCGTCCATCGTCAGGTGGGAAAGCATAGCTCAAAGCTACACCCATTTCAAACCTTTTAAAACAGTCTGCCTCAGCAGCAGACCATGCTTTCCCACCTGATGATGGACGCTTGTGTTGCGCCCAAAACGTCGTGATTTATTTTATTTTATACCTACGTGACTTTACCAAAAGAACCAAGGAGTATGGATTCCAGCAGTCACGAAAGCTTCAAATAAAAACGTCCATTGTTGAAGATGTGGGAGTAGCCACGCTTTAACCCCACCGGCGGAGTACCCGTTTGCACCGCTGGCTGGACACCAGTGTGCGATGGATTCAATAAACTTGATTCAAACAATTGTTGCGACTGCCGCGCCGGGAAGATCAAATCGAACCGAAGAGCTGCCACATTGCCGGCCCATTTTGCTAAACGTTAGGCCACGTGCAGCAGGCCTCGGGAGAATGAAGGCAAGAATGTAAATGATCTTTGATGAATTTTATGAGTTGTGATGGTATTACAAGTGAGGGTTGGTTTGCGGTTAATGAGCTGCCACAGCTATGGTGCATTGCCCCGGTGGTTTGTAGAATTCTCTGCGGGTTCTCTTAAAGAGGCAACACAAATATATATATCAGCTTGCATTGACCGTAGGTTGTAGTTCTGTGATATCCGTGTCCGCGGACCATTCTCAAACGCAAAAGCTTGCGCCGCTCTGCGAGACGTCCGCATGGATTCTTCGACTTGGTGACGCGAACGCCGCCGGCGCAATCAGGGTCCTTGTTCCCCCAATTCTCACCGACGCGCACTGACCAACGTGCCGAAGCATTACAAACAACGCCGGCGACGGACATGGCGGCGTGGGTCGACGGAACCTCGGCCTCCACCCGCCAACTCCAGCGACCAAGAATGTCTCCCGAGGTCTGCGAGGATCTCGTTTTTTTACGCCTGAGCTCCCGCCTAGAATGTGAGGCCGTGACGGTTTTGCACACTGCAGTAAATGGAATTAAGCTTTGCTTTATCGATTAATATCGATATCTTGAGCACGCGACGCCCGTATCGGATCGCGCGTGTGAGCGTTATTGCTGTTTTAGGCGAAATGCAACAAGTTCTTATCACCCCCCTCCCATCTCCCCTGTGGCCACTACGGAGGCACGATCAATCATCGCAGTATACAAAAACATATTCTTCAATGGAACCGTGCAATCTTGCACCCTGACAATTAGTGAATCTCCTGGGGGGGACAATGGCGGGAGAGGAGGGGGTGTGGAGTAAGGGTTTATCAAATCCACCCTTACCTTTGATGTTAAACAAAATACATTTCAATGGGTGTGCCTTTGTGGCACAGGGTTTCAGGTCGAGGTCTTAGATAAGTCTTCCCTTCCTATCCCACGCCCCCTGCTATTAAAAATTCGCATTGGGGTGTAATTGATTGCATCCCTAGGCAGTGTAAGCACCGAGGCTCTGCCCATCTCGTAGATGCTTCCGTATCTAAATGTGCACCGAGATGCCTACGGAGTGGGACGCTCCTTGCGTGCCGGTACGTGGAGCCGAGTCACTCGTCGTTTCGAGTTGGAGTTTGAGAAATAAAATGGAACCTGCTCCGGCACTAAGCCGCATCGATGTACATCTTCCCGCGCACGACGTCACGTCTTGCCCCCTCGCTCGCATCTGCCGGTGCCACTCCAGCGCAGCTAGTGGCGCTCGTACGGGGGGGGGGGGGGGAAGTCTCAGCATCCCGGAGTGGAATTCTGCATCGTCTGCCAGTGAGCGTAACCCCAAACACGTGCTGTTATTGCTCAACGGATGCATCCCTCAGATTGATGAATTTTTTTTGGGGGGGTGGGGGGGGTTTTGTCCGAGCAGTTGTGCACGGTAAATGAAAACTGTTTCTTCAAAAGCCGACGTTTCTCTGTGGCAGACCTTGTGCAGGCTCTCTTGCTTCAGCAGTTTAATTTGTGCGTTTGGCTGATTTGGTTGCTATCAATTTCCACACGATAAGCCACTTCGTCGAGCGGTCACTTGTCGCCAGGTCAGAATGAGAATCGGAATATTTATGCTGCAGGAATCCGATGAGCTATAAAGCTCTTTTTCACACGTGTCCAGTCGGGGCGGGTAAGAACGTTACAACAATTAACAGGACAGAAACACAATCGGAGTGCAAAGGGCAAGAAAGGCAAATAAATCGCCCAAAAACGTACAAATGAAACTGAACCATCCCATTACTACCATGCAAAACCCACGGAGGGTGTTAACTTATTTCTCAGAAGCGACCTGGCAACAGATGATAGCTCAACAAAGTGGATTATCGCGTGCGAATTGTCCTGAACAAGCGCTTAGTAGCTCAGTCGGTTTTGCCTCGTAAATAAAATAGTAAAAACAAAGTCCATTAAAACCTTGCATTGCGAGCATAATTCGTTCCGGAAACGTGTTTGTAATCCAAAGCACTCGTATATCAAAGCACTCGTATATCAGTTGTGATCATGTGACGCTCGGCAGACAAAGCGTATACACGTGTAATGCGAGCGTAAATGGGGTTGTTGCTGGGCTCTGGCCCAATCACATGGCCCGGGGTATTGGGGGGGTGGAGCCTGGTCTATTGATCATGTGGGAGGGGCCACCGTTCACCTCGGCTCCAATGGGAGGAGAGGTGAATGGGGGCGGAGCCAACGGGGCAGTATGGGAAGGCCGGATCTGACGATCCGGAAGGGGAGGAGTCAGGGTCACGTGGGGGGAGAGGATATAAGTGGGAGCCCAGAAGAGATCGGGGTCAGTTGGGGAAGTTAAGAGGCTGAGCCACGTTGGGTGGTGAGAGGAGATCCGCGCCATCGGCCACGTGGCCGAAGGACCTTCAGCACGCCGTCGGCCAGCGGTGTGCGGAGTGCGGGAGTGGAGGAGCTAACGGAGGAGCGTGCGCGGCACGCGAGAGGAGATGCTGGTCCCTTATCAGGACCAGTGGGGTGTGAGGAAGAGTGGAGGAGCTGACGAGGGAGTGCGTGCGGGGCGCGTGCGGGGCGCGCGCGAGACGACGCTGGTCTGTGGAGGAGATCAGCGGGGTGCGGAGAAAGAACCTGAATAAAAGACCAACGGAGACCAGCAGTGCCTGACGGAGTCTTTTATTACACACATACTACTCGTATTGCAAGACCTCGCTCGTTTATCAAATTAATATGTATTTAAAAAATGTGCTCGTCTTGCAAAACACTTGCAGACCAAGTTACTCGCAATCCAAGGTTTTTTACTGTAAGTAGTTTTTAGTTGAATACGGCCCTTCCCTCGGCTAGGCATTGCGGAGTGACCCGCTGGTAACCCAGGCACGTGGAGTTTGGTGAAGATGCGACGGTTAAAAAAACAGGCGGTCATGCAGGCTGGCTCGGGGACGTTTCTCCCACTATTTGAGGAATTCTCTTCGGGGGCCCGCTCTGGTTAAGGCTCTCTCAGGCTTTCGCACTGAATTCGAAGAATGTTGAATACATGTATATACAATTGTGTCAAAATTCTGCTCGCTTTTAAACATTCCTCCTGGTTTTTTTTGCTGACAACGAAATCGGTTGGCGTGTTTGCCCCTCCACGTGATGACTTGATTTGATTGGCTCCACCGCTGTCATGGTGGAGAGTTATGGTTAAACGCCGACATGATACACGCCTGCAAGATACAACTCCAGCGGTAACCAATCATATAATCAGTCTTAAATATCTTCAAAGTCCAAGTGCCTCCATGCCTCATGTTGGCAGCCCTGACTCAGTGGTGGCGAGATGTTAACGACCTCTCCTGGTAAATAGGAGGTCGTGGATTCGATCCTGACCCCGAAACCTCTATATTTGGAGTTTGCGTGTTCTCCCCGTGGTTGCGTGGATCTTTCTCTGGATCCTCCGGTTTTTTTCCCTCCACATTTAGAAACATGCGTTTTAAAGTATTTTTAAAAGTGTTTCTGTAGGTAAACCACAGTTCATTTCTGTGCCAAGTGGAATACAACAGAGTGCATATGTTTTCAATGTGCATCTTGTGGGCAGGTGCAAGTTGAATTGTGTCATCGCCAGTCCATGAGAATTGTCCACGGCTTTAGGGTGGGGGGGGGGGGGAGATGGGGGGCATTCATACAGCAGGGTGAATAGAGAAAGGCTGATATAAGACAAAGACGAAGATCCCCCGTATATCCTGTAATGGACTATTGGGGCAAGTGCTGTTAGCGAGTAGCACCTCTGAAGGCCGGAATAGCAGAGGAGCGGGTGGGTGGCCAGCATCACGCCCGGCCGCCCTCGTTTCCTCTGTGGCGACGTGTTTATACACTGCACTTATTTGAGGCTAAGTCTACCTAGGGGAGGCACCAGGACTGATTCAGATATATACGCCACTGGTATTAACCGTGAGCGGGAATCGAACTCGACTCGCTGGGTTCGTGGCGCAGCTCGCTAACCGCTGCACCACCGCTCCCCACAAATATACACAAAGATAAAGACAGAGATCCCCCGTATAGCCTCAACAGACTGTAGGGGCAAGTGCTGTTAGCGAGCACCTATAAAGGTCGGTACAACACACGAGGGGGTGGGTGGCCAACACCACGCCCGGCTGCCTTTGTCTCCCTAGTGGCGATGTTTACACATCGCACCAGGTACTCATTTGAGGCTGAGTCGACCTAGGGGAGGCCCAGGACCGGTTCAGATAATCGTCACTGATGTTGGCCATGAGCGGGAATCGAATCCGGGTCACCAGGTTCATAGCGCAGCGCGCTAACCGCTACACTACCGCTCCCCACAAATATACACGAACACACACGTCCTTGTGACTCGGTCGTGTAGGAAATGTCCAATGTCCAGTTGGGGTCATCTCAGCCCATGACTACCTCAGCCAGGTCTCGACCTGAACAACATCGCGTGGGACCGTGCTGTTTCGTGGGAACGAGACGCCCGTGTTCTTTCGTGGTCGGCGGCGGCGTCCACAGGAGCGGACGCCGGCAATGACGACCACATTTTTTTTATTGAACCCGTATCAAACAGTCACGTACAGCAGAGGGCACACGTACGTACGCAAGTAAGGTCAGCGCGTCTGGGGATGATTGCACCGTCTGGGTAGGCTTTTCTCTAAACAGCAGCTTGTTAAGGTGGACAAGGTTCATTTTTTCACCAAGGTGGGGGGGGGGGGTGAAAAAATATTTATTTACGAAAATAAAAAACCTTATTTGCACCTCGGAGAAAGCGCCACCTGTCATAGAACTGTGGATGTTCCACCACAGGCTCAGGACCTCGAGGGGAGATGAACAACTGCGTCATGATTAGTTGCACACACGGGGATATTTTTTTGTGAATGGGCAGAGCCCCAACAACTCCGCGCCCGCTGACCCGCAGAATATGACATTGTGGGTCCTCGTGTAAATAACCGCGGGACAAAATTGTAAGGAAGAGCCAATTACGCAAAGCCCCGTGTAACAGGTTCACTCTGGGAAGGATGGATGGCCTGCCGGTGAGCCAGCGTGCGTGTAGCCGACAGCTTAATCCTTGTGGCTGATTTCTGGGAGGAATTTCCTATGACCCTCGTGACCTCTTCTCTCGAAGGGGAGGGGGGCGGGGGGGTTAAGGCATTTGTGTGCCAGTGCTTGTTGTCATTGTGAAATGACAAAGCCACATTGGGAATTGTGTGCAACTTAACAAAAGTAGAGTAAATGTCTGTCTCTGCTGCTAACAGAGCGCCGGTCTCACGGCCGTAAGGTTGCAAGTTCAAATCCCAGTCGGAGGCCAACTCAGCCAATCATCCCCCCAAAGTATGATAAAAAAAATAGGTACCACTTTTTAGTAAGTGACCAGTCGTCATTTTATGGAGGCTGACCCTTAACAATGGGGATGTTGAATTTCCAGGTGTGATTTGGAGCCAACAGTGGAGGAAAGTACTGCTCCAATGTTCGCGAGTACAGCGAGACAATTTGCATTCACTCATCCGTGGATTGATCGCGAATAATAACGACGACGACGATGATTATTATTTTTTTGCCAATGAGTTTCAAAACCTCTATAACAGTTTTCACGGTCAATCCAGCTGAATGCGAGTGCAGAGACGCACGTGCCAGTTAACTACCTCGCCTGGTATACAGGAGGTCGTGAGTTCGATCCCGACCCTGACGCCTGCATATTTGAAGTTTGTTTGTGACAAAGAGGAGTTCGTCTGTTATCCCCGTGGTCGCGTGGGTTTTTCTCCAGGTCCTCCGGTTTTTCCCTCCACATTTAGAATCAACATCATGTGTTTAGAGTGTTTGGCTGCTATACATTTCCCCACAATATGCCACTTTGTTGAGCTATCATTTGTGGCCAGGTCGCTTCTGAAAAAGAGCTCCATAGCTCAGTGGGCCTTACCTGGTGAATAAAAAAAGAGTTTTTAGTTTAGTTTAGCCTGTAGATGCATCATCTGGTCATAACCGCGCACTACAAGCATCGCGTCTCCGCTGGCGCACATCGCACGCACGAGGCCATCGCGCGCTATGCGGCTGGCTTCCAACGGGAGCCACTTGCGGCTCACGGCGAGAACGGCGCGAGTGTCGGTGTGGCCGGGCGGTGTGGCCGAGTGGCCACACCGACACCGCCGCTAGCACCCTCTCCCCGACGGTCCCAGGGGCGTGTCGCTGACAAATCTCTCACTTCCCAGACATACGAGGCACGCCCCCTCCCGTGCCCCCCAGGCATCAGGGCCGCCCTGGCAATTACAGAGAAGGACACGTGGGTAGCAATCATCCGGGCGGCGTTCAAAGCGCAGTGCCGGCGGGGGCCGCACTGCTGCTGCTGCCGCCGCCGGGCGTCTGATCGCCGGGCGATTCCGCCTCGGTGGCGCGCGATCCCTCCTAATCGGTGCCCCCGATTTGTGAGACCCCTGGGCAGGGGGGAGGGGGCACCCTTTCTTGTGGGTACCCCCCACGCCCCCCACCCTCCACTAATGCCTCCAGGGCAGGCCTGTGCTCGCTGACCCGTGGCGGCCGTGACGCTTCGTGTGCGCGCGCGCTTGTTAGGGAGACGCTCGGTCGCGCGAACCTCCCACGTGCTGGTGGTGCGCGAGCGGCGGTCGGCCGGCGTCGCCGCTGCCGCCAGCGCCACCAGCGGCTCAGCGCGTCGATGTGACCACGACCCCCTCCTCGGCGCGCAGTGCAAGGGTACGCATGTACGCGGAATCTAATTAAATTTCCCGTCCTTTGCTTCACCCCGTGGGAGTCTTTCAAGATGCGTTATTGCTTGCCGCTGTAATGTGGCGCGAGCGAATAGCGGCGGTCCGGCGGTGTGCGCGCACTGCGCTTTGAACGCGGCGAGCCGGGCTCCATTCCCGATTCGCACCCACGGCTAGCACCGGTGGCAAGTGAAATCCGAACTGGTCCTGAGCTGTGCCGTGCCCCCCTCGCCCCCGCCCTTGCCCCTTTTCACAGCCTCCGTGACTGGCAAGGCACGGGGAAGGCCTTCATTGCCCAAGCGACTGAAGCGGAACCCTTTAAAGCTCAGTTGTAAGGCTTAGCTGGATAAACAAAAGATCATTCTTATTATTGTTACTGCAGTTTGATATGGCCTGGCTGTGTGGTGACCTGACTGGGTGCTGATTGGGCTGGGTGGTGACTGAGTTGGGTGGCAATGCTGCAGAGCCACCTACGTGAATTTCAGAAGTTTGCGAGCTCAAATCCCGGATGTTGGCTGGCTCAGCCCATCATTGCTCTGGGATCCATAAAATGAGAACTCTTTTGGTGGTAAGAAAATGGGATTTCTACTGCCGGTTTGCGAGCCACCTGCAGGGGTGGACACTGCGATCTTTTTTTATACTTGGGAGGTGATCGCGATCAATGCAGATCATGTCACTAAACCTCGCCAGTGCATCCTTCTCACTCCTGCAAACCCTTGTTATGCAGAATAACTTGGACCCAAGGTTGCCTCTTGCAGTGCAGCTGGCAAATCGCATTGCGCCGTGCGAGCCGGCATGGGAAAGTCTTCGCAAATGGTCCACGTCGCGATGTGGCGGTTGGTGAGGGACACTCGCACGCACGACCACAAACCCCCTGTCGGTGTTTCACGGCGCCACTTGTCACATCCGCGGTGTCCACCGAGCGTGGTGATCCCACTCCTCTTGCCGTGGGTGCACCCATTGCCGGAGGCTGCTCGTCCGCCTTCAGTTGTTGTACTGTACTGCGGGTCCCCCGAGACCCTGGACCAGAGACACTTTCAGACAAACAAAAAAAACTCACGACGTTTCGGGCGCAACACAAGTGCCCGTCATCAGGTGGGAAAGAACCAAAGAGTATGGATTCTTGCAGTCACGAAAACTTCAAATCTAGAATAAACTTTCAGACAAGTGCCATTAATTGTTTGTGGAGTTACCCATCTTCCGCGATGAGGCATCATAGGTGTTGGGTTTACATATATATGTTTTAAAAGTATTAATCCTCTATAGCCATGATCAATCGTGAAAGATGAATGATGGCCTCCCCAAGTCGCTGCAATAATTTCTCATCCCGCGACACAACACCCCAGCGAGCACCTGCACACGAGCCGGTCTCATCACTGCACCTGAGGCTCTCGATTCCTGTAGCTGCCGCCACTCTGTAGTTCAGGGGTGGGGAACGTCCGGCCCACGGGCCGTATAAGGCCCGCGAAATAATTTGTTGTGGCCCTGCCAAGGCAACCGCAGGCGGGACTCGAAATTCAATAAATCTAGGAGCAAACCTGGAAAAGCAGTTGCGAGTAGCAACATCATCAATACCAGCTAACATCACACGCCTCGCCAAAGAGAAGCAGTTCCAGCCATCACATTAGGGGTGAGTTAATTAAATGTTTGACCAAATATAACAGGCAAATTTTTAAGTTGATGATTTTGTCTGGCCCGCAAATGATGTTATAAATATCCAAATGGCCCTTGGCAGAAAAAAAAGGTTACCCACCGCTGCTGTAGATGATCCCTCACCCACCGGCAGCAGAGGGTTAGCGCAGCACACGCCATTGTTGTACCGTACTTACGTGTTCTCCCCACACCTGTGCTCTCCACTTCACCATTCCGCACTGGCCGACGTGATGAATCATGCTCAAATAATTATGAGTTGCCGCAGATCATAATCTGCAGATCATAATCTGCCGCAACTTATACGAGCATTTGGAAGTCCTTTGTCCGGCAGTGAATTGACCCGAGGCTTTACATATGCACGCATATATATATATACACATATAGAGTGTATCTCACTGTCGAAGAGTCAGATTGAGCAGGGCACAGCTTTAATGTACATTAGAATTAACAGCGTCCATTAGTGACTAGATGATGGTACTAGCATTTGTTTAAGGTGACGTGAAAACGCGTAACGGGAGGGCCGCGCTGAGGCTACCGTCTCCCACCCAACGCTGTCCCTCGCCGCCGACTCCAGGTCCCCGATGCCCCATCTGGAATCACGCTGCTGTCACGATCCTAGAACCTCGCCCCGGTTCCGGCAGAACGCCGTTGTGCGAGCCGAATGGAACAACGCGGACGTCCGAAGTAAACAACAGCTGACCCAAACATCGCGACTGCCTGGCGTCGACATTCCTCGAAGACACCGGTGGTGGAACCATCGACCGCGTCGGGAAATCAACAGGCACATCTCCATCGCGAGTGGGAATATTAAAAACACACGGCACGGTGGTGCGATTGTAGCCGTGCAACCCAAACTATGGACCTCGGCAACCCGCTGTGCTCGGCGCTCTTTCGCTGGAGGAAACGGCAACACGACGCAAGCTCTCTCCTGAAGCCCTCTCATCCTGGCCAGCAGACCTCGGACAGCGGCGTTCAGCTCCTGCATGCACCGCGTGCAATACGCGAGAATGGGACATTGGCACGTGGATTGCACGGCATTTGTGCAGTGCTTTGCCCGTGCTAATATTTACTCGTGATCAAAGAGTTGCGGCGAGAAAAACAAAAGAAACTAAGCCGGAGAACTCACTGGTGTCCCAACACAGTGCGTCGGCAAGCGCCGTGAAGGCGAGTGGCTCTGGTTAACGTTCATTACTTTCTAGGAATGCCGCCCGCCCTTCAGGAGTCAATGGAAGCCCCCCCCCCCCGTGCTTGGAAAAAAGCAATGCGGCATGAACCAGATCGGCCGGAAGGCGCCCGATCTCGGATCTTAAAAGCGTTAACAAGGTTTTGCCTGGAAAGCGGCGATGGTGGGGTTGGTGTGGCCAGCGTGGCACACCAGGTGGGGTTGGTGTGGCCAGCGTGGCAC